>JALIZH010032924.1:4187500-4500000 GCA_030522465.1 Rhipicephalus appendiculatus | reverse complement strand
TCGCCGAACACACTTTAGAATGTACAAAGTGTCCTTCAATTTTTGTTTATTAAGCCTGGACATCCCCACAGCGTGTGTTCTAAGGTGACTCTAGAGTAGCAATGTCTGCACTTGCCTGTAGCGTATAAATCTGGGTGTATTATGTGTATGATAGCTGGACTCGGGTAGGATCGGATTTGTAACTCGCCATTCGATAGACTGTTTCTTGGTCAATTTTTTTGTGAGGTGGTGGGAATATACGCCTCTGGAATTTATGGTTTGCTGTAATTTCGTTAGAGGTGGTCAGTCTATCTTCCCACTCCCACTCGTCGGTATTCCCTGAGGCGGGACTAACCGATGCTCGGTCTGTAAGCCCTAGAGGCATGCGGTGCGCCGCCTCATTGCTACCGCCTGATAGAATGTGAGAGGGTGTCCAGATGAGATGGACACTTTTTTCTTGGTTATTACCAAGTTCTGGAATCCGTAGTGCCTCTGGGAGATTCTACCGTTTGCGAGGTTTCGTATCACCGTCTGCGAATCACTGACAATAACGTCCGCTTGTGTTTGTGCTATGGCTAATGCGATAGCTATTTCCTCTGCGGTTTCTACATGTGGCGCACTGACGGTAGCGCTCGTCAAACATTTTCCCTCATAATTTATAACCACGGCTGTGTAGGCGCGCTTGCGTGTGTATTTAGCTGCATCAACGAATACGGTGTCCATGCTGTTATAATTTTATTTCTACGGAGAAACCACACTGTTTTCGCACTAGAGCGACACATAGCAACCATTTTTGTGATCGGAAGTGACGCTTCACTACGTGGGAGTGACAACATAGGCCATGCGTTTTGATTGGTTCGACGCGACAAGTCGCACATAATATTCATACGGTCCCAGATAGGCCACACTATTGTGCGCTAAAAATTATAAAAGCACTCTTTATACTTCCTCAGATAGAAAAGGATTTCTGTTTTTAAATATGAAAATGTGAAAACAATTGCAAGACGACGCTAAGAGCGCTGTACAACGGCAACCACGAGGCGAGTCGTTCGGTACGTCTCTGTAAGAGGCGCACGGGGATTGAAAACGGCCTTTGACGTCAGTAGGAGAGTGAAATGCGAAAGGGAACGCTTTTTCTCGTCGTCTGTTGGGGTTCTGAAGTTTGAAGTCTAATAACTTCCGTTACCATGAACCAATTTCGATCATTCTTTTTGCGTTCATCTCAGTATTCGGCACTACACGAACTCCAGCGCAGCAGAAGGCAGACAAAAAAGCGTCGCAGGGCCCCCCTTAAGGACACTCCTTCCACTACATGATATTCATATAGTGTTGTTTTCCCAAGCAGTTGTAAGGAGTGTGCCGAAAGCCTGAGACTATTGACCACTGTGTTATTGATTGCGGTGATACAGTGTTCTTTTCGGATGTTCTGCAGCGAACACTCAAAAAATGCCTTGAAATCAATCCTGTAAACATTAGGCACCTTAATGTGACAAAGGATAGGAACTTACCACATGACCGAACCTTTCTTATTGGTCTGCATAATCTCTCTCGAGTAAGACCGGTTGACAGACATGCTGAACCTCTGCAATCATCGAAAAACATCCTCCAGGTTCAAGTAATTCAAATACGAGGGGTATATGAGCGTTTTAGTGATGCTGTGGACTGGTCTTGTCTGTTTGATTTGTGTTTGAGCATGCCTGATTACTAATTTTAACACGAAAGTGTTTAATGCCGGGGTCCACCACAGCTCCACTGACATATTTCCATCACGGATATGACGTTGTAAAAGATACACAAACAGATGGCAAAGAAAAAAACTTACAAGAAAAACTTATTTCACCGGGAGTCGAACCTACTACTTCTCGCTCCACAGCGCCGGCGCGAATCCACTCCACCACAAACCGTACATTCTTCGGAGTACTAACGGCAAGCTATTTGTATACAGCATTTAGTGTCGGCGGTACTCTGAGATCTGCAGCTTTAGCGTGTTTTTGTTATGACTAGCGAGATGGTGCGATGGGCGCGCTGACGCGCTTTAAAGGTCGTCGCCTCGCGTGTTGCGATGCGTGTGCGCCTTGCCAGGGCGTGTTCGCTCTGGCGCACGCGCTTATCTCGTGATAGCGGTTTGTACGTCTTGTGCTTTTGCCGCCGTTGAAGTTACAGATAGCACGAAGGTCACTTTGCTCGCTGCAGGAGCCGCTTTTGCGAAAGAGGCACGACGCTCACACAAAAGGAAGTAACAAGTGTGGCAGTTGTTAGTTCGCGCTCACCCGTGTACTTAGATTTAGGTGCGCGTTCAAGAACATCAGGTGGTCGGAATTTCCGGAGCCCTCAACTGCGGTGTCTCTTATAATCATATCGTGGTTCTTGAATGAGAAACCCCATATAATATTTTGTTCCGTCGCGCTCGTCTTGTGCATGTTCTCTCCCGCGTCCTTTCTGCTTCAGGAGCACGCTGTAAGTTTCCGAGCTGCTTTCCGTTCTTCGCGCGACATTACAATTCCTTGCTATAGCATTCATTCCATCGCCCTTGTGGCGAAACAATGCACAATAAACGTTGAACTACATCTGTGAAGACACGTTTCACTTTCGTGTTAACACCGATTCCCATGACAGAGGGATCAGCCATGTTTTTGGTGTGTCAGTCTAAGTGCAATGGTTTCCTTCCCTGTAATGAACTATAATGTAGCTCTGTGGTAGATCACCTGTTTGCCACGCAGACGGACTGGGTTCGATTCTCAATCAAACCGAAGTTTTTTTTTATTTTTATTTTATTTGCAGCTTTCTTGATTTTTCGGTCATGGGCAAGATGATCATTTTTCGCTCAGAACCAACGGCATCGACACCGACACTGGCACCGGAGCAAGCAGGCACACAGCTATGTCATGTGCATTAAATGTGGAGAGGCTCGCGCGTATTAGTGCAAAGAAGGCCCCACACGCCACTGTTGCTGAGCTTTTGAGACGCATATATTGGCGCAATCAAGCGCAACGAAGACATCACGATAGCTTTTTTAAAAGTGCGCAGCAGTTTAAGAGACCACCCTGTCGCCGTCTCATGCCTCGCATTGGCGCCCCGCAGGTTCCACGTTTCATACAAATAAATCAAGCAGGCTGCACGTTTGGAACGCCAGCGCATGCTTGCCCGTGAAAGCTGGCGCCACCAGCTTCAGTTTCATTTTCGTTCTTCGCGCAGCGTGGGTAAGGGGTGCGTTACAAAGCAAAGCAGTGACCATGTTGCTCAAAGAAGCTGAAGACCGCTAGGTCTCTTGGTTTGCTGCTACGTTGAAGCTTTACAGGTTGTATTTGACACTTTCAGCAAGCGTCGTGCACTCACCGATGCGCATAGATGTAGCGTCCCATGCCAGTGCAGAATATTGCATATAGTTCAAGTTTTTTTTATAAATGCTTCTTGCCGAAACTCGTTCAGTTCGACTACAAAACGACGCAGAAACTAAGTGGATGCACCGACACGCTCCTCTGACTCGATTTCACAACAAAACGAGAGAGGTGTAGGGGGCAGGTCACTTGGACAGACGCACCTGTCATCGCAGTAGACGATACATTGAATGTTTCTTACTGAATAGAATACTGTCACTGTAAAAAACAAGAGTGCTTGGTTTAAGTAATGTAAAAAAAATATATTGATGATATCGTGACGCCAAATCAGGAACACAATGCAGAGCATTGCATACTCTGGTGGTTGAATCCGTCCAGGTTTCCCTTCCATCTCACGGTCACGCAATCTGTTTGCAGCAAGTTTTACGTACAAAAGAATGAAGCAAGTTTTAATTGAAAATAACGTCATATCACTTTGTTTAACACTCAGCAAACAAGCATCGTGAATCTCAAGAACGAAAGCCATCCGAAGCAGATCCGAAGACTGTACTTCCCATCATTTCCATGGTGGCACAAGCGCCACTCATGGAGCCCGCACAGACACTTGAGTCAGATTCCCCTCTAGGTATTATAGACTATTTTCCGTAAGATAACTGGGCACCGCCATCTTGGGCTGTTACTGTTAAGTCGGTGTTTTCTTGTTTTTCTATATCGCCACGTGAATTAATAAGGCCATGGAGCATCGTATGCATAAACCCAACCGTTTTCGTGCGCATGCGTCTGCCATAACATTGTTTGTTTAGGTGTTAAAGATGCAAAGCACAAAGGTTAACAGCCCAATATGGCGGCACTCAAACCCATCCGTAAAACAGTCTATAGTAAGAAACTCTGTGGTTGAAAGGAGACCATAAAACAAAGAGTAAACTGCAGCAGATAATGCTTTTGCGATAGATAATCGCAAAACAAATCCGATAATAACAAGAAACGAGCAGAAAAGAAAACAATCAAACGAAAAGAACAAAAAGGATCACAAAAGAACTTATAAAGACAATAAAATAACGAAAAAAGAACAGAATAGAGCACATAAACACAATATTAACACAAGGAAAACACAGGCGAATCAAGGCCCCGCAGTTCGTATAGCTTTTAGTTGTGGTGGAACTGTCTTAGACTTTTATTGCGATAGCACTTATATCAACACTCTCGGCGGATTTTTGCCGTTGCTGTCGCCGTTATGTCCCGCATATGTATATGCGTGTAGATGCATAAAAAAGGCACAAAGAAAAATAAATCAGAAGAAAAAAAATTGGCCGCGTATCTGCGTGCTTCGCTGCAAATGTCGTCGAAAGACGATAGTCTTGTGCCGACTGCACTGCATGAGCGGCATGAGTACCACAATTTAATAGCCGGGCTAGCCGCTGGGCTCGTTTTTCGGACGTTTTCCGGGCGCGCTTAGACGGACGCCGGCGTTTCTCTGCTGAAATTTGGTCGTCGGTCTTTTCTCTGCGTTCTCTGATCATGTCTTGTAGAGTGGGTCGTATTTCATCAAGCGGCCATATATGTTTTGCCTTGCCTGAGACAGCGCTCTTCTACGATGAATCAGCCGCATCTGGCTGGCATTGATAAAACAGAAGAGGACGCCATCTACAGCGCTACCGGGGAACATCGGCTTGTGTTGAACAATGCTGCTGCCAGGTGGCAGCACCACAGCCAGCCACAGCGTCGAAGTTAAATCACTGGGCGGAGACTTGTTTTGTACACAGCAGCGCCGCGTAATAAACACTAGGATCTTTATAAGTACGTATCTATAGATTTTGTTTTAAAGGAACACTGTGAATAGTACTAAGGTATTGATGTTGTGCCTCAGGTATGCGTAATATTTGATTTTTAATTGCCCACGCTCACCCGTATGAACACATGCTTCTTGGTCATGATTGGAGGTCGTAAGGCAGGGGGGTTAAAGTTTGGCCAACTAGCTCAATCGTGTGACGTGCCGACAAACAGACAAACAGACAGACAGACGGACAGACAGACAGACAGACAGACCAAAATTTCTCCGTTTAGGTATCCCAAGAAAGACTATCGTCTTTAAAATTCCGAAGCACCCGACCTTGGATTGGAACCAGCGACCCCTCCTCCGCAGCGCGCTGCGTTAAACTCCATAGGCAACTGTACTA
Organism: Rhipicephalus appendiculatus; assembly: GCA_030522465.1. Classification (NCBI taxonomy): domain Eukaryota; kingdom Metazoa; phylum Arthropoda; class Arachnida; order Ixodida; family Ixodidae; genus Rhipicephalus; species Rhipicephalus appendiculatus. The sequence continues at coordinate 4,494,506 of JALIZH010032924.1, read as the reverse complement.
CGCGCTATGCCTACGCCGGCTTAATAACGGCTAGCTATTTATATACGCCATTTACTGCTTGCAGTGCGCAGATCTCGGAGGAAGTTCAGCGTGTTTTCTATGACCCAACGCTTCCACATTTTCTTTAATTTGAATTGAAACCGCCCTTGAGACACACATGAAATTGAAACTGCCCTTGAGACGCGCACGAAAGCGTGGCCCCTTTCTGTACCAAACCGTGATGCGGAACGAAAAAAAATTGACGGCAGATCCACGAGGTGAATGATGATGAGATTGGGCGAAGCTCCTGGAAGTAATCATCGGTTAAACCGTGAAATTTCTTCCGTTAATCCGCCCGATAAAAATGACGTGAAACGATTGATTAAATGTTTTATCAAACTTTTATTGCTGGTTTCCGTTGTCCTTTCATTATGACCGCTTTGTGGTCGGTGAAATGTAAGCTAAGTGGTTCTTGCACTGGTTGCAGCGGCATCCTTATCCATACGAGCACACACCGACGGCAACGAGCATCGTCAACTACAAACCTGTATCGCGATATGGTTTTGATTATAAAACCATTGCTTTAGAAAACACCTGGCGTCTTTCGTTAAGGAGCTGGCGTCTTTTCGTTTTGCTTTAGAAACATCTGGCGTCTTTTCGTTTTGCTTTTAGAAAACATCTGGCGTCTTTCGTTGGTTTATTTCATCAATCAACGGCGTTTTGAACAAAATTTTTATTGTTTAATCACGCACAGGAGAAATGCCAATGGCTGCTAATGGGGAATGAGAGACAGAAGAATTCGGCTTTTAGTTAACGCGCACGCTGCGAATTTTTTATTGTTCAACAACGCACAGGAGAAATCTCCCACCGGCACCACCTTGGAGGTCAAAGCGTAAGACTGGTTACGCACTACGACTACGACTACGACGAGGGACGAACGGGTGCCGCTTTAAGGAGCTTCGCCCCTAAAAAAAATGAACTCCGCACACAGCTAGAGCTACTGTGTATGGCTCCTTAAGCACATACAGTATACTCTAGGCATGCCTAGGGTTACTGTATACGGCTCCTTTAACTCTAGGCACACCAGCACACCTTGCGTCAGACGCCACCGCGTGGCAGGAGACGCAGAGGAGTCACCCCATGCACCGCAGTCTTAGAGCATCGGGTTCTGTATTGTCGACACATTGCTCAAACACAAAGGCGTAAAAACTGTGACAATTGTTAGTTCACGCTTGTCATTGTGTACGTGCGCGTTCTTTTCGAGCGTCTTTTGTGCTTCAGCGTCGCGTTGCAAGTATGGAGCTGCTTGTCGTTCTGCTTGTGACATTCCAATTTTTTGCTATCGCATTCACTGCTTCGCCCTTTTTTTGTCTTTTTTTATACTTGTGCTTTTTATACACTTTGCATATTCGCGACCAACGTATGAATTCTTGATGGCACACGATATAAGAAGGTACTGCATGAAACCTTTCCTTTGTTTTCATAACATTCTTTCGGCTTTTCTGATAAAGAATGTGTGGGCTTCTACTTGTACATTTCTTAGCAAATGAGGAGTGGTGCAGCAATGAGGTAGCATTGTCGCAAAAGTGTAAACGTCAGCAATGCAACGGCTGTCTTTCATACATGACTGCATTAAATGAATATGCACTTTTTGTATGCAGGTCAAACCCTCCCGAAGTTCCAAGAAAAAGATGTGCTGCACAGCTTCTTCTGTCGCCGAACGGGTGGTCGTGTAGTTTTAGAAGACACCTCATTTTCATTCAGGCACTTCTTGATGAAATATGAATTTCTCCTATATAACGGCATCCTAAATCTACCTAAAAAAGGAGAACTAAGCGGGAGATGCAACACGTTTGCACCGAACCGAAAAAAAGACGTATTTATTTCCTGCACCTTTGATCTTGCTGGTAGTGTTGCCCACTATGACGTCGAAAAGAAGAACAGCTGGCGCTGGCGTAACGACTTCTTTCGTATCATTGCCACTGTGAAGACAGGCTACTTACGTTTTTCTGTTCACTTCAGCAAGGAAATGAAAAGTAAGTGCTTCGTATTTATAAAATTATAACTAAGTGAATGCATCAAGTATGCGTAACCTTAAATGCATGGCCAATTAGGTAACAATCCAACATTTCTGCAAAGCCGATCAAAGCGATACAAAAATAATAGTCTCCCCGTGCCTGCATTTCTTGCCTGTTTTCTTAGAAGTGTGGCAGCATAGGTGAAGTTTCCAGATATAATGAAATAGGCATACACTGCCGAATAACGAAAACAAATCAGGAAAAATACTACGAATTTTCAACAGCTGTGCTGGTGTAGGAGCATGAGCGCTATACGTCATTTACTTTTCCGCTTGATTGTGTGATAATATTCAGCAGAAATTTAGCGCTTGTCCTATGTATAACTTTTCACTGTCCTCATCAATCACCGCTGCGGTAACTATTTCTCTATATTCTCTAACCGAGGATGAAAAAAAATGGTTTAATGTGACTCCCTACTATTTCTGAACTTCACATTTAGTGTAGACGCGTCGTTCCACGTGCCAATCTAAACCCTAGCCACCATTGCTTTAACGAAATTTATATCAACGTGCTCTTAAGTAGGTCCCATAATTTAGCTGATATCATAAGTACCAATGATAAGTTAACACGCACTGTAACGAAGGTCTTAATATTAAACAGAAATGTAATTCCAACGACCGCAAGCACCCTTCCTACTGCCAGTGGATGCGCTTAAATATTCATAGCTACACGCAACTTGTCGTTTTCTTATACGTTGCTTTAGAGCATAACACGCTGCTGTTGTCTAAGTGGGTATCGCTAAAGTTCTGATACAATCCTGAACAAATGAAGGAGACTGGATTAAAAGGTAGATTTCTTTCTGTTTTAGACGCAACCTAATGAAGCCAAGGAAGGCATACGGTAAATTATTTGTCTTGGCTATTTAGGCGTGATGGTTGCTCTATTTTTTTGGGTTGAAGTTATTAGAAATAGATACCGACAGCGTTAAGAACATGCGCTGTTTGTCTATCCACCCAGAACAAAAAAGTAATCAGAAACTATGGAAAACATACCTTGAAGACATTGAAAAGAAAAAATAAGTCTATCGTATAAGTGCAAATACCTGTTGCAAAACAGAAACCATCTTTTTTGTGCTTATGATCGATGAAAGAATAAAAATTCTGCGGCCAAAAAGAATCTGCCAGATACTAAGAATCGATGTTATGCGAAGCAGTCAGCGGGAGCTGCCTATGTCACATTGTTAGGCTTTGAGGCAACCGTTGCGAGATGCATCGGCGTCTTTGCGTGAATTGACTAGTTGTGTGTATTGCTCCAGTTTTACGAGACACGTCGACGACACTGCGACACCTGAAGAGTAGTTATAGTGAGACATAACGTAAGCAATACCGTTCGTGCAGAGATGTCCTTGTAACTGAGCGCAAATGCACGCCGCGCCCAAGATTAGACAACAGTTGCTGACAGTTTGCAAATATTAGCGAGCAGTGGCCTTAACTAGTGACCATTAGCAGAAATTGGGACGTTCTTTGCAATTCTAGCAGGCCAATATTACAAAGATTACCGAATAGTTAGCCATCACCAGACAACATGAGCCACCATTTAACGAACATTAGGAACTGGTAGTCAACACTACCAACGTTAGCAAGCAGTAACCGTCACTATAGCTAACAGTTAGCCAGCACTACGCCGTGCTAGCCCATATTATCACGAAGTTCGCTACCACTAACCAAGATTAGCACATACATGCGAACTGTTAGCCATAACTAGCCAACGTTAGCAATGACTAGCCAACACTTGCATCTCAAAACGATTGCCTTTGCGAGAGAATACAAGAACGCTCCATTTACCACTAGCGCGGCCGCCGGCTGCTTCGACACGGACGTGCTGTACGACTGTGCGATACTATTTACCACTTTGTTAGGCTGCACAGTCAAGATCGACGGACGAAGCGGTTAGAAAATGGCAAGTCGTGATTAGTTCTAGAATAATATTAGAGGCATTAAACGTATCGGACTAAAAGAGAGACGCGCAGCTGGTAAATGAATTTTTTTTATATTTAGTGACATTCTTGATAATTTAGCAGCGTTCCTTCTTTAAAAACTACTTTTCTAACACCGTTTCTTTACTCTTTCGTACCCGCCTATGCCTCCCGCTGCTGCGTATAGCAGAAACACAGTCATGCACAGCATTTGTTTGTCACATAGCGAGTAGACACCTTTGCTAAATGTTCGTTCCAGTCTGTTTCTGTCGTTCGCCTTGTACCGATCAGATTATAAGCCCGAATCCCACAGAACGCGTCCAGTAAACATTCTGGAGCTCTAGGGCATGTGCTTTGAATACGCTGCTCTTTTTTGTTATTTTTGACGTCACGCTGCAAGTAAGGTATTTAAGATATTCCTCTAGTGTCTATGTAAATGTGCCATTCACCAATTTGCTTTATTTGTGTTAAAGGTTTTTTACATGTTATATTCCACAGAACCAGAAGATGTCAGCCTAGCGGTGTTTGTGGACCCAGTAGCCCTTGATATTTCGCATCCGGAGGGAATATCTCTACTTGCCAAAGTTGAAAAGAAATTTACGGCACATGCGACGTACGCAGTGTCTCAAACAATTGGCGAAGCTTTGAAGGCTGTTTGCAAAGGATGCGAGAAGTTCTTCCTTGAGATGTTGCACAACTACATGCAGCAAACCCTGACGCATGCTCCAACGACTACTACGCAAAGAAAGATATCGTCTAACGAAATCACCACTATGCCAGCGAGAACTTCTACAAGCACGAAATGGAGTTTCCCAACAGACATTTTCTCAACTGGTGTTTCCACTACAGCGCAAGCAACCTCCAGTGTGACAGTGGCATCTTCGCCTAAAGCCAAAGACTTCACAGACGCAATAAGCACGACAACAAAATACATTAATCAGACTGCCGAGTACACCACTACACCACCAGGAACTAACTGGAGCTCAGCGTCAAGCATTCCCACAAGAGAAAAGAGATCGACCGCGACATCCGGCATCTTTCAAACACAAAACATCTCAAGTGGAGTCCACAGCAGTTCTCAAGCTACGAAGAATTACAGTGACGCTAGAACCATCGTGGCCACCGATACCACCTCCCCCGTCGAAACCCACAATTCAAGCCGAAAGATATCGCCTGCAACAGAAAGCATTCCTCCACAGAAAATCACCACTATGCCAACAAGTCTAGAATCGACCGTACAGTCCACCGCAGCTCATGTGACCGGTTCTACTAGGGAAACATTCACAGCAGAAGTCGATCATAGTTCAGGATCGGCTTCAACCAAGTCGTCAGTAGGAATGCCCAGCGATGCGACGACCACTAAAACAAATAGTGAATATTCGATTACAGAAGCCGGCGAAAAAACAACTACAACAAGCATTTCATCAAGCGGAAGTAGTTCTACTGCAACACTTTTTACCACAGAAACAGAACACAGCTCCGGTACAGTGCCAACTAGTTTTCCCAGAGCCGACAGCTCAAACAATACGACCGCAAGTTCAGTATCTGATGAAGCCACTCGAATCGCAGTGACCACAAATTCGACAGGCCAGCAAGAAACTGAAAAACCATCGACATCCACAATAAACTCGCCGACAGCAAATACCGCACAATCGGGTGACGACTCAACAACGCGAAAAAGCAATTCACCGGTCCAAAGGCCGAATGATCGAAACATTATCACAAGTACCGAGCGTACTTCTTCAAAGAACGGACAATCGTCAAATACTGCGGCAAGCATTGATTTAAGCCATAAGAGTTCGACTATTTCATCTACGACCAACGATACAATGAGCAATTCAGGTGTTACATCACGAATTTCTCAAAGAACTGATAAATCCAACAATGCGGAAAGCACTGCAACGTCTGAACATGCTGACATTAAAACCACGACTTATACGACACTACAGGAACGAACTACCTCGAAACCTAACACATCATCTGCCTTACTGTCAACTATAACACTGGCCTCATCACAGACGCAGAGAAATTCTACTACAGTGACAAGTGATTCTCCAGTGAGAACGTCGGCTGATGAGGTTCATACTAAAGGCTCAGAACCCACAAATAGCACAGGGAAAGAAAAAGCAACTGCTACGCCTGCCAATCATTTCAGCGGTGAACCGGAAAACCCCGCTCACATTTCAGCAGAAAAAGAAAACAGTTCAGCTGCGACGACACAATATTCGAGCACCTCGGATGACCCGCATTATGCCACAAAGTCCACAACAAAGGGCGCCAATACAGAACCTGCCACTCAACCAACACTCTACAAAAACCCTCCTAAGCCAACAATGTCATCCACCGTAAACCCCACTACAACATCTGCGAACGCTGACGTAGAGAGTTTCTCCACTGCAGCAGTAGGGAACGACGGATGAAGAATTGTACACAATTAAGAGCACTGAACGCACACCAAGCCATGTAGGGCACAAGTCAAATTATACATCTGCCGCTTCGTCCGGCAACGAACGTGTAGCTCCTGAAGCCATTCCCACAGGAAACAACAATCTTAACACGGCGTCGAACACCCCAGAAAGTTCGAACAACTCCAATAATGCGAGAATTACCACGTCAAATCATTCAGCCAATGAAGAAACTACGACTAATAAAGTTTCAAAGACACAATCGACTGCACGCATCATATCAGCCGGAATGAGTTCCACTACAGAATCTGTCAGCACGAAACGGGAACAGTGTTACAAGAACACCGGAAAGCATCTCTATCGGTGAAAGTACAATCGACGAAGCATCCACGAGTAAAAGCAATGAACACAAATCTCCGACAGCTTCGCATGAAACGCGTGCAACAACCAGTAGCGGTTCAATAGATTACCATGCAACGATTACATCAGATACCTGGAAAACCGAAGAAAGCCCTAATATAGCGCGCAACAACACTTACCCATCCGAAACAAGGAACATTACAACAAGCAAAACAACAGCTAAGCAAGGTAATGAAAAACGCACTACCAATGCAATAGGCGATCAACATACCACAAGAACTACCGCAACCACCCCTACAAGCTCCATTACGGAACCTGTTACACCACCAACGAACAGAGCTGCCAGTATAACAGTGACAAGTTCTACGAGAAAATTTTTCAATTGGCGCAGCGAGCCCAAACATCGGTGTTGAGCACACTTCTTCGAAAGCTGAAGCTGTCAGTGTTCTCAATGAGACTACTGGCCAAGAACAGCCAGAAACCACCACTAAACCATCATATTTTGAAAGCAACTCAACATCATCCACTCCTAAGCAACAAAGCGCCTCCCCAAATGTTGTATTAAGCACGTCTGAAGCAGGATCTTCGACTGGTGCTGTGGGTACGACCACAAGCAGTCAGGGAACCACGAAAAACACTCCACCGGAAACGCATGCTCCCCCCTATATTTCATACAAGCCAAGACAATTCTACTGTGCCAAGAATAAGGAACCACACTCAAGAAAGTACTAGTATAACACCGCATGATAATAATATAGCCAACACCACTGCAAATATAACTAAAACAGCAAATGTTAGCCCCACCAAAGAAGGAACCACGATAGAATCTACCATCCAGCAACGTGTTACCATAAAAGCTGCAACAAACGTAACCATGGCACCTCTGACAAACCTAACAAGCCCCATCAAACATACCTTTTCCTCATCAACAGGGCAAGCGAATGACCACTTGAAGACCTTAGAGGATTCCGTCTCTCGATCTGGTGTAACGTCTACTTCAGAAAGCGTAATAACAACGTCTGGTAATTCGCAGGTATCGACTACTGCAAGTAAAATGACAAGTTATACAGAGAAGACTGTCACTACTACGAGAAAAACTGATGAGAGAGACAACGAAAACGGCGAGGTGAGAGCATCATCACCGCGTATAACACCAACAACCAATGCCGCGTCAACGAACCGCAGCCAAAGTGTGCTCATAACAACTTCTACATCTATAACTCACAAAGCAGGTATCACTACAGGGCTGAATCATCCTTCTACGACAGCTGCGGGCGAGTCAAATACACATCAAAACAATACGGGGACAACAAACAGTTCCTTCGAGGACACTACTAATGCTTCAAACGAAGGAAGTAACAGAATATCTCATGGTGACTCGCATATATCCAAGACAAGTAAAACCTCAAGCTACGTAACGGAGAAAACAGCAACCGAAACAACTACAACAGCCTCAAACACTGCAGGCACAACAAGTACATCGACAACTAGGGCATCAGCGGCATCTATTGCACAAGGAGGCAACAGCACCAATGAAGCTGTCACAACCACCTCGAACGCACCAAGTCCCACTGATGGGATCACCACAGCAACTGGGAAACGCCATACCTCTACGAATAACTCAAATACAAGTGAACACGACAGCAATTTCAGTTCAGCAGAACATGCAACTACGTCGATTCAGAGCATGTCCTCAGAAAAAGGTGCACTGGCGACGGCAGTCGATGCTGACATATCGGACGGGGCGAAAAATATGTCAAGTTCGACAACGATGGAAACCGTATCTCTTGAAACAGCTAAACCAACGCACGAGGCAGACACGGATGTGATGACGCAATCTGCGAGCGCATCAGCGTCATTCGTTTCAGAAATGCCGAAAAGCTCAAGAACTCCAGCGGTAACCGGTTCTCGAGCGGCAACTTCCACTGATAATGAAGGTAGTGTAACAAATCATATTTCTACAAAAGAGACAGACAAATCAAACGAACGCGACGACAATAATGGCAGCCGACGAACTCCAACCACACTATCGATCAACACTTCAATCGAAGATAACACAAAACGGACCTTTCTTGAGCCTCACACATCGGAAAAAACAAATGTCCTTTCAAATTTGACAACTGCGGATACCTTAAAGCCACACGAAGTTGAGTTAACACACGAGCCAATTACGGAAATACCTTCCACAAAAATAACAACGACTTCTGACAATGACCAAATGAAGAATAACAGAAGTGTTTTCATAAGTACTTCTGCAGCACCCTGCAACTGCTAAGGAGAGCATTGCCACTGGAAGTGATCATTCCTCAACGACTACAACTGCAACAAAGAACGGAAACGTTGTTCAGATCAATAACGATACTACAGCGAGTTCAGTTACAGGATCAGTTACTACCTCAACAGATGAAAGGCTAAAGAACTCACGTGGAGTTAACTTGATATTCGATAGCTCAAGTACTGTAAACGCCACTACAACAAGAAAAGCAAAAACTACCGAATCAGCTAACGCCCCAGGCCTGGAAAACACGAACCTTACAGCATTCACAAATATACCCAAGACATCTATTACATCACAAATGGACAATAGCGAAACTGTGTTCATCAGTACTGCAACTGCAACACCAACGCACATGGTCAGAACAGATACTTTTACAAAACATACCACTACCACCACCTCAGGCCACACAAATGATCAGGTCAGCCACAACCGGACCGTAGATAATTCCGACACCCGATCTGGTGTAACATCTACTGTAGAAAGTGCAAGAATAACGCCTGGTAATTCTCAGGCATCAAATACAGCTAGTAAAATACCAAGTTCTACGCAGAAGACCGTTTCTCCTCCAGGAAAAGCTGACGAGAGAGACCAGAAAAAGGGAGATACGAGAACATCTCTCGTCAGTGCAACATCAAAGTCCGATATCTCAACTGGGAACAGTAGCGAAAGTGTCATTAGAACTTCAACATCTACTACTCACAAGGGCAGGTATCACTACAGGGCTCGGTCATCCTTCTACTACAGCTGCAGCTGAGTCAAATACACGTGAAAACAATACGGCGGCCACAAAAAGTTCCAGTCACAGACACTCCTGACACAACAAACGTAGGGAGTGCCGGAAAAGCGCATGGTGAATCGCATATATCCGAGACAACAAGCAAGACATCAATATATACGAAGGAGAAGACAGCAACAGCTACAACGACAAGATCCACACACTACTCTGGCATGACAGGTTCTTCGGCAACAAGCACATCCGCGGCATCTACTGCACAAGAAGGCAGCAGCACCAATGAAGCTGTCACAACCACCTCGAAAGCACCAAGTCCCACTGGTGGGATCACCACAGCAACTGGGGAACGCCATACCGCTACGAATAACTCAAATACAAGTGAACACGACAGCAATTTCGGTCCCGTAGAACATGGAACTCTATCGTTTCAGAGCACGTTCTCTGAAAAACCTACAATGTCGACAGCTATTGATACTGAAATATCGGACACTGAGAAAAATATGTCAAGTTCGGCAACGATGGAAACAGCCAAACCCACACACAAGGCGCACATGGATCTGATAACACCATCTACGAGCCAATCAGCGGCATCCGTTTCAGAAATGTCGACGACCTCAAAAACTGCTATCGGCTATGAGTTCTCAAGCAGCAACTTCCACTGATAATGCAGCTAGTGGAACAGATCACATTTCTACAAAAGCGACCGACAAATCAAACGAACGCAACAACAATGGCAACCGACAAACTACTACCACACGTTCCTTTAGCACTTCAACCGAAGAGAGCAGAAAATGGACGTCTATTCATTCTCACACACCTGAAAACACAAATATCTTGAATTTAACAACAGATGAAACTTTACCGCCACAAACAGCTAATGTAACAAACGAGCCAATTACGGATATAACAACTTCCACAAACATAGACACCGCATCTGACACCGAACTTGCCAAGAATAACAGAAATGTGTCGATAAGCACTTCTGCTGCTGCAACTGATAAGGAGAGCCCTGCCACTGGAACTGTTGACTCTTCTACGACTACGACTGCAACACACAGTGCAAACATTCAACACATTAAGAACGATACCACAGCTAGTTCCTTTACAGGGTCTGTTACTATATCAACAGACGAAAGGATAAGAATCTCGCGTGGAGATAACCCGATATTTCAAAACTCAAGTACGGCAACGACTGCTACAACAGGCAAAGCAGAAACTAAGGAAACAACTAGCGACAATGACAAAGAAAACGCGGGCATGAAATCTTTCACAAAAACATCCAAGACATCTGTTACATTACAAACGGATCATAGTGAAAGTGCGTTCACGAGTACTTCTCCTGCAACGTCAACCCAAGTGGTGACAACAGATACAGCGACAAAACATATCACTACCTCAACAGAAAGCAACGAGAATTCTCAGGTCAGCCATAACCAGACAGCAGAGGATTCCAGCACACGGTATGATGTAGCGACTACAGCAGAAAGTGCAACAATAACGCCTGGTAAATCTCAGGTATCAAATAGTGCAAGTGAAATATCCAAGTTCTACACAGAAAACCGTTACTCCTCCAAGAAAACCTGACGAGAAAGACCATCAAAAAGCCGATATAAGAACATCTCCAGCCAGTGCAACAGCGATGCCCGATACCGCATCTGCGAACAGTAGCCAAAGTGTGCTAATTAAAACTTATGCATCTACTACTCATAAAGAAGGTATCACTACAGGACTCGATCATCCTTCTACTAGAACTGCGGCCGAGTCAAATACACATCAAAGCAATACGGGGACCACAGAAAGTTCAGTAGCAGACACGACTAACGCATCACACGAGGGAAGTACGGGAAGTGCACACGGTGACCCACACATTTCCGAGAGAAGTAAAACTTCAAGCTATTCGACGGAGAAAACAGCAACAGCCACAACGACAGGCGACACACACGACGCAGGCACAAGTACATCGACAACTACCACATCAACGGCATCTCTTGCACATGGAGACAACAGCACCAATGAAGCTCTCGCAACCACTTCGAAACCACAAAGTCCCAATTGATGCAATCACCACAGCTACTGGGGAGCGTCCACGCTTCTACGAATAAATCAGATAATACAAATGAACATGACAGTATTCACGGTTCCGTAGAACGTCCATCTCCAGTGTTTCAGAGCACGCCCACCGAAAAAAGTACAAGGGCGACATCTATAGTTTCCGACTTCTCGGATAGCACAAAGAATGCATCGAGTTCGGAAAAGATGGAAACCGTTTCTGTAGAAACAGTGAAAACTACACACAAGTCACACACGGATGCGGCGATACCTTCTACGAGCGGATCAGCGGCATCCATTTCTGAAATGCCGAACAGCTCAAGAACTGTTGTCACAGCCGCTTCTCAAGCCACTGATAAAAAAGCTGTTGAAATAGACCATGTTTCTACATCAGCAAACCACGAATCAAATGCACACCAAACTACTAATGGCAACCGACAAACTTTAAGCACACTCTCGTTTAGCACTTCAAACGTAGACAACACAAAACGGACGTCTATTGAATCTCACATATCTGAAAACACAAATCTTGTTTCAAATTTGACAACAGCGTTTACTTTCACGGAACAAGCAGCTAATGTAACATATGAGCCAATTACGAATGTAACATCGACATCTGACAACGAAGAAACAAAGAATAGCAGAGGTGTGTTGATGAGTACTTCCGGCAGCACCTGCAACTGATAAGGAGAGCATTTCCACTAGACCTGATCATTCCTCTACGACTACGACTGCAACGCCCAATGCGAACATTGATCTCATCAATAAAGAGACCACAGAAAGTTCAGTGACAGGATCTGTCTTTATATCAACAGATGAAACAACAAGAATATTGCATGGAGATAGCCTGATCTTCGAAAATTCGAGTACGGTAAAGACAACTACAGCAGGCCAAAGCACAAACTAACGAAACAACTAACGCCACAGGCCTGGAGAACACTGGTATGACATCATCCACAAATATATCCTAAGACATCTGTTACATCACAAACGGATCATAGCGAAAGTGTGTTCACGAGCACTTCAACTGCAACGTCAACCATGGTGACTACCGATACTTTTGCAAAATACACCTCTGGTACAGCTACACACCAGTTTAATCAAGACATACAAAATGGGACCATGGAGGGTTCGATCACCCGTTCAACTAAGGTATCTACTACAGGGAAGCGCGACAATACAACCGAGTGCTTCTCTGATATTTAATCAGACAGGTGAAATATCAAGCTCTTCTACACAGAAGGGCCGTTACTGCTCCTAAAGAAAATGCGGATATGCGAACGTCTACAGCGAGAGTAACATCGACTTCAGGTACCACAGAAGCGAACAACAACGAAACTGTGCTCATACAAACTTCTACATCTACACCCAATAAGGCAAGCTCTGCTACGGAGCTCGGTCATCTTTCTACAACAAACCCTGCAGGCATGCCAAATACGCAACAAAACAATAACGGGAACCACAAAGAGTTCAAGCGCAGACAAGACTAACGTATCAAACAAAGAAAGTACGGGAACGCCGACCGGTGATTCCCATGTATCCGATATCAAAACTAAGACATCAAACTATTGGACAGAGAGAAAACATCAGAAACAACGACGAAAGCTGAACATCAAGAAAGCACGGCAATCACATCGGCAACTAGCACGTCAGTGGCATCTATTACACAGCACGCCACCATCCCCACAAACGCCGTGATTACAATTTCTAGGGCACCGACTTCAACTTATGGGGTCATCACAGATACTGAGATACGCCATCCGTCCAGGAATACATCAGATAAACCAAATGAACAAGACAGCAATTATGGTTCCAGAGAGGGTTCAACTGTTAATAATCTGAGTACGTCAACAGAACAAAGCGCAAGCATGACGTCCACCAATTCTAGCACACGAGAGACCAAACACAATGTATCAAGTTCGGCAACGGGGGAAACAATATTTCTAGAAACAGTCAAAGCCACAAACGATGCAAACACCCATGCGACCGCATCTTCAACGAGCGCGTCAGTGACATCCTTTTCGGAAGTAACCAACAGCTCAATGACAGTTGTTACGGACAGTTCTCATGCAGCAACTTCCACTGATAACATGCATATAGGAATAGACCATATTTCTACAGTATCAACAGGAAAATCAAGTGGACGCGGCAGCAATAATGACGACACACAAAGTTCAAGTTCAACAAAACTATCGTTTAGTATTTCAGTCGCAGAGAGCACAAAGCAGGCGCCACATGATTCTCACATATCGGAAAATACAAATGTTTCAAATTCGCCAACAAAGGAAACATTAATCCCACAAACAGCTATTGTAACACACGAGCCAATTACGGCTATAACAACGTCCAAAAACATAACCACGGTATCTGACACCCCGAATTAACGATGAATAATAGAAGTGTGTTCTTAAGTACTTCTACAGCATCAACAACTCATGAGGCACACATTGCCACTGGAACAGATAATTTCTCCACGACAAAGAGTGCAACACACAATGCGAATTTTGAACACGTCAGTAACGCTACCATATCAAATGCACTTACAGGATCTCTTTCAATAACAACTGAAGACAGCATGAAAACGTCCCACGGGGAGATTCCGAGACATCCGAAATCTCCAGTGCGGCATTCAGCACTACAACACAAAAAGCAGAAACTGCAAAAACAATGAACGCCCCAGGGGTGGAAAACACAGACATGACATTTTCTACTATAATATCGAATTCAACAGCTACCTCACTAAATGAGGCCAGCGAAAGTGTGTTCACGAGCACTTCTACTTCCACATCAACCCATGTGGTGACAGCAGATACTTATACAAATTATACCTCTAGCTCCGCTACACACAAATCGAATTCAAGACACACAAAATGGGACCATGGAGGGTTCGGTCACCGGCTCTGCAAAGACATCTACCACACAGAGTGCTAGAATATCGCCGAGTGATTCTCAGATATTTAATCGGACAGGTGAAATATCACCCTCTTCTACGCAGAAGACCATTACTACTCCTAAAGAAAACGCGGATAGGGGAACATCTCCAGCGAGAGCAACATCGACGTCCGATACCGCCCAAGCGAACCGCAGTCAAACTATGCCCATACAAACTTCTACATCTAGAACTAATGAGGCAAGCATAGCTACAGAGCTCGCTCATCCTTCACCCACATTTGCAGCAGATGAGTCAAGTACTACTCATCAAGACAGTAAGGGGAGAACACGAAGAGTTCACTCACCGAGACCACTAACGCATCAAACGGAGAAAGTATGGGAATGCCGACCGGTAACTCGCATACATTCGATATCACAAGTAAGGCATCCATCTATTCGACAAAGAAAACAGTATCCACAACGACAACTGCCAGACACAATGAAATTACGACAAGTACATCGTCAACTTAGCGCATCAGTGACATCTAATTACACAACAAGCCAACAAAACGAGAAACACTGCAACAACCACTTCAGAAAGCACCAACTTCCGCTGATGGACTCAGGCCCAGCTACTGGAATACGCCATGCCTCCAGGAAATTCATCAGATAAATCAAATGAACTAGACAGTAATAACGGTTCCAGGGGAAAGTTCAACAGTACACTTCCTGAGCACTTCAACAGAAAAAAGTGCAAGAGTGATGTCCATGGATTCTAGTATACCAGATAGCAAAATCAATGTATCAGGTTCGGCAGTGACGAAAGCAGTACCTGCAGGAAAAGTTACAAGCACAAACAAGGAAAACACGGATGCGTCCACAACTTCGACGAGCGTATCAGCGGCATCCATTTCAGAAATATCGAACCGGCTCAAGAACAGTTGTGACAGTCAGTTCTCATGTAGGAAATACAACCTGATAACATGGGCACTCGAATAGATCACATTTCTACAGCATCTACACAGAAATCAAATAGAAGGGACAGCAATAATGAAAACAGACAAAAGTTCAACAACAGGACCATTCAGCACATCAATCGGAGAGAGCACCCAGCGGACGTCCCATGATTCTCATAGATCGGAAAACATAAACATTGTTTCAAAGTCAGCAACACTGGAAACCGTCACCCTAACGACAGCCAAATTAACACACGCGCCAATTACGGATATCACAACTTCGGCAAAGTCAACCACTTCAGCTGACACCGAACTAAAGAATAATACTGCAGGTGTGTTTATAGGCACTTCCTGAAGCATCTGCAACTGATAAAGGAGGAATTTTTTCAGGAGAGTGGTCATGCTTCTACGACAGAAACAAGCAATTCGAACGATCACCACAACGATGCCACCACGTCAGGTACAGGATCTCCTGCCAATATCAACAGAAGAAAACATCAGAACGCCGCCCGGAGATTCCCAGATATCTGAAACATTCCAGTACGGTATCTAGAACTACAACAGAAAGAGCAGGAACTCTTCCAATCAACTAAACCACACAAGAGCGGAAAACACAGACACAGCATCTTCCACTATGATATCCTGACACATCTGTTACATCATTAAAAGACACCAGTGAAAGTGCGGTCACGAGCACTTTTACCTCAACAACATCCCATGTGGTGAGCACAGATAATGCCACAGAATTCACCTCTACCATTTCTACACATAAATCTTCTGATCAAGACATACAAAATGGGACTACAGAGGGTTCGCTCATTCGCTCTTCCGAGACATCTACCACACAGAGCACATTACCGTCAAGTGATTCTCAGATGTCTACTAAACATGCTGAAATTTCAAGCTCTATTACAGAGAAGACCATTACTGCTCCAAAAGAAAATGCTGATATGCGAACATCTCCAGCGAGAGTAACTACGACGTCCGATACCCTACCTGCGAACAGCAGCCAAACTGTGCTCATACAAACCTCTACATCTACAGTTATTAAGGAAAAAATTGCTACAGGGTTCGTATATCCTTCTACCACATCAGATGCGGACGAGTCGAATACCCAACGAAACGATAACAGTACCACAAAGAGTTCAGGCAGAAGCCTGAATAACGGATCCAGCGGAGAAAGTACGGGTATACCGTCCGGCGGTTCGCATATACCCGAATACCACAAGTGAGGCCTCAAACCATTCGGCAGAGAAAACAGTAACAACACCAAAAGCCAGACACAATGAAAGCACAAAACTTGCATTGGAAACTAGCACATCAGCGACAACTATTCCACAAGCCAGCAACCCAACAAACGCCCTGAGAACTTCTCCGAAAGCGTCAACTTCTACTATTAGCGCAGCTACGGAAAAACACTATCCCTCTAGAAATGCATCAGATAACGCCAATACGCACGAAAATAATCACGGTTTTACGGAAGGTTCCACAGTAAAGATTTTCAGCACGTCCACAGAACAAAACACAAGACTGACGTCTACAAATTTCGCACATACCCGAGAGAGAAAAAAGAATGTATCAAGGTTCGCAAACGACGCAAACTGCATCTCTACAAACAGTAAAAACCACGCACGAGGCACATACGGATGAGACAAAAACTTCAACGAGCGTATCAGCAGCGTCCTTTTCAGAAATGTCGAGCAGCCTCAAGAACTCCTTGGACAGCGACCTCTCAAGCGGTAGCCTCCACTGACAGCAGAGCTATTGGGGTAGATATTTCTTCAACAGCAATTGACACATCAAATGGACGCAAAAACGATAACAGCAATAGGCAAACTTCAACCACACAGTCGTCAAGCTCATCACTCATACAGAGCACAACACGGACGTCTCATAATTCTCACATACCGGAAAGCACAAAGATTGATTCAAATTTGCCAGCAGTGGCATCTGCCACTCCCCAGACAGCTAACCTAACGCATGAACCAGCCACTCATCTGACAGATTCTTTGAATAAAACAACGGCGTCTGACACCGAACTAACGCAGACTAACAAAAGTGCATTGATAAGCACTTCTGCAGCATCTGCGAGTGACGACAATGGTGTTTACACCAGAACTCATCATTCCTCTACAACAGCGACGCACAATGAAAATTTTGATCACATCATTACCGATACCACAGCAAATTCAGCAACAGGATCCTTGACTACGTCAACAGAAGAAAGCACTAAAATGCCGCATAGGCATTCTCAGATATCCGACAGCTATAGCTCAAGCAGGGTAACAACCAGTTCATCAGGAAAAGCAGGAAACTGCAGAAACAACGAAAGCCACAGCCCTTTGAAAACGCAGGCATGACATCTTCCACTGTTACATCAAACACATCTGTTCTCTCCCTCAGAAACAACAGCGAAAGCGTGTTCGCGAGCAGTTCTACCACAACAACAACCCATGTGGCGAGAAAGAATACTGTTGTAACATATACCTCTACCTCCACGATAAATCAAACGAATGGTGGATACCGTCGAAACGGGACTCACTCTTTCAAGACATCTACCACAGACAGCGCAAGACTACCACGTGACGATACTACAATATCCAATATCCCCGGAGAAATATCAAATGCTTCAACAGAGAAGACGGTTTCTCCTCCAAAGAAACCTCATCAGACAAGCCACGAAGATGTACATATACGAACCACCTGCAAGAGAAACTGCGACGTCCGGATACCACCTCAACGAGCACCAGGCAGAGCGTGATCATAAAAACTTCTACATCTTCACCCGACCAGGCAAGCAATCCTCCAGAGCCCGATCACCCTTCGACTGAGGTTGCACACGGCTCACATACACAAGACGTTAACGCAACCACAAAGAGTTCGCTTAACCAAACGACTCAGTCATTGAACAAAACAAGTACAGCATTACCACACAGGTATTCGCGTATACCCGAAACCACATATAAGGAGTCAACTTACTCGAAAGACAAGACCGCGATAACGATACAAGCCACACACAATGCAAGCACAAATATGGCCATCTGTAACTAGCACATCAACGGCACCTGTTACACAGCAAAACAGAAGCACCACAATCGCTGTGACAACCACTTCTAATGCGTTAACTTCCGACTCATAGACTCAGCAGCGCTACTGGGATAAGCCAACCCTCTGCCAATCCACAAGATAAATCAAGTGAACCTGTCAATAACCACGGCATCAGAGACGGTTCAACGGTACAATATCCGAGTACGTCAACAAAAGAAACTACAAAATTGACGTCTATAGATCCTCGTTTAACGCAGAGATCCAAGAATTTATCAAGTTGGGCAACTACGGAAACCACATCTGTAGAAACAGTTAAAACAACTCACAATTCACAGACGGACGCGACAAGTTCTACAAACCTATCAGCTTCATCTATTTCAGGAACATCGAACAGCACAATGACTGTTGCGGCAAGCAGTTCTCAAGCAGCAACATCCTCTAATAACACAGCCATTGAAGTAGATAACACTTCCACAGTAACAGCAGACATATCAAATGGACGGTACAACAACCATGACAACCGACAAACTTCGACCATACGATCGTTTAGCACTTCAACTCAAGACAGCACAAAACGGACATATACTCATTTTGACTTACCGGCAAACACAAATATTACTTCCAATTCGACAACAGTGCAATCTGTAACTCTCCAGACAATTAATGTGACAGTCGAATCAAACACTGATACATCAGGTTACTCAAACCTAACCACGGAATCTGAAACCGAACTACCACAGAATAACAGAAGTGTGCTCATAAGCACTTCTGCATCATCTACTACTGATACGCATAGTATTTCCAATGGAACTCCTCATTCTTATACAACAGCGACTCATAATACAAATATAGATCCCATCAATAACACTACGAGGGCAAGTCCAGTTACCCGATCGTTGACTATATCAGGAGAAACTACTGAAATGCCACGTAGGTATTCCCAGATGTCCGAAAACTCAAGTAAGCTAACAACCATTTCAACAGGGAAAACAGAAAGTGCAGAAACAACTAACGCCACACTGCTAGAAAACACGGGAATGTCATCTTCCACCGTTACATCAAAGTCGTCTGTTCTATCACTCAGGAACACCACCGACAGTGTGTTCACTAGCACTTCTACCACAACATCAACCCATGTGGTGAGCACGGATACTGTCCTAAAACACACCTCTGCATCAACAATAGACCAAACGATTCACGAAGACCACGAGGATGGGACTGTAGAGGGTTCTGTCCCCTACTCAACTAAGACAACTACCCCAGAGAGTGCAAGAACACCACGTAATAACACAAGTAAAATATCAAGCTCTTGGACAGAGAAGACTGTTACTGCTCCAACTAACGCTCATGAGTCGGAGCAGGAAGATTTGTCAGTGACAACGTCACCAGCGGGAGTAACTTCGACATCCGGCCCCGTTTCAGCGCACAGCAGCCAAACTGTCCTCATACAAACTTCTCCATCTACTCCTAATGAGGCAGGCGCTTATACTGGGCTCAGTCATCCATCTACGGCTGCTGCAGACGAGTCAGTTACACATGAAAACAAGAATATGACCAGAAATACTTCACTGACAAGCAGGACTAAGTCGTCAAACAAGGAACGTACGGCAATACCGGCCGGTGTTTCGCATATATCCAATATAACAAGTAAAGTATCAAACTATTCGACGGAGAAAACAGTAACGGAAGCAACTGCGACCAAGGCCAACCACAATGGGAGCACGAATATGACATCTGTAACTAGCACATCAGCGATATCTGCTACAAATGAAGCAAGCAGCATCACAAACGTTTTGACAACCACTTCGATGGCCCCCAATTCCACTCACGGATTCACCACAGCTACTGCTATAGGTCATCCCTCTACACATCCACCAGATAAATCAAATGAACATGACAATAATTACGGTATCAGAAAAGCTTCAACGGTCCAATTTCCGAGCACGTACACACAACAAAGTGTAAAATTCACGTCTGTTGGTTTTCGAACGACGCAGAGCAACAATAACTTATCAAGTTCGGCAACGATGGAAACCGAATCTGTAGAAACAGTTAACGCCACACATAAGTTACATACGGACGAGACCACCAGCTCTGCGATTGTATCAGCTGCATCCATTTCAGAAACATCGAACACCTCAGAGACTGTTGTCGCAACCAGTTCTCAAGCAGCAAGTTCCACTGATAAGGCAGTTACGTTAACAGATACTATTTCTCCAACAGCAACTGGCAAATTAAATGGACGCGACAACAACGATGACAATAGAGCAACGTCGACCAAGCGATCGTTTCGCACTTCAACCCAAGAAAGCACAAAACAAAAGCCTGTCGAGTCTCATCTTCCAGAAAACTCAAATAATGTTTCAAAATTGCCAACAGCAGAATCTTCCTCCCCGCAGACTGTTAATGTAACGCACGAGCCCATCCATCACATAACAGATTCCACAAACATAACCACGGTATCTGACGTCGAAACAGCGCAGAATAACATAAGTGCATTGGGAAGCACTTATGCAGTATCTTCAACGGAAGAGAATAGTGTTTACACCGGAGCTGGTCGTTCGTCTACAATAGCGACCACCAACGAAAATGTTGATCACATCAACAACGGTACCTTAACTACATCAACAGACGAGAGCACTAAAATGCCACGCAGGCATTCTCAGATATCCGAAAACTCAAGCAGGCTAACAACCAGTTCAACAGGGAAAGCAGAAACTGCCGAAACAACTGCCGCCACAGCCCTGGAAAACACAGGCATGACATCTTCCTCTGTTCCATCAAACACATCAGTTCTATCGCTCAGGAATACCAGCGGAAGGGTGTTCACGAGCACTTCAACCACATCAACCGATGGGGTGAGAACGGATACTGTCGTGCGATATACTTCAACTTCAACGACAAAAACTGCGAATAATCACGTTAGCCATAACAGAAGCACTGAGGATTCTGTCACCCGATTAGGTGTAACCTCTACCGCAGAAATCACAAGAACACCGCCTCGTAACTCTCAGGTAACAAATAGCGCAAGTAATATGCCAAGTTCCACTGAGGTGACCGACGAGAGACACCCCGACAATAGAGATATGAGAATATCTCCTGCGACTACGGCAGCGACGTCCGACACCGATTCATCAATCAGCAGCCCAAGTGTGCTCATAAAAACTTCTACATTGACACCTAATGCAGGAAGCACGTCTTCACGGCTCGGTCACGTTCCTACGACAGCTGCAGACGAGTCAAATACACAACACAATAGCGAGACAACGAAAAGTTCAGTTGCGGAGACGACTGACGCATCAAACGAAGGGAGTACGGGAAAAGCGCACAGTGACTCGCATACATCCCGGACCTCAATAAGAATGTCAAGTGTTTTGACGGAGAAAACAGCAACAGCAGCAAGAACGAAAACAGCCACATATAATACAAGCACGATAAATTCATCTACAACTAGCACATCAGCGGCATCCGTTACAAAAAAAGCCATCAGAACAAACGATGCTGTGACGACTACTTCGAAAGCACCAAGTACCACTGATGGGATCAGCACAGTTACACAGAAACACCATACCCCTTCGAATTAAACCAGCGTATACACATGAACAGGACAGCAACTACGGTACGAGAGAAGGTGCAACTAAGACATTTCATAGCACATCAACAGAAAAAAGTACAGGGGCAACAAGTATCGTCTCTGGCATAACGGAGAGCGAAAATAATGCATCAGCTTCCGCAACGACTGAAATCGTATCTGGTAGAAACAGTTAAAAACTACCCATAACTCTCATAAGGATGTGCCAAGTTCTGCGAGCATATCAGCTTCATCCATTTCAGAAACATCGAGTTCAAGGATCGTCGCGGGTGGCAGTTCTCAATCAGCAAGTTCCACTGATAACACAGCTATTGGAATAGATCGGATTTCTACCACAGCAAGTGTCAAATCAAGTGGACGCGACAACATTTATGACGACCGACAAGCTTCTACCACACGATCCTTTAGCACCTTCAACTGAAGAGAGCACAAAACGGACGTCTATTCATGCTCACATAACGGAAAACACAAATATTGCTTCAAATCTGACAACAGCGGTAAACTTTCGCGGAAGAAACAGCTAATGTAACACATGAGCCTACCATGGCTATAACTTCCACAAATATGACCACGGCATCTGGACAATGGCCATTACGAAGAATAATAGAAGTATGTCGATGAACACTCCTGCAGCATCTGCAACTGATAAGGAAAAACATTGCCACTGTAACTGACCCATTTCTCTACGACTAAGACTGGAACACAAAATGCAAACACTGATCACATCAATACGGCCGCCACGGACAGTTCAGATACAAGGATCTGTAACTATACCTACGGAAGAAAGCACAGGCATATCGGATGGGCATTCCACGATATTCGAAAACACAACTACGGTAACGACCGCTTCAACACAGGAAAGCAGAGACTACCGAAACAATGACTAACGGCCACAATCCTGGAATACACGGGCATGACATCATCTGCAAATATGTCAAAGGTCATCTGCTATATCACAAATTAACACTGATGAAACTGTATTCACGAGCACTTCTACCACAGACTCGACACACGTGGTGACGACAGACACTGTCACAAAGCATGAACTCAACCACAGCAACATATCAAGCGAATGACCAGGTCAGTCGTAACAGGACCTTTGAAAGATGCAGTCACCCGATCCGGCATACACTCGGCAACAGTAAGCGCAAGAATACCCCATGGTAATTCTCAGGTATCTAATGGCGCAAGTAAAAGGCCAAGTTCTACAGAGAAGACCGTTGCTGCTACGACAGAACCTGATGAGAAAGACTATGAAAGTGGGGATATGAGAACATCTCCAGCCAGTGTAACATCGACTTCCGACACTGCATCGCAGAACAACAGCCAAAGTGTGATAATTAAAACGTCTACACCAATACCTCATAAAACAGGCACAACTTCTGGATTTGGTCATCCTACTACGAGAGCTACAGGAAAGTCAAATACACATCAAAGCAATAATGAGGCCACAGAGAGTTCAGGCGCAGAGATAACTAACGCATCACACGAAGGAAGCACGGGGATCACGAACGGTAGAGGGTGGCATACAGCCGAGACCACGAGTAAGATCGCGAACTATTCGGCAGAGAAAACATCAACAACGACAACAGCTTCACACAATGCGAGCACGACAAGTACATCCGCAACTAGCGCATCAGCCGGAATTTGTTACAGAGCAAGCCAGCAGCACTACAACCGCTGCGATTACCACTTCGAAGAAAGCAACTTCAACTCATGGACTCAGCACAGCTTCAGAGAAAAAATCCGGCTCCCTGAAAATAAATCAGATAATACAAATGAACGCGACAGTTATTTCGGTTCCAGAGAAGGCACAACTGTAAAGTTTATGAGCACGTCAACAGAAAAGAGGGCACGGGTAGCGACTATCGCTTCTGACACACCTGAGCGTGAGAAAAATGTATCAAGTTCGGCAACGATGGAAACCGTGACTCTAGACACAGTAAAAACCGCACACAAGTCTTTTACGGATACGACAACTTCTACGAGTGTATCAGGTTCCTCCGGTATTGAAACATCGAACAGCTCAAGGACCGTTCTGCCAACCACTTCTCAAGAAACTTCCACTGATAGCACAGCTATTCCAATAGATCATATTTATACAATCACCACTGTCAAACCACGTGGACACGAAAACAATAATGGCAGCCAACACGCTTCGACCACACTATCGTTTAGCACTTCAATCAAAGAGAGCACGAAACAGACGCCTCTTGAGCCTCACATATCTGAAAACACAAATATTGTTACTAATTTGCCAACAGTGGAATCTGTAACTCTCCAGACAGCTAATGGAACACATCGGCCAATAACTCATATAACAGATGCCTCACAGATAACAACGGCATCTGACGCGGAACAAACTCAAAATAACCGAAGTGTGTTGACGACTATTTCTGCAGCTTCTGCAACTGATGAGGAGAACATTCCCACTGGAACCTATCATTCCTCTACGGCTAAGACAGCAACACGCAATGCAAACATTGATCACATCCATAACGCTACCACAGCAAGTTCAGTTACAGGATCTGTTAGTACATATACAAATGAACGCACAGTAATGGCGCATGGATATTCCCAGGTATACGAAAATTCAAGTAGAGCAGCGAACACTTCAACAGGGCAAGTAGGAACTGCCCAAAGGACAACTAACGCCACGGGACTCGAAAACACAGAGACGACAGCTACCTCCATTATAACAAGGCCATCTGTTACAACACTAAGGAACAGCAGCGAAAGTGAGTTCACAAGCACTTCTACTTCAAAAACAACCCATGTGGTGAGCACGCATACTGTCACAAAATATGCATATACTGCAGCTACAGACGAAACGACTGAACAGGAAAGCCAAAATGAAACCATACATGGTTCTGTCAACCCGCTCTAGTAATACATCTACCACACAAGGCGCAAGAATGTCACGGGGTGATATTGATAACCCACAGGTAAAATATCAAGCTCTTTAACACAGAAGACCGCTGCTCCTCCAACGAAGCCTGATGGGGGAGGAGAAAGAAAGCGCCGATATGCGAACATCTCCAGCGGGAGAGGAATTTCAACGTCCGATGCCGGGTCATCAAATGGTAGCCAAAGTGTGCTCACACAAACTTCCACATCTACGCCTCATAAGGCGAGCATTACCACGATCTTTGGTCATCCTTCTGCCACAGCTGCGGCAGATAAGTCAAATACGCTCCCAAACAGTAACGGTACCATAACGAGTTCTGTGAAATACACGTCTAACGCATCAAACGAAGTAAGTACGGCAATAACTAGCATTGATTCTCAAACATCTGACACCGCAAGAAACGTATCAACGTATTCGACGGATGACACAGCAACAAGACCAACAAGGACACGTGCCACTTACAAAGAAAGCACGGATGCGACATCCTCAACTAGCACATCGGCGGTATCCGTTACACAACAAAACAGCAGCACCACAAATACTGTGACTACCACTTCGAAAACACGATCTTCCACCCATGTACTCACCACCGCTACTGGAATAAGGCAACCCTCGGGGAATCCTCAAGATAAATCAAACGAGCATGACAGTAATTACGGTATTGGAGAAGGTTCAACTCCGCAGCTTCCAAATACGTCAACAGAAGAAAACACAAAAGCTTGCGTCTATCGATTCTCGCAAAACGGACAGCGGTAGTTCGGCAACGATGGAAACTGAAACTATAGAAACAGTTCATGGCACTCGCAAGGCCAAAACGGACGCGACCACACCTTTCACAAGCAGCGTATCAGCGTCATCCGCATCAGAAACATCGAACAGCTCAAGAACTGCTGTGGTAACCAGTTCTCAAGCAGAAAGTTCCACTGATAATGCAACTGTTGGAACAGATCATGTTTCTACAAAAGCAGTAGACAAATCAACTGAACACGGCAACAATAATGGCAACCCACAAATTTCAACCACACTATCCATTAGCGCTTCAACCATAGAGAGCGGAAAAATGGACGTCTGCTGATACTTACATAACGGATTACAAAACGGAAAACACGAATATTGCTTCAAATTTGACAACAGCTGGTACTTTAACGCCACAAACAGCTAATATAACGCACGAGGCAATCATGGAACGTATCAACTTCCACAAACACGACCACGTCATCTGACAATAATATAACCAAAAATAACAGAAGCATGTCGATAAGCCCTTCTGCAGCATCTGCAACGGATGATGAGAGTAGTGCCATGAGAACTCATCATTCCCTACACAACAGCGACACAGAATGCAAATTTTGAGCACACGAATAACGCTACCACTTGCAAGTTTAGCTACGGGATCTTTGACTACATCAGCAGAAGAAAGCACAAGGGGGGCCGCTTAGAAATTCCGATACATCCGAGAACTCCAGTGCAGTAACAACCACTTCAACAAAGAAAGAAAAAACTGCTGGAAACAACAACTAATGCTACAGCGCTGGAAAACACGCGCATGACATCATTCACTACTATATCGAATGACATCTGTTGCATCGCTAAGAAACACCAGCGAGAGTGTGTTCACGAGCACTTCCTCTGCATCGTCAACCCACGTCGTGCGCATGTATACGACCAATAAGGCGTACCTCGACCACAGCAACAGACCAAGCGAATGACCAGGACAGTGATGACAGGACCGTAGAGGGTACTGTCACCCGCTATATTAAAACATCCACCGAAGAAACCTGAAAGAATACCACCAGGTCAATTCCGAGGTATCAAGTAGTGCAAGTGGCATAGCAATCTCTTCTACAGAGAAGTCCGTTAGTGCTACAACAAAAGCTGTTGGCACGGACCAAGAAAATTCGAATACAAAAGCAAGTCTTGCGAATGCAAATGCAACGTCCGAAACTCCTACAGTGAAAATCAGCCAAAGTGTCATCATGATATCATCAACGTCTTCCCCTCATAACGCAAGCATTGCTCCGCGGCATAATAATCCTTCTACAAAGTCTGCAGTCGAGTCAAATTCACATCAAAACAACAATTCCACCACACCGGATTCAGTCCGAGAAACAACCTAATTCAACGAACAAAGAGACCAAAGAAATACCACCCGAATATTCGCATATATCAGACATCACAAGTACAGTATCAACGTTATCGGACTGACAAGACCATGACGACGACAAGGACACATGCCCAACACAATGAAAGCACGGACGGGACATCCTCAATTAGCAAATCCACGGGATCTGTTACACAACAAAGCAGCAGCATCACAAACGCGGCGACTACCTCCTCAAAGGCACAATCTTCCACTCATGTACTCACTACCGCGACAGAAATAAGCCAACCCTTCTGCAAATCCACCAGATAAATCAAATGAGCATGACAGTAATTATGGTATTAGAGAAGGTTCAACTGTACAATTTACGAGTACGTCAACAGAAGAAAGTACGGAAACTTGCGTCTATCGATTACCGCATAACGAACAGTAAGAAGATTCAATCAAGTCCGTCAACAGTAGAAACCTGTAACTGCAGAAACAGTTAATACCACACGCAAGGCAAACACCAATGCGACCACGCCATCCACAAGCATTTCAGCCTCATCTGTATCAGGAACATTGAAGAGCTTAAGAACTGCCGTGGCTACGAGTTCTCAAGCAGCAACTTCCACTGACAATGGAGCAATTGGGGCCGATCATATTTCTACGAAAGCAAAAGACGAATCAAACGAACACGACTAACAAAAATGGCAACCAACAAACTTCAACCACACGATCATTTAACACTTCAACCAAAGAGAGCACAGAAGGTACGTCTATTGATTCTCACATTACGGAAAACACATATATTGCTTCAAATTTCACAATAGCGGAAACATTAACAACACAAACAGCTAATGTAACACACCAGCCGATCACAGATACAACAGCATCCATTAACAGAACCGCAGCAACCGAAAATGACTTAAGGAAGAATGACACAAATGTGTTAACAAGCACTCCTTCAGCATTCCCCAACTGATGAGGAAAGCCATGGTCACTAGTACTGCTCGTTCTTCCTCGAAAGAACCACATAGTCCAAACAATTGACAACGTCAATACCACTACCACGGCAAGTCCGGCTACACAATCTGCTAACGTTTCCACAGAAAGCACTAGAATTACGCCGGGAAATTCCCAGATATACGAAAAGTTCAAGTAAATCATCGAGCACTTCAACATGGAAAACAACTAACAGCACAGCACTAGAACACACAGGCATGACATCTTCCAGAATTATATCAAGGACATCTGTTACATCACTCGGGAACAAAAGCCAAAGCGTGTTCGCTAGCACGTTTCCTGCAACATCACCACATGAGGTGAGCACAGATACCGTCACAAAGCATGCCTCTACCACCCCTGGAAACCAATCGAACAATCAAGGCAGCCAAAATGTTCCAACAGATGGTTCTATCACCCGTTCTATTAAGACGCCTACCACAAATAGTGGAAGAATAAAACCTGGCGATTCTCCGATATCTAATAACACAAGAGAAATATCAAGCTCTTCAACAGAGATGACCATTACTGCTGCAACGAAACCTGATGAGACGGGCCAAGAAAGCTCGGAATGTGAAAACATCGCCGTCCGATGAAGCATCAGCGAACAGCAGCCGAACTGCGGTCATACAAAGTTCTACATCTACACATCATGAGACAAACATTGTTACTGGCGTCGGTCATCTATCTACGGCAGCTGGAGACAAGTCTAATACACATGAGGACATTAACGGGACCACAAAAGGTTCACTAACAAGCACCACTAAGGCGGCCAATGAAGAGAGTACGGAAATACAGCACGGCGTTTCGCAAACCTTAAACAAGGCTAACACAGATGAAACGTCACCTTCCATGAGTGTACCCCCCATTAACCGTTCCTGAAATATCGAACAGCTCAAGAAGCGTCGCGACAGCCAGTTCTCATCCAGCAACTTCCGAAGCAAACCTAGCTACTGGAGTACATGCAATTTCTACAACTACAGATACATCTAACGGAAGCGACAGCTATAGCGAGGCCACACAAAGTTCAACCACACGATTGTTTAGCACATCAACAGAAGGGACCTCAAAACGGGCATATATTGACTCTCACATAACGGAAGCCACAAACATCGTTACGAATTTGTCAACAGCGGAAACGCTGATTGAACAGACAGCTGATGTAACACATGAGCACATAACATCTACAGCCTCAACCACAGCATCTGACACTGAACTAACTAACAATAAGAGGAGTGTGTTGGCGACCACTTCGGTCGCATTTCCAAATGATCAGGACAACCTTGCTTCTGGTTCAAGTTCGGCTACAAGATTTGTTACCAAATCAACAGAAGAAAGCACAAGAATGACACGTGGAGATTCCCATATATACGAAAACTCAAGTACAGTATCGAGCGTTTCAGAAGGGAAAGCAGAAACGGCCGAAACAGCGACTACCGGAACAGGACTCAGAGGCACAGACGTCACATCTTCGACTATTACGTCAAGGACATCTGTTACAACACTAAGCAACGCCAGCCAAAGTGTGTACACGGGTACCTCTATAACAACGTCAACCCATGTGGCCAGCACAAATGCCCTTACAACGCGAACCTCTCATTTAACTACAGACCAATCGAATACAGAAGGCAGCCAAAATGTTACAATAGCAGATTTTGTCACCCACTCTACTAAGACATCCACGACAGGGAATGCAAGAATAGCTCCTAATAACACAAGTGAAGTATCAAGCTCTTCAATAGAGAAGACTGTTACTACTCTAACAAAATATGATCAGTCGGGCCAAGAAAATTCGAGTATAAGGCCATCCCCAGTGGGAGTAACTTCAACGTCCGACTTCTCATCACTGAACAGCAGCCATAATCCGCTCATAAAATCTTCTACATCTACATCTCTTGAGGCAAGCATTGCTACGGAGCTTACTCATCCATCTACGGCAGCTGCAGACGAATCAAATACACACGAAAATATAAACGGCACCTCAAAGAGTTCAGAAACACGCACGACAATGTCATCAAACCAAGAAAGTACCGAAACAGCGCCAGGCATTTCGCGTGCATCTAATATAACAAGTAAGGTATCGAACTATTCGACAGAGAAAACAGCTATTGAAACAACAGCTACCAAAAGCGCACACAACGAAAATTCTAATATGACATCTGCAACCAGTACAACTGCAGCATCTGTTACAAAACAAGGCAGCAGCACCACAAGGACTGAGACGATCACATCGAAGGTGCCAACTTCCACTGATGGCTTCAGAACCGCTACTTGGATACGCAATCTTTCTACTAATGCATCAGATAAACAGAATGAACGGGACAGTAATTACGGTGCCACAAAAGGTTCAACTGAAGGATTTTTGAGCACGTCCACAGAACAAACTACAAAAATGGTGCCTATCGATTCTCGCATATCGGTAAGCGAAAATAATGCGTCAACTCCCGTAACAATCCAAACTGCATCTGTAGAGAGAGCGAATACGTCAAACAAGGCAAACGCGGATGCGACGTCCCCTCCGATTTTCGTATCCGCATCATCTGTTTCTATAATATCGCACACCTCAAGAAGTGTGGCCACTGCCAGTTCTCATGCGGCAACTTCCGAAGGAAACCTAGCTACCGGAGTACATCGCATTTCTACAACAGTAAAAGAGAAATCTAATGAAAGCGAGAGTGATAGCGATGACGGACAAAATTCAACCACATGGTCGTTTAGCACGTCCACCGAAGGGAGCTCAAAATGGGCGTCTCTTGACTCTAACATAACGGAAGGAACAAGCATTGTTACGAATATGCCAACAGCGAAAACTGTAACTCAACAGACAGCTAATGTAACACATGAGAATATAACATCTTCCAAAGTCTTAAACCACGGCATCTGACACTGAACTAACGAACAATTAACAGGAGTGTGTTCGCAACCACTTCAGCCGCATCACCAAATGATGAAGAGAGCCTTACTTCCGGTAATAACCTTTCCGATACGACTGCAAAACAGAATGGAAACATTAATCACGACAATAACACTGGCATATCTGGTTCGGCTACAAGAGTTGTTACTAAATCAACAGAAGAAAGCACAAGAATGACGCGTGGAAATTCCCAGATATACGAATACTCAAGTACAGTATCGCGCACTTCAACAGGAAAAGCAGAAACGGCCGAAACAGCAACTAACGGAACAGGGCTGGACAACACAGACACCACATTTTCGGCTATTACGTCAAGGACATCTGTTACAACACTAAGCAACGCCAGCCAAAGTGTGTTCACGAGTACGTCTACAACATCAACTGATGTGGTGAGCACAGATGTCGTCACAAACATCTCGACCATAGCTACAGAAAAATGGAATAATGAAGACAACCAAAATGTTACAACAGCTGGTTCCGTAACCCACTCTACTAAGACAACTAGCACAGACAGTGCAAGAATAGCAGCTAATAACACCACTAAAATCTCAAGCTCTTCCACAGGGAAGACCGTTGCTACTCCAAGAAACGCTCATGAGTCCGGCCAAGAAAATTTAGGCATGAGAACATCAACGGCAGCAGTAACTTCGACATCCGAAATGGAAACTTCGATTGGCAGCCAAACTGTGCTGATTCAGAATTCTACATTTACACCTCATGAGGCAAGCAATGCTACTTGGCTAGGTGATATATCTACGACAGCTGCAGACGGGTCAAATACACATGAAAACATAAAATGGCACTACAAGGAGTTCTATAACACTCACTACAGAAGGGTCAAATAGAGAAAGTACGAAAATGCCCCACCACGTTTCACACATTTCTGACATCACAAGTAAAGTATCCAGCTATTCGACGGAGAAAACAGCAACGAAAACAACAACGAACACACGCGTACACAGTGCAAGTACGAATACAACATCTGCAACTAGCACATTAGCGGCCTTTGTCACAGAACAAGCCAGCAGCACCACAAAGGCTGTGACTAGCACATCGAAGGCACCAACGTCTACTGATGAGTTCATTACGGCCACTGGGATACGCCATCCCTCCGCGAACACATCAGATAAACCAAACGAGCAGGAAAGTAGTTACGGTACCAAAGAAGGTTCAACGGCAGGATTTCCGAGCACGTCAACACGACAAATAGAAAGACTGACGTCTATCCAGTCTCCCATACCGGTGAGCGAAAACAATGTGTCAAGTCCCACAACGATGAAAGCTGTAACTGTTGAAAAAGTTAATACCTCGAATACTGACAATACGTATGCGACGTCCCCTTCGACGAGCGCATCGGTTGCGTCCGTTTCCGAAATATCGAACACCTCAAAAACTGTTGTGACTGCCAGTTCTCATGCAGCAACTTCCGAAGAAAACCTAGCTACTGGACTAAATCATACTTCTACAATAGCAACAGAGAAATCTAATGAAATCGATAGCAATAGCAACGACAGACAAGGTTCAACCACCCGATTGTTTAGCACGTCAACTGAACAGAGCACGAAACGGGCATCTATTGACTCTCTTACAACGGAAGGCGCAAGCATTGTTTCGAATTGGACAACAGCGGGAACTGTTACTCAACAGACAGCGGATGTAACAATTGCGAATACAACATCTTCCAAAATTTTAACCACGACATCTGGCAGTGAACTAACGAATAATAACTGGAGTGTGTTGTTCAGCACATCTGCGGCATCTCCAAATGATAAGGGTAGCATTGCCACTGGAAATGATCACCCCTCTACGACAGCGACACGCAGTGCAAACGTTAATCCCAGCAATAACACTACCACATCAAGTTCGCCTACAAGGTATGTTACTATACTAACAGAAGAAACCACAAGAATAACGCGTGGAGATTCTCAGATATACGAAAACTCAAGTACAGTATCGAGCTCTTCAGAAGGAAAAGCAGGAACGACCGAACCAGCAACTAACGGAACAGGACTGGAAGGCACAGACACCACATCTTCGGCTTTTATATCAAGCACTTATGTCGCACCTCTAAGAAACACAAGCGAAAGAGTGTACACGAGTACTTCTACGGCCACATCAACCCATGCGGTAAGCGCAGATACCGTTAGAAAACACACCCCTACCACAACTATAGAGCGATCAAATAATCAAGACAACAAGAATGTCACAACAGAGAGTTATGGAACCCACTCCACTAAGACATTTATCACAAAGAGCCCAAGAATACCACCTGGCGGTTTTCAGATATCTAACAACACCGGTAAAATATCAAGTGCTTCAACAAAATCTGATGAGTCCGGGCCAAGAAAATTCGGATGTAAGAACATCACCGGCGAGAGGAACTTCGACGTCCGATACCACGTCAGCGCACAGCAGCCATACTGAGCTCATACAAACTTCTACATCTACATCATATGAGGCAGGCATTTCTACTGGGTTCGGCCGTACATCTACGGTAGCTACAGATGAGTCAAATAAACATGCAAGCATGAACGGGACCACAAAGAGCTCAGTAACACGCACTAATAAGGCGTCGAACGAAGAAAGTACGGCAATATCACCCGGCGTTTCACCTAAATCCGGGATCACAAGAAGTGTATCAAACTATTCGACAGAGAAAGCAGCAACGGACACAACAACCACAAAAGCCGCGAACAATGCAAGTACCAATGTGGTAACTGCAACCAGCACATCAGCGGCATCTGTTACACAACAAGCCAGCAGCACCACAAAGCCGGTAATAACCACATTGAAGGAACGAACTTCCACTGATATGTTTATCAGCACAACTACTGCAATACGCCATCCTTCTACGAATAAATCAGATAAATCAAATGAATGGGACAGCAACTACGGTACTAGAGCGGGCTCAACTGTAAGGTTTGTGACCACATCAACAGAACAAAGCACAAGAACAACATCTTTCGATTCTCGCATACAGGAGAGCGAAAAGAATGAATCAAGTCCCGTGACGATGCAAACTGTATCTTCAGAAAAACTTATCACCACAAACAAGACAAGCACGCATGCGATGTCACCTTCGGCGAGCGCATCACCGGCATCAGTTTCAGAAATATCGAACACTTCAAAAAGCGTTGTGACTGCTAGTTCTCATGAAGCAACTTCCACTGATAATATAGATACTGGAATAGATGGCATTTCTACAACAGCAACAGATAAATCAAATGGAAGTGACATTAATAATGGTGACAGGCAAAGTGCAGCCACACGAACGTTTAGCGTTTCAACCGAAGGGAGCACAAAGCCTGCATCGCTTGACTCTCACATTTCGCAAGGCACAAGCATTGCTTCCAATTTGCCAACAGCGGAAACTGTAACTCAACAGGCAGTTAATGTAACACACGAGCCACTAACGGATATAACAAGTTCCACAAAATTAACCACTGCATCTGACAATGAACTAACCACACTTAACAAGGGTGTGTCGGAGAGCATATATGCAGCATCTTCAAATA
The DNA here is from genome assembly GCA_030522465.1 of Rhipicephalus appendiculatus. Taxonomy (NCBI): domain Eukaryota; kingdom Metazoa; phylum Arthropoda; class Arachnida; order Ixodida; family Ixodidae; genus Rhipicephalus; species Rhipicephalus appendiculatus. The sequence continues at coordinate 4,459,820 of JALIZH010032924.1, read as the reverse complement.
ATGAGAGCATTGCCCCTGGGAATGATCATTCCTCAACTACAGCGACACGCAATTTAAACGCTCACCACAACAATAACGCTACCACATCAAGTGCCGCTACATCTGTGACTATATTGACAGAAGGAAGCTCAAGAATTCTGCGTGGTGATTCCCAGATATACGAAAACTCAAGTACTACAGTATCGAGTACTTCAGCAAGAAAAGTAGAAACTGCCGAAACAATCAACGATACCACAAGCCTCGGAGACACAGATGCCACATCTTCGACTATTACATCAAAGACATCTGTTACAACTCTAAGAAACCCAAGTGAAAGTGTGTTCACGAGTACTTCTACTGAAACATCAACACATGTTGTGAGCAAGGATATCGTCACAAAACATGCATCTACCCCAGTGGCAGACCAATCAAATAATGAAAGCAGCCAAAATGCTACAACAGAGGGTTTTGTCAACCGCTCTAATAAAACATATACGACAGAGGGTACAGGAAAAGCACTTAATAACAACGGTAAAATATCAAGCTCTTCAACACAGGATACCGCTACTAATCCAACAATCACTCACGAGTCGGACGAAAGAAATTCAAGTATGACAACATCATCATCATTGAGAGTAACTTCGACATCTGACACCACATCAGCGAATCGCAACCCATACTGGGATCATACATATTTCTACGTCCACACCTCATGAGCCAATCATGGCTACTGGGCTCGATCATCAATCAACGGCAGTCGGAGATAAGTCAAATACAGACGACAGCATAAACGGGGACCACAAATAGCTCAGTAACACGCACGACTAAGTGGTCAAACGAAGAAAGTACGGAAATTACCGCATCGCGTTTCGCAAATATCTGAGATCACGAGTGAAGTATCTGGCTATTCCACGGGGAAAATAGAAACGCGAACAACGGCCACACGCTCCCACAATGCAAGTACGAGTACATCTGTAACAAGCTCAACTGCGGTATCTGTTACAAAACATGGCAGCAACACCACAAAGGCTCTCACAAACACATCGAAGGTACCAATTTCCACCGATGGGTTCAGCACAGCTACTGCGAAACGCCATCCCTTCGGGAATAACTCAAATACAAATGAAGACGACAGCAATTACGGTTCCAGAGAAAGTTCAACTGTAAAGCTGCTGAGCACATCAACGGAAAAAAAGTACACGGATAACGACTACCGGTTCTGGCATAGTTCAGAGTGAAAGGAATGTATCAAGTTCGGCATTGACGGAAACCGAATCTGTTGAAACAGTAAAAACCACACCCGAGGCACGCACGGATGCGACGACACCATCGATGAGCATGTCAGCGGCATCCATTTCAGAAATGTCGAACACCTCAAGAACTGTTGTGACTGCCAGTTCTCACGGAGGCACTTCCACTGAAAACAACGCTACTATAATAGATCTTGTTTCTACAACAGCGATTGAGAATTATAAAGGAAGTCACAGCACTAAAGGCGACAAACAAAGTTCAACCACACGGTCGTTCAGCAAATCAACCAAAGAGAGCACAAAACGGGCATCTCTTGACTCTCACACATCGGAAGGCATTGTTTCGAATTCCCCAACAGTAGAAACAGTAACTCAACAGACAGATAACGTAACACGAGAACATAAAACAACTACCACAGACTTAATCACGGTATCCCACACTGAACTAATGAACAATAACAGCAGTGTATCAGTTAGCACTTCTGCTATATCTCCAACTGATGCGGACCGCATTGCCTCTGGTAATAATAATTCCGCTACTCCTGCCACACGCAAAGTAAATGTTAATCACGGCAATAACGCCACCACGTCAAGTTCGGCTACAACCTCTGTTACTGTAGCAACAGAAGAAAGCACAAGAATGACGAGCGGAGATTCCCAAATACCTGAAAACTCAAGTACCGTATCGCACGCTTCAACAGGGAAAACAGAAACTGCCGAAAGAACAAGTAACAGTAAAATACTGGAAGACGCAGACACCACATCTTCGACTACTGCATCAAGAACATCTGTTACAACACTAAGAAACACAAGCGAAAGTGTGTTCACGAGTACCTCTACGGCAACAATGTCCACCTATGTGGTGAGCAAAGATACCACCAAAAACCAAACCTTCTACCACCACTACAGACCAATCGAATAATGAATTCAGCCAAAATGTTACAACAGAGGGTTCTATCACCCGTTCTATTAAGACATCTACCATAGAAAATGCAAGGACACTATCTGGCCATTCTCATATATCTAGTAGCAGTCTGAAACATCAAGCTCCTCAACAGTGACGAACGTTACTGCTCCAACAAACGCTCGTGAGTCGGGTACATCACCAGCGATAGTAACTTCGACATTCGATACCGCATCAGCTAACAATAGCCAAACTGCACTCATAGAAACTTCTACATATACGTCTCATGAGGCAGGTATTGATACTAGGATCGGTCATCCATCTACGACAGCTGTAGACGAGTCAGATACACATCAAAACAATAACAGTATCATAGATGGTTCTGTCGGACAAACGACCAACTCATCAAGCGAAGAAAGTACAGCAATCTCTCCCGGTGATTCGAATATCTCTGAGACGACAAGTAAGGTATCAAGCTACACTGCAGGCAAAACATCAACAGCACCAACAACAAAAGCCACACACAATGCAAGCACCAAAAGCACGACTTTAACTGGCATATCTGCGTTGTCTATTACACAACACGCCTACGGCACCACAACCGTTCTGACAACCACTTCAAAGGAACTAAGTTCCACTGATCAGATCAGCACAGCTGGGGGGCACAGGCCATCCCTCTACGAGTCCAGCAGATAAATCAAGTAAACATGGCCGAAATTTCAGTACTGGAGAAGGCTCAACTGTACGCTTTCTGAGCACGTCAGTAGGAGAAAGTTCACGAGCGACGTCTGTCGATTCCAATATATGGGACAGCAATAACAATGTATCAACTTCGGCAACAAGGGAAGCTGTATCTGAACAAAGAATGAATGCCACACGTCTTCGAACCACTGAACCTCCGTCTCCCTCAAGCATTTCAGCTGCATCTTCTACGGCACTAGCGAATTCCACTGATCAAAAGGGCATAGCTACGCTCATTTATGATACATCTTCGACAACAATAACAAAAGCAAACGACCATATTGTAAATAATCTGACCGCAGAGGCTACTTCCACACGATCTATGAAGTTCTCAACAGAAGAAAGTACAAGGTCATCATTTAAAAGCTTATGCGCAAACTGAGAGATCCAGTATTACGTCATTCACAGCGGTAACTAATCCCGTCCTTGTAAAAAATCTAACTGATGAGGTGCTTACATCTGTAACATATGATGAAAATACGACTACGGCATTCGTACCCACGCACGAGGGTGGCGCCACAAGTCTGCGGGAAGGTAGTTCTAAAATAGAAACTTCAACTGATGCAACTAGTGCTACTTCTGTCAGCGAGAAATCTTCTATAGACGTTTTAGCATTAACACCTGCTAAACCTAGATCATTTCCACATAATAACGATCCCTCCAAAGCATCAACTACCATTGTTGCGAGGGAAAGTCCTAGTTCTCCATCTGACGACTCTCGAAGTACCGGCAGGACGAGAAAACGTGGCAAACACGACATTGGCAACTAAATCTAGCATGCCAGAAACCACAAGTAAATCAATGGACCGTCAACCAACTGGGGTATCCCTGATATCCTCTCCCACAAACACTACACCATCCTCAGTTACGCACATAACAAATGGCCACACAACCATGGTGATGAGTAGTCCTAAAGCTACAACTTCCACTGGTGGGGTGAGCAGAACCACGAACACCGAACGAACCTCCTCGGAAATCTTAGACGTTACAAAGCCTCACGGCCGTAATCATGCTAGTGGCAAGGGTTCTGAGACCCCGTCAGTTACCAGTGAAAGTAGCGAAAGTTTCTCGACCACTGATTCCAACTCAACCGAGAGCTCCAGTAAGGTGATAAATATGACATCATCTCAACCCACCGCAACGAACACGTCAATTCATGTGAGAGTCCTAGAAGATAACAATACTGCCACCATACCAACTACCGTTCTCATGACTACCGCTTCTCCTACTGAGCAAACGAGCAGGAGCACAACTGCGGTGAACATTGGAAACATTACTGAACAAGCCATTACTAATTCAGTGACATCAAATTCTCAGCCTTGTAGAAATTTTAGCTCTAGCGATTCCAGTCTTCCTGTCACTACGACAAAAATGAATAATTCAAACGCAGGAGCTAATATTTCGGCAGACAGAAGCGCGAGTCCTTCGCAAACTACGTACCCACCTAATGCTGCAGTGAAGCAATCAACGGCCAAGCCCAACATTTCGGCAACGTTTTTATTTTCTTCGACACCCGGCACTGCGCAACCTGACAGCTCACTTGCTCAAAATTCGACGACGGGCTTCAACTCAAGCGATGCAGTCAGCTATTCGACAGGTCAGGATACACCACGCTCCGAGCCCAGCGTTGTACCTCAGGATAGCGCGACCACACTTTCAGATAATTCTTCAATTCAGCGTAGTTCCACTGGTTCATTTAGTAGCGGGAAAGCAGGAAACTGCTCAGGAAAGTCGGAAAAGACAGCAACGCAACTGACGAAGGCATCAACTATCACGAACCCAACTAGAATGGCTACCGTTATCTCATCAGAGCACAACTTAACATCTGCATCTACTTTACCGCCATTTGGCAGCAGCTCTACTTTTGCGCCTAGTAGTTATTCAGTAATCGTGAACACGACTGTCGGTAGTACTTCAAATTCGTTCCTAAATAATGAAAATATATCGTCAGCCGGCAATGACTCCCTATTTTCGCCGAGCACTTCTTCTGCGGGCAATGGTTCGTTGCAGGTACGTAATTTCACGCAAACTGGCCACAACTCAAGCGTGGCCCCATGCATTTCTCGAAAAGCGAACAACAGCCGCGCGACATCTGACAAGTCGTCTCATACTGAGCCTCTTACTACTCTTGCTATTCTGAATGGGGCGGCTACAACTAGGCGTTCTCCGTCGGAAAATAGTCCTACTACGATGTACCTTTCTGTAAAAACAGAAGAGAACTCAAATGGTGCGGCGGGGAATTTTTCCACTAAGTTTTCAAGCGGAGTAACCTCGCCAACTGAGAGTGCGAATACTATAAAAGGCGAGAACTCTAGCACCGAACATATAGTTTCGTCCACAGCCAACGGTTCCACTGCCCCATGTAATTCTACACACACCGAGAAACATCCTACAGTGACAGCGACAAGTAATTTGGCGGTTGAGAACCCAAGTTATACTAAAGAAGCTGGGGCGAGACACGATTTGTTGTCAGCAAAACCTAGCCGAACCTCACCAGGCGAGCGCTTGACCACTACCCCAAACATTGCACCAACAGGCTTCAGTTCAACTGCTGCACCCCCTGCGACAGTAAAAGACTATATTCTTAGCGCGGTACATAATGGCTCAACAGCCGCTAACTCCAATAATGCGTCGAGAGCCAATTCTTCTACAAATAAATTAACGACGACGATGCCGTGCCGGAACAAGACTGGTGCTTCCAGCATACCTTCTATGGACGGCAGCTCATCTTCTAAAGCCAATACTGCGGAAGTAGAGAGTAAGTCGACCATGGAGTTTAACACTTTTTCTTCTGTAGATACGTCGAATTATTCAAATGGTTCCACATCAAACAGCCAAGAAAGTGACACGCATACTGTGGCTGCACACAACAGCTCGACCCACAAGCTCAACGTTACGGGTGTTGAATCAAATCCAGTGCAATACAGAAATAGGCTCAGACGTGTCACCGCAAACTTCTAAAATGGGTGAAAACTCAAGTGATACGAAACTGGTCTTCAGGAACATATAACTCTATGACGAAACCAGCTGGGCGCACCAGGATGCAAGAACTCAACTATTACAACAAGCATTCTTCTTGTGGACAACTCTACTTCAAATCTTGCAACTAATTTCGCAGTGAATACTACATCAACAGGAAAGCACTATATCAACATTTGGACCACTGTGTCTGGTCCTGCGCAAACCTGGAACGACTCGAACGTTACGCACCGCGATGCCAGAATAGAGGAAATGTCTTCTGACTCAACACGGGATGTAGCAAAACAAAATGCTTCTACATCTGAATCTGCAACCCCGCCACCATGCAAGAATTTGACAAGTACACGCACCCATTCTTCAGATGGAATAGATCTGAATGATTCCAAAAGTTCCGTACGAGCTGGAAGCAACTCAGGCGCTTCGTCTAATGGTTATCTATCAACCGAAAAAATTGAGTACTGCCTCAGACGCTGCTAAAGACCACAAATTCAGTGCCAAAGTAGTAAGCAGTACACCCGGATTACTCTCTCTGGGCAATTCCTCGTCTGCTGCATCGAGCTCCGTGAACACAAACAGCTCCTATGTAGCACCCCGCAATGTATTATCTGCCAAAATTTTTAATTATACGCATACAACAGCGGGAGACAACAACTCAAACAATACAAACACCACTCCTCCAACACTGAGCAGTTTCATTACCACATCTAATACCGCCGAAACAGGCAGCAATTCTAGTAACGAGTCAAGTCCTGCAAAAAATAAGAAAGAACCTTGTCAAACCAATTCATCGTCGGTAAGCAAGGGCTCCGCTACAACACCTGGAACTTTTGTAGCTGTCAACAGTTCAAAAGTAGCAGCAGATTCCATACTAACAAACAGCTTTCCTTTTACCCTTGACACCGAAAGCTATCCGGCTGACACGGAGTCGGCAGACTTAAGCAAATCTAACGTGCCGGGTAATGAAGAACCAGCCAAGAACTCAACTGCGGAAGTCCCACCACTTGTTCAGAATACAACTCATCCACGGCATCGTGAACCATGCGCTAAAACACGATCGCGTAGATCGCTTCCGCTCAGCGCGGAGGTCAAGACGCATTGTTCCATTAGGGCGCCTACGTACATAAATCACTGTTGAAGTCGTAGTGGGTAAATGTGTCAGTGTGTAAGCCATAGCTGGCCTGGTGGCGACATCTCTAAGTTTGGGCTCAATTTCAATGCTTCTGCATAAGCATGATTTGTTATGCGGGACATGTCCGCTTAAGTTATGTGAAATAAATAAACACTGTGTTGCTTCTGCTTGTAATTAGGTCAATGTGTTTTATTCTGGCCACATTGCGAAGCCTTATTTTCCTGGTGTACACTGCATGAACTCGTTTAATTGTATACATTCCTGACCCATACTTTTATGAATGATTTTCTAAAATATGTTTGTCTCATATCCATAAACTATTGTAATTTTTATATAAAGTCGTCATGGTCAATGGCACTCCACTCTTTTAATTTTCGAACTATATACAATTCATTTGTGTTAGCAATGTTTTGTTTCAGGTTTACCTGCGACAAATAACCGCTGTTGCACTGCTTGAGGCGTATTTCAGATAGAGGCGGCCATCGCCTAAAAGAAAATCGTGCTGCTCAAGTAGCTAAACAATGAAGTAATTGTTACAGTGAAGTACTAGCTTTATCGTCATTGGTGTACAGAAGTAAGATTGCGTTGAAAGACACAATGACCCCAAAGAATGACAAACCAGCCACAACTGTTTGATTAGACTCCAGAATTTGCCTCGTTTACTTGGCCACACTAGGTGTGATGGTATTGAAAAACCACAAAGGAGCTGGATAAGAAAGCTTTGCTCTAGAATACACCACGCGTGTCTACGAAAACTTATTCAATTGAATAAATTGATAGGGAGCAAGCCTTACCCACACGATTGTTATCGAAGAAAGGCGGGCCTGCGGAAGTGCCTAGGTAACCTTGACTTGCATGTGGCATCATTACTGCAGTTAAGAGGTAATAATGTCAATGAACATCATTTTATGTGGAAGAGACAGAAACTTGGCGTGTATTTTGAGATGACATATGAATAAAGCAGTGGTGCTGTGTAAGTCTCCATTAGAAAGGAACGACAGCCCAAATCAGTTCAGAGGTTTTATTTTCAAGATTTATTCAAGATTTCACGCTCAACGTTTTAGGAGGCTTGGAGCTATGAACACGGAGAGTGCAAATGAAGTGTGTCGAATAAAACAGAAAGCGCGCATCCGACCAGGTCCGTGAACTAACCCTCCTAACCCAATCCTTTTCGATTCAATTTTTTTGACCCTTGGAGTTTCTTAATAACTCTGGTCATTCAATTTATCTTAGTTTCCTCACTTCTTCGTTCTTGCTCAGATTACTGACATACAATTAAGTAAAGAAGTTGCCGTTCTTTGCTGGAGGCAGCTACGCCTTTTACTATACTAGTGCTATCGAATAAATATCCTCACAAAATACATTTCTACGTTTAGGGAGTGTGGACAGTTCAGAAGGCTGCTTTTTCAAATCACGTCCGGGTGACCAATTCTGTAGAGTGTGAAGGAAGTGAGAACGATGAGGAATGTTTATTAGACAGAAAGCTCTAGCTGACAGTCCATCTATGTCAGCGGAAAAAGAACGCGAAAGAGTGTCGCACGCACTACTCTTGCTTTGGGCCACGTGCCTGCTTCCCTTTCTCCAGGCCACGGCCTGTTCCCCACGGACCGCTGTCATCGCCTTCCTTTTGGACGGCTACATGAGTAGCAGCATCGCCGTCGCCAGCTAGTTATCGTCAACCAGTTAAGCTAAACAGTGTTTGTGAATGTCGACAGTGCAGAAGTACGTTGCACACACAGGATGTAGTTGAGTCAATACTCACTGCAAATGCCAGAGTCTTCAAATAGGTGTTACATTGATTTAATTTCTATAATGCTGAACGTTCGATCGATATTTGCCTAACACTCTGACAAATGAAAAGGTTTGGTGACGATCACGCAAATGGGGCTACAAATGCAGAAGCTCACATATACAATGTGTATAGGTCATTTAGGTCTCTTCGGTGACCTTGTTTAAAACAATTTAGTTCCGCCCTTCAGAGTTTCTGCCGCACTAAGTTCCCTGAAATGTTTTATCCCTGAATGATTCTAACCGTAAAACGCAGCTTTCCTGATATTCATGCTAGCGTTTATGGTGCGTCATTTGTTGCAAATTGCAAGTCACGTGAGTGCAAGTTGAAACGTCAAAGCATGCATTAGTGTTGACATGAATACGGGATTTGTGTTCATGCCCAAAATCAAAGTGTCATAGGCTTCATCAGCATCCGTTCGCGTCTCGGCCTTGCAGCGCTCTCGAGCATATCAGCTCGCAAATGAAAGCGCAGAAGGCCATGGCGCACATGATGCCCCAAAGGAGGAAGAAAGGCATGGTGTCATCGAGACTGATGCTGTCCACAGCAATATTCCGCGACTGGATGCATCGCTGCCAGTTTCCCTTGCTATCAGCCAGCCACTTGGGCATGAGACCGGTTTCCAAGATTCGACGGAACCTGCAAAAATATCGAGTCGCGGTGACAGATGTCGTGAGTGTATCGTCCCTCGGTATTTATAGCTTAGCAAGTGATTCAGCCTTGTAGGAAGAAAGGATTGGAAAATGTCCCTGCTTAACCAGCTCAGGTGGCAAAGTGCAGTGGAAGCCATGCGTCAATTTCGAAGGAAAAAAAAGCACGGATATTCGGTATATACAAGCTCGGGTCGTCAGTTCAAGTGACCCCTCATCGCTAACTTTGCCGCTTAAGGCAAACGAGTTTAGGCTGCGCTTATGACCATTGTGCGACAGTCAGATTACCTTGCGGACCCCCTTAGTACATCGCGTGGCCCCCCACAAAGCATCTGTTGTAAGTACAGCGATGCCTGTGCCTTGCAGCGCACAGTCAACCTTACGATCTGCTAAAAACCAAGGCAAGCTTGATTTAGCAGTATAACTAGAAGCATGGTACTTATTTCCTTGGCAGCGTGAATGGACTGCAGAGTAGGCCGGCCCCTCGAATCCCCCCAAAAGTTAGCAAAGTCTGACCCATACCTTTACTCATGTGGACCCTCTACCATAATTGTATAATGTGCGCGGTTATGACCACACAGATTTTTGACGACCATGGCAGCCGATGACCCTTGATGTGGCGTGTTAAGAACTGTTTACTTCCAACCTGTAGCCCAGGAAAGCCGGGAACCAAGGACATTATTAAACTGCTCAGCGCAAAAAGTAGACACAGCGCACATAGATTTACGAGGATCCAGCGCAGGTCTGCTCTGGTCTGCGCTGGTCTTCGTCAATTCTGTGTGTGCTGTGTCTACATTTTTGCGCTGAGTTGTTTAATAATAGAATACCTAGCTAGCCCAATCCCACACTTTACTTCAACCAAAGGCAGGCCGCTGTAAGAAGTCCGCCATTGGCTCATTTTCATTTTCACGTCTACTGCAAAGCTCGTTTGCTTTCGCACTTGATCAACACGAGGAGGGAGGCGCTCCAATGAAACCAGCTTGCCCCCCTCCCCCTCCCTAAGAGAGAACTCTGCGCACGCCAATGGGGCTCCCCTTTCAGCATCTTACGATAGGGTGAGGAGCATCGAGAAGCGCTGGCTCTGGGACAATGTCAGTAGGTGTTGGTGAGTGTCAGCATAGAAGCACGCGTTCGGTGACGAAGTGTATTTGGAGCTTGTATTTTGTGCAGCTTGGATTCGTTTGTTAGGAGGTGTGTTTCTGTCTACCCCAAGAGAGCAGCGTACTTTGTTAGAAAGTGACAGTGGGTCTGGGAACCTTTGTTCTGACTATTCAGAGAGTTTTCAAGTGAGTTCTTTGATACCGACGGCAGAGGTCAGGATCCACTGCGAGCAGGTGAACCTCAGGCCAGCCCTTGGAAGTGCATACACACTAGAATATTTAGGCCTCGGAGCGTGCAAAAAACTTTGATAGCCTTCCTGGGAGACAATGGGATGTTTAACACGTGCTGATGGACCCCTACAATTGAGCAGATGCTCAGGCGGAACACAGGCGGAACAGGTGCCGGCCATGTAGGCCAGACTAACCCCGCCTGCTGCAACATCACAACCACCACCACCTAGGTCTTGGCTGGAGTCTGTAGGTTGCTTAATCAAGGAAATCAAACTAGACTCAATTTTACGTAGATCTATAATAGTGCGATGCTGATGTCTATGATATGCCACTTCAACCAATACTTTAAGAGGGTGTTCATTGCGAAATAATGCCATCAGGACAGTCTGGGAGCCTCATTGCGAATAACTAAAACAGGTGTTACCCAATGCGGTAAACCTGCTATGGCCAGTATTTCTTCTGTTTCCACGAAAGGTAAGTTCTGGAGATGCCTTACAACGGTCTGACCGCTCACATCAGCGTGACACTAGAGCGAGTCGTTTTGGAGCTGTTGGCGGCAGCGCAATTTGCCTTCGCCCGCGTATCTTAAAAGTTGCCTCCGCTTTGTAATCGGTGTAATGTTGAAGTAAGGTAGCACGTCCAATGCAGCCGCTCATGGCGGCACAGAGGGAAATGTTGGTGACGTTGTATCTTAACATTTATATTAAGCCACAGCCCAGCCGATGACGTCACGCACAGCGACCCTTTCGTTCAAGCTGTTATATACAGCATCCACGAAAGAAATCTATGCCCGAGGGAGAATGACAGTCCTCAGTAGCTTTTAAATTTAGGGAATTCATGCGCAGTGATACGCGGAACAAAAGGCCGCACGTGATCCTCTGTGATGAAAAGAGCATCTGTGATGCGTCTGCTCGGCTTCTCTGACGCTGTTGTTTCCATCGTCTAATTTCATTCACACCATGATGTCAGAGCAGACGAGAAAAAGCACGCACCAGGACTGTTCGGGAGTTCAGGGCAATCGAAAGGTCGCAACTACAAGCAGTGTAGTAGCATACAATGCAGTAACTAGTTACAGAGCTGACTAGGGACTTACTTGTCGAAGAGCTTCCGGAAGAAGCGCTCATCGATGCTCCGAGAGAATACATAGCCAAATGGAGAACTCTCGAGTGGCTGGCTAGCCACGACGAAGGTGCGCACGTTCTGGCGTTCACAGAAGCCGGTCACCTGGAGCAGCATCGAACCATGGTCGGCAAGCACTACAGCACGACGGGCAGCCACCTGTGCCATTATGGAGTCTGTGAAGATCTTTGGAATTGGAAGCATGGCTCGCCGACTTCTTGACCGCTCCCACACCTGTTTCACTGCCGGTGAACGGCTGTGCTGCAGAGCACAGAACAAGAGAATTAAGGTGGGGAGGGGAGACCAGGTCTGAGTTTACAATTGTTGGCTGCTTAGAGTACAAGCATTAATCGCTAAGTAGCCCTTCACGCGGCTACAGAGAAAATTTTTTACGCTTAATGTTATAAGGGTGTCAAACCAGGAGGCTCTGCTGCATGATTCATTGCAATGGTCCAGTATTAAAGAATGAAGAAAAAAAAAGCACTAGTTTTCGTCAATACAGCAGGCGAGCTTCACTTGCCAAGATAGGCACTTTCTTTCATGAGCTTGACGAGCATTGCAAAGAGATGTTCTTACCTATCTTTCATAGGCTGTAACTGAGTAAGTGCGTGATCTTTACGACATGAACCTCGCCTCCAACAATGCATCGGTTCCCGCTTTACTGCGCTACGCACTTCCAGCGGAGGTATACGATGCAGCCTGAACTGGACAATTTACCGGAGTAGTGTGACAATAGGGTAAATCTGCTAGAAGTGTGTTCCACGCAGACGCACCTGCATTAAACCCACTGGCTCAATAGCTCGAAAAGTGGCAGTTTCAAGAACAGAGTTGGGGTTTGCGTGAGTGTTCAGGATTAGAACCAGCCAGAAAACGAAACACAGAGCAAATAATTGATACGCACAATGACTGTCGTTGTGTGGGCCAGTTCACTCCTTTGTGTTTCGTATTTTTCGATGGTTCCAATCTCTCGGGAGGATTGACAAGTGGGCTTCTATTTTGGCGACTAGCAGTTAACTAACATTAAGCATACATGGTGCGATCGTCTCATCTATGCACGGTGCTTGTCTGTAATGCAATGAAGCTGTTGCCCAGTGGCGTTCAACAGTGCTATGTCTTGCATTATAAAAGTATTTTTTTAAATGTCAGATTATATATTCGTGGTATCAGCGCACATCGGCGCTGACGCCAAGAGATACCCTAATGATCTAGCGAGCAACATCTTGCTAGAGAAATATCGCGAAAAGCGAGGAGGCACTCAGTCACACGTAGCACTGAGGAAGAAAATTCCACAGGCCGTTTCGAACAAGAAATGGAGCCCTGAAGTGGGAAGTTGTCGGCTAGTTGATTTAACAGCTTGTAGAGGGACAAGCCCACAAAACGTGCATAGAAAAGGCACACAAGGACACGTAGCTCTGTCTAGCTTTTCGAGCTGTTTTTCCTGCCTACAAGATGTTTAATCAACGAGCTGACAAGTTCGCCCTTCATGAAACAACATCAAGCAAATGTTCACTGCACAAATGCTCAGTGAAGGGCAACTTGGTGCAAGACCAAACTGTAGTAAAACTATGTTCTTCTCGCATTTTGGTAATTTTCGTAGTTTTCAAGCGATAAACTTCGACCTACTTGCCCGCATTGCCATCCATGGTTACGCTGCAGGCAACGAGTATTGTTACGCGTCTGGTTATTCCGAGAGTGCTCGAGTTCCTCACGTTTTTTATTTGTTGCGCTTCCGTGCTAAAGGCCATATAACTAAGTATTACATGTTCGATAACTGTGTTATATTCTAGTGTCAACGCGGGCGCGTGATACCACAGTGTGTTTACTGTGGCTAGTATTTCTTCATGTTTAGTAGAAGATTCACATCCTTAAGTAATACAATTCACTGAGAACATATTGTAGGGCTAGTTGGTTTTGCATTACAAAAAAGCCAAATTAATGCAGAAGAACAACGACACACAAAGACAAGGTAGTGACTGTCATCGTCTGCGTCGTGTTCGTGTGCCCTTCTTCATTTGCGTTAATTTGACTTTGTTATAATACTTAAGTGAAGCAGTTACAGGAAACCAGGGCATGTATTCACAAAAGCATCTCACGCTGTAATTGTTCACTAGTGAGTTTCCGACGATCCGGAAGCTGGGCATATCATCAGCGAAACCAACTGGCCATTGGAAAATAGCCCATACGAAATGAAAGCTTTGTGTATCTAGCCCCAGGGGATTTGAGGACAAGTGCATGCTCTTTCAGGCAGCACAAAATATTCTCGCTTTCTTTAGCCAGACCAACGCACCTTTTCTCGGCTGCCGCGAAGTCACGTTAATCTAGTATAGTGACTCTCAAAATAAATTATCTGTGTCACGCTTAATTTGCCAACATTTTTACCCTCGCAAATGTCTCGTAGTAATTTCCTAATGGCACGATAGGCGTAAGATGGGCTCTTGCTGCAAGATCGTCCACACTGTCGACTTCCGGCTTGAAGGTGGACACAGCTTGTTTAGACTTTAGGAGACTTCCGAACGAGTTGGCCAGCACGACGACAGTCAACAGCCACGAGACCATAAGCAGTTTCTGTGATGCGTGGACATATCGCCTCGGCGAGCCTGAAAGGAAGAAACAGGCGTGGCTTTCAATGCTGGTACCTCATTTTATTTCCTTACATGTCCACTTGTGGGAATCAAATCACTTGTCCCTGTACTGATTTCTTCTGCAATGAACGCCCTGGTTCTTCCAACATATTGTGCTTAACATACTTCTGTTCCATACATAAAGTAAAGAAGTGGAAATATTTAAGGGCTCCTTTTTCTTTCTTAGAAACAATATTAATGAGAACTAGCAGACAATGCTGTCAAGGAAAGCACAGGGGATGTTATTAGTAGTAACTGTAATTTAAATGCAAGAAAGAAGAGTGGACGAAAAGATAACTTGCTGCTGGCAAGGACTGAACCTGCAACCTTCGAATAACGTGTCCCATGCTCTACCAACTGAGCTACAGCGGCGGTCATCCCTCCGTCCACTTCATGGGGTATATATGAGCCCCATATACATATATACCCGTGAAGTGGACGGGGGGGATGACCGCCGCTGTAGCTCAGTTGTAGAGCATGGGACGGGTTATTCGAAGGTCACAGGTTCGGTGCCTGGCAGCGGCAAGTTATATTTTCGACCACTTTTCTTTCTTCGTACTTTACATTACAATTACTTATATGACATCCCCTGTGCCTTCCTTGTCATCATTGTCTATTAGTTCTCTATAATGTTCCATATATAAATGCAGTGAAATCAACTGACAATAAAGGCAGGGAAGGTATAGGGGACATTATTTGAATTCGTTTAGCTGTAGTGTAATAATTATTAATCAAATGTAAACAAATTAAAGAGAACAGGAAGGTAACTAGCCACCAATAGGGCGCCAAGTTCCCTACTCGCGGCATGTTGTCTTTTCGTCCACTTTCATCTCTTTTGATTTAGGTTATAATTACTGCACTACAGCCAAAGGACTTCAAATAATGTCCCCTGTACCTTCCTTCGCTTAGTTGCCTGTTGGTTCCGTAAGGTTTTGTCTAAATAAGAAAACGAGACCTTTGATCCATTCCCATTATTTTGTTGTTCCATATAGTGGCCATATAGTATAGACACTTCCTCTCAACTTTATGCTCCAAATGTGTCTACATCTAGAACCATTTGGTGCTCTCAAAATGCGCAGAATATGTTTAAGAAAGCGTGCACAAAAATCCGAAGATTTAACTCATAGTTTTTCTATGCCTAGTTTTGTGCTCATGTAATTGGAGGTTCTAAACTGGGCGATGGTATATTTTCAATTTTACCTTCCTAGGGAGAGTATTCCATTACAAACCCTCGTAAATATTTGTCAACTGGCACCTGTCTCCAGAATCCAGCTCAGTGGTTGATACTGGGGGCGTCCTGGGCATTTGATGTGACAAATGGAATTTTCGCAACTCCATTGATGTGAAATAACGCAGTGCTGCTTGTCAGTACAGAAGGTGTTCCAATGACATACTTTCAGTGAAGAGCAGTCCAAAGAGGTCCCAGCCGTGGCCGTAAGCCCTTTCGAGGAAGTTGGCGCGGTTCCTGCGCCGAGTTAACGTTGTCTTCCATCCGCCTAGTGCTACCAGGCAGGAAAGGCAGATGAGGCACGCGAATACGGCAACCCAAACCTGAGGATGAACAAGCAAGTAGTCAAAGAACTTTCATTACCAGTTGATAGCAAACTCGCGTTTAGGAATTCTGGTCAGCATGTCATTTTTTTTCGATCATCACACGTCTACTGGAGGCCAATGAAGGCAAGCTAGTCTGTTTTTAATATGCATTCGTATAATCTGCGCTTTCCAAAATTAACATACGAGGAAAACACTGATATGTAGAAGATATTATCTACAGGCAAAAAAAAGTCAATGAAAGTGACAGCAATGAAAGTTCTCATTACTGGCGCATGATTGAAAACATTTAATATATAATAATATCTTGGGTTTTACGTCCCAAAACCACGATTGAAAACATTTACGTTAGCAAGTACTTATACTCAAGTTATCCGATAGTTGACCCTGAAGTGGCGGGTCATGTGGTAGTATCGCTCGCATACTATCTCTGTACCTGTTTACTCAGTCGTTAGCCAAGCACAAGGAGTATTCCAGGAATGGTCCATTTTGCTTCAAAAGACTGTACCGATGAGTTTAAACAACTATAATGTTTATTCTAGTTTTTTTTTTGTTCTTGTAGTGTTTTTCAGCTTCAAGACAACACAAAGTAAAAATTTTACTTATGGGCATTGACATTCACTCACAACCAAACACGCATGACTTATTTTCTGAAACACTGCATGGCCCATCACTATCTGTATTTCTACACACAGATTTAGCAGCCCTCATCATCCACCATTTTGTTCTTTTCTTTTATAGTTTAGTATATTATTGCGAGTCATGCTTATTTCGTATGCGTGAACTAAAATATCACTTAGAAGAATGGACTGTTGGGCGAGTTGGTATTCCATGTTTCAAGAAAAAAGCGCGAAAAACGTGGACGAAGAGAGACGCAGAACAGCACAAGCGCATACCAACAACTGACATTTTTTTTATTGAAAGCACTAGAATAAAAAGGAAGAAAAACACAAAAACATACGTGCGTGCCCGAAACCAAAGAACCCTACATTTGCGCATCAAGATACCCAATCTCTGATTGATGCAATGCCACGGAGGGCTTGGCGACACAACTATCTCCAGCTTTTAAAATAAAATAAGCTTCAACAAGCTCACGTGTCGTACGTTCCGCCTTGTTCAGCTATATTGGTCAGACCGGCCGGTGTCTCAACCAAATGTTGAATGATCATCGTAACTTTCTATGAAAGGACAGCCTTCAACTAACCTATCATTACATTGTCGCCAGTGTAACTGCAGTCCAGATTTCCGAAGAACCAGCCATTTCGCGGCACAAGGAACGTACGACACGTCAGCTTCGTTGAAGCTTATTTTATTTTAAAAGCTGGACATAGTTGTGTCGCCAAGCCCTCCGTGGCATTGCATCAATCAGAGATTGGGTATCTTGATGCGCAAATGTAGGGTTCTTTGGTATCGTGCACGCACGTATGTTTTTGTGTTTTTTCTTTCCTTTATATTCTCGTGCTTTCAATAAAAAATGCCAGTTGTTGAGTATGCGCTTGTGCTGTTCCCGTCTCTCGTCGTCCACGTTTTTCGCGCATTTTTCTTGAAACATAAAATATCACACAGCGTGCATCGTTATTTTTTTTCACCTCATCCCCTAGCGCAACATATCCATCTATCTGTCTGGAAAAATATAGTGAGTGAATGCCTAGGTTGCACGAGCCCTTCCACGCAACCAAAGACAGGGCACAAAAAAAAAGAACAATCTTCACGTACTTCAGACCCGACGAATATTGAGCTAACGAGCTTTAACATTCAGCCTTTTTGCGTTTAGGGCTGGCTGAACAGGCATTATTAACTTATGCCTCCTCACCACAGCATCGAAGGCGCGGATGTAACTGAAAGCGTCAAACTGATTTGCAGATGAACTCGACAGTATGCTGAAGTCTACGGTGTCGATACAGGGACCAAAGCGCACCACACCGTGCCGTTCGTAGGTTAATGCCATCATAGACATGGCGGCGTCGGCTTCCTGCGAATTTTCAAATCGCAATAGCGCAGCGGATAAGGGTTACATGCGTGAACAAGCTCGTGAGTGAGAGAGACAGTGCATGTAAGTTACTGTCTAATAAATGCAATATACTGCGCCTTAGAAATACATGCATTTAAATAGTTAAGTAAAAGAGTGTAGTTAGTCATTTATTCAGTTTAAATCACACTGCAGTCCTCGTGACCCTTAGCAGTGGGTGCAACGTGCACTTCGACCACCCTGTACGAAAGGTTCGCAAGGCAATACAGCATTGACAAAAAATGAATATGTAAGAAGAAAAGATGCAACAAAAAACACGTACATTACCTAGACAGAACCTTCACGAAGATAATCTTCAAAAAAATAACCTTATGGAGTAAAGATAATGTACAAGTATGGCATTGCATGCCTCAACGGTGCTAGAGAAGCCCAAATTAAAGAGAATTCTTCTGGTAGTAGATATTGCAACATATTACAAAGACATTCACTTATTAAGGCACTTATTAAGCACTTAATCTGCATCAGCCGTCATATCCAACTAAACTGAAGTCGTTAAGTCAGACCGTAAACTTCATAACCATGGTAAGCCTGCGCTACAGCGGCGACATGTTACAGCTTCAAGGTGCATGCCACAAGAGTTCAGAAATCATGCACTTCAGGTATCACTACGAGTGAGTTGTTACCCCTCTGTGTACAGCGCCGACCATTCCAGTCCACGAACCATTCGACAAACGAACACCATAGGCCGTTGCTCTTGTGAGCTTGAATCTGGAAGAGAAGCGGTTTTTATATGTTTTGTTTTGGTAATAAATGGCATGTTACTAATAAAAAGATCAACTTATAATCAGGAAAATGCTCCTATAAGAGCCTCTCAAGTTGAAATTGAGTATAAGGCTGAATTTCACCTTCTGAACTTATCACAAAAGGTCCAGAAGCTTTCATGCAACATTTGCACCAATTATGCGCATCATCTGAACAGGAGTAATGAATTTTTTGTAAGTGTGACGCTACGAAAAACATACTAGGACAGTAACAGGTATCTGCAAAAAGGTGAAGGCCGGAGGGCACGGGTGGATAGGCTTTTCTCCCAACTGAACCTGTGCATGCGACATTTCTAAATAGAAGATAAAAGGGAAGATCAAAGAATTCGACAGCGAAAAATATGTGCTAGTCAACAACTTCCAAACATATAGTCCACAGACAATCGAAACTATCAATCCCGCTATATACAGTCTCTTTGATGTCTTTTGAAATATCCTTTTCCTCCAGGTACCCACGGAGAAGTTAAATCAAACTGTACATAAATAAGTCGATGTAGGTCCCTTTAAGCACATTCGTCACAAAAGAGAAGATTCACAAGAATAAATGTTCCGCGTATAATAATTTCAAAGGCAGTCTCTTCTTTCTTTTCTTAAAACAGAAATTTTACAAATAACTCTGCAAGGGTTTTTAACGTTCGATACATCTTCACGTGACTTAATAAGGGCAGCACAACGTGCAGCCCTGATTATATTTAGCAATGATTTCTGCACTCGCTAAGCCCTGTGGAAGGTTACCTACGTGAAGTTCAAGCTGCTGGACACAACGTCGAGCGCATTCCCTCCGGCACCCGCCATGGCTAGCTTGCCATCCCGATACACAGCGGTTTGATAGGGTGGCCACTGAAACAATATTGATTGTCTGATCACCTCTCTTCACGTCAATGTAACTCGGATGTTCCCTAAATACACTAGATACACTCCTCACTTCATCGTTTGTCGGCCAATGAAATCAATAAAATTTTGTACTCCTCCCAACGACCTTCATTATAGGCTGAGAACACGTCCAATATTTATTTCTTATGCACTCTTCATACACATAAAATTCATATTCGAAAGCAGGAAGCTTGCTAGAGGGACTTAACAATGAACTGAAGGGCTAAAAAAAGCCCGGTTAAACATTGCAGATTAAAAACACACCACGCTCCTGGCAAACTCACTCACTCGCCATCCTGCTAAGTATTTGATGAACTCCTTATATTAAGCCTCCGTGCCATCCAGGGAACTTTGGACACCACACTGTAACGATGATTGATTTATCTCAATTCAGAAATTACAAAATTTTGATGGTAGTTTGCAAACCACACTTACATGATGAAACAAGATCCTGAATGGTCTTGCGTTGCTGCTGGCCATTCTGAAAATAATTAAAATGTGATCAATGGTCGTTCACTAATACCGCATCAACGGAGGCAGAGAATCGACATCGCGATTGCTTATGCCTTCGGAGCAGTAAGACATGTATGACTCCGACATATTAGGGTGAAACTGCATCTACTTCCACCAATGTTTTACTTCATTGAATGTGATAATCAAGAAAGTAGGAGTATAGTTATAACACGACCACCTTTCTGATACATCTTTTGTGGCTAGCAGGATCCGAAAAAAAAAAGGTTACACTTGTCACATGCTGTCGTGACCCATTAAATAAGCCAATGAATACTTCACGATGTACAGTCCTACGCCGGCTTTGTGTAGCTTTCTAACGCGATGCCACAGACGTTTCAAAGAAGAAGCAAGTCATATCTGCTAACTGAATAACTTTCTCTTGTATATTGTTAGTAAAAGTAACAAGAATTCATGGGAAGCTCAACTCGCTTTGCAAATATGGTAGCCAGGACTACTTTGCCTACGTTCTAGAAATATCCGCTCTTTCACTACGCGAAAGTTATGATTTTTAGAAGTCGTCATTTAAAAAAAAAATCAGCTATCTGCCTTCAAGGGACTGCATTCCTGGCCCAAAAGGTGTGGGCCGCCTGGCCATCATTGGAACTGCAAAGACATCATTGTTTCTTGTTAGCGCCGTCAAGCTCACGCCAGCTCTTTTGTTTCAGCCACTTTGCCCCTTCTTTGTAATCGAAGCTTTGAACCTTGTTACGAAGAGATATGTTTCGTCGCGTGCGCAGTTGCAGTACTCTATGAAATGCGTCTTATCTCAGGGGTGATTGCACACTAAGAAAAAAACTCTTTCCTACACTTTTCGGTGAGTCCTGACTTGCTAAATATATCACTTTTTAAATTAAACAAACAGGTTGACTCTCTTTAAGGTCCCCACAACTTTCCGACGAGAGCATAACAATGGGAAAATACACTTCATGTGCCTCCTAAGAGAAAGTCATATACGTGGCAAGTCAGAACTCACAAAAACGAATCAAATGACATTTTTTAAGTGTATTATGTCAAAAGATTTCGTAACTTATGATTATGGAAAGCGGCAGGGGTTTCGTGTGCATGTCAAGGTTATATAAGGGCGCGGACATCTTACAAATAATTGCAAACGATGCTGGAAGTTTTACAGCACATGTGCACTAGGCATAGCAAATGCTTATGACGCCGATGGTATGCGAAGCTTTTTTGGACACATACCGACAACTTTGTTAGCGAACCTATTGTCAAGATTTCAAGTAGAAAAAAACTAGCCAAAGCAAGAAATAGAGCACGCGTGTTACGGTTCAGTAGGGCGATGTGACATGGATTCCAGTTTTTAAGCGCGCAAATCATGCAAATTACGCACTAGCGTAAAAAAGCCATTTGGTATGTAGCACACGCACTGTGCAGTCAGTCTTGGTGTCTTCGTTATGCCTGCACTATAGTCATGTTTTCTAACGGTTTTCTGCTACTTTCTAGCTAATTTTCGGTATTATTGCAGTAACAAGTATATGGACACGCTCGACCGGTTTTTTCGTCACCGTCCCCGTCATGTTACCGTACAAAAGCACAAACAGCTAACATCGCCCCACGCATCGTATGTTCCTACCCGCGAGTAAAAGCTCGCGAGCGCTGGCGACGAAAGCGGTTGAAGCAGAGATGAAACCAGCCGCCTATCCCCGCGTCGCACGAAGGCCACATGCGACAACATCACGCCGCGTGCGAGGCCTAACGTCAACCGCTCTTCAAGTAGAGAGGAAACGCATCACCAGTCTTTAATCGGGCGAGGGAGCATGAAGAGACGCCAGGGGAGGGGGGGCTGTGGCGCTAGAGCAGCAACTACGAACTTTGATCTTAAGGGCGCTGTAGCGTTTTCTTGCGAACGCGCTATCTCGGCAGGCATCACCAAACGGCTCGTATACTCTGCCACGTGCTGTCCTCTCATCGCTTCCCGTTGATACGATAGTCTGCACGAAAACCACTTGTTTCCCAGAATCGGCCATATTCTCTTACCACGTCGTTTTGTACACTTACGCTAGATCGGATCCAAAATAGTTAGCCGCTAGCCTTAGTCCTTATAACACTACAATTTGTTGCCATCGCATTCATTGCTTCGCCCTTACGGCAAAACTGCGATATTTTTCAAAAAGTTACTCACACTTTTTCTTTGCCAGTTGTCGAGTTCTCAGATTTAGAGTAGTTTATGGGCAGTTCTCGCAAATTAAAGAAGCTTCACGTACGTTTGAATCTAACTGATGGCACTTGCTAACGGAGAAGTTATATTACTCCTGTTTCCATAGGAACGCGCCGTCGACCGCTACAGATGCCCGATATGAAGTGTTATTATATTCTGCAAGAAAATTAAGCCTTTCGTATTAGAATGCCCCCGTGCTCAAGTATTGCTTCATATTCAACAATAAAATACTTGGTCGTTCCTCTACGGACGCCGTCTTCCATTCGGGCCTACTGTAATTCAAACGAAAAACATCAGTACATTAATGAGTTCAAAATAGATATATGTGCATAGACCGAAGCCGATGTTTGCGCTATAGTGCTTTGCGCGCTACACTTGCTTCGTGTGTCTCGTTTCATGAGTGCATGGAAAGCAGTGTCTTTCTCGCTGAAATGCTACTGCAAGAGGGTCATCGTGCGGGGTCATCAAAGATCTTAACTTCGCAATAGTTACTGCATGAAATGCACGAATCTCGAAATCCAACTGTCATAGAGATATGGCAAGCGAATTTGTTTTGAAGTCAATGCTGCGGTATTTGCATAAAACTTCTCAGGTCGCTCTCTCAAATTTCCATAGAATAACTTAGCCAGAGTGACAACGTAAGGAATATGTAGGCTTTTCTTGAAATGTTGAATGCTTTCCAAAGGAGCGGTTTCAAATTGATGTGATCGGGAGCGCCACATCTGGGTTTAGCAACTTTTAATGTGTTTTTCTCAACCGAACAACTTCTATTTAGCATACGCCCGCTTAGCATCACAATCGATGAGTGCAGAAATGAATGATACCATGAATTGACCCGCACAAACGTTGAGTATGTTATTTAGCTCCAAATGAAGGACTGGATGTCAACAAAAGTTTCCTCATTGGTAGAAACTATTTTCCATAAGACTCGACTTATGGTTCTATAGCGCCTGCTATCGCGGGAAGCATGAAACCACCATTCATTGCGCGACCCTCGGATGATGTGAACCCGGACTGAAACCAATTCCTACGTCTTGTGGGAATCGGTTTCATGCAAAGCACTCGGCGAGCAACTGTGTATGCGGCATTATTTGGGTTTCAGCCAAGCTTTTCGAGGAAGATCGACGTGTTTTAAATGCGAAGGATTTATTTGCGTACTGCAGGCCCATTTAGCGCGTATATCTATCTATCTATCTATCTATCTATCTATCTATCTATCTATCTATCTATCTATCTATCTATCTATCTATCTATCTATCTATCTATCTATCTATCTATCTATCTATCTATCTATCTATCTATCTATCTATCTATCTATCTATCTATCTATCTATCTATTTAGCCGCCTACGTCTGGATGCTCTCGTGATCACCCCCTTAGCTTGGGGTGAACCAAAATTAGTATGGGAGGGTAAGATGGCTTGACGACAATGACTCGCAGGTCATGACATGAGTAATGTGACAATCCCGTCGCGTACGTCGTCAAACCCTTTCCGCCAGACACATGTGGACACATATCCCTATACCGCGGGCGGGTATTCGCCAGAGGTATGCGGTTATTCGCCAGAGGTATGCGGGTATCTGCCACAGGTGATTGCTAGTTTATATCTACCTAGGAACAGTGAGAGAAAGTTTTGTCGTGGCAGAAAAGCTGAGAGGTCGGCCTGAATCCATTTTCTGGCCTGCTACTCCGCATTAGAAAAGGGGGGGGGGGGCGGAAAAGAAAGTAGAGAGAAGGTGTTGATGATGATGAGGAGGAAGGTGGTGATGAATCAAAACGTTCAAAAACAATTTACAGTCTCTTGTCGAGTTCGGTCTCTCGCAAAAACTTGTTTAGCGCTTTCAGAATATCGCGCTGATGACTAGGTGGTGGTCCCAACAGAACTTTTTCAGAAACTTGTTGCTCCGTAGATTTCAACAAGGCGGTGGCCATCAAATTTCTTTGCGCGATATATCGCGGGCAGACGCACAAGATATGTTTCGTAGTCTCAGGAGTGCCACAGGTCTCGCAATTCGGACTGTCTGCACGGCCAATGAGGTGTAGGTAACGACGAGTGAACGCCACACCTATTCGTAATCGGTGCAGCAAGCTTGTACTGCACCTTTTCATGGCTGGTGGTATTTAGGAACAGTGAGAACACACAGTGGCAATTGAAATGCTAGAGCTTTAAGAAAAACCGACATTGGCAGCGTTGACCCGACGAACGCAAAGAATAAATGTTATGGTTCCAGCAGGGATCGAACCCAAGCGTTCTGCGTGGCAATCAAGTATTCTAGCACAGAGCCATGCCAGGTCTCGAAACTGCTTTTCAAATAAACCCTAATGTTCGTGAAACGTCAATTGTGGTTGCAGTGCTGGCTATCCAATTGTATAAACATTACATACATGTTCTGCTAACATACAGCCGTCACGTCGGGTTAACGTCAATTGTAGTTAAGCGCCATCCACTGAAGTTGATTTATGTAGCAGTGTCCCGGGCAACCATCCTCGTGAGCACAAGTGCTACATATCAGCTTACCGCTTCCGGTGTTGGTAATACCCATCTTGCTGTTGACATCGGTTACGCAACTGTAAACAGCTGGTTACAGTGGCGTAGCCAAGGGGGGGGGTTAGGGGGGGTTCAACCCCCTCCCCCCAAGAAATTTTTCAATTTTGCTGGCGTATTTACTATACACGTACACATACAAACGCACGCACGAACATACATAAAGTATGGTTGAACCCCCCCCCCCCCCCCCCCCGAAAAAAATTTCTGGCTACGCCCCTGGCTGGTTATATAAAACATATGCGACTGTTTAATATATGTCTGTGCCTACAACAATTGTACGTATCGTTGGCATCATTTCGTAACGTTTCGCTCAGTAATAAAATTACAACACAGTCACCACACCCCCGCATGCTTCGCATAACATCGATTCCCAAGGTACGTGGGATCTGCCAATTTTTTTTTTTTGTAAGTTAGTAGTTGTCTGCACATCGTGGGCCTACCAAAGACGCTGAGTGCACTGGCGTTTAAGAGTTTTACTCACACACGTTTGACTCACACACGCATTCCGTACTCGCGCAACACAAGCCACCTAAATTAAACGTTAGGGCCTAGCTCCTTTCTAGCTCTGCTATCGAATAACTTGTCTCCGCCTCTCCGACTTTTCACCTTATGTTCTTCACTGCCATGTCACTTACACTGCATACCATGTGCTTGCTGGTGAGTCCTAGTTAGTGTTCTCCAGGGTCAGTCGATGCTCTTCCCATTCAAATATCAGAACTCTCTTACTGCCCATCTACTGTCTTTAACATCCTTTAGCCCCTCCTTTAACCTAATTTTGCTTTCACCTGCTATCACCTCAAAGCGTGTCCAGCCCCAGATCGCCCTTTGTAGCCTCTTGTGTCGTCTTTTCAAGATGCGAGGCACCCCATAGTCCTTTGTTTCACGTCCTAATTGCACCTCTGGCTTCATGCACACCTCCGGTGTTCTAAATGTCCTGGAACTATCATGCCTTTTCCACAAACCCCACAGCACCTCGTACCTATTGTGTCCTCGAAACGTTGTGTTCTTCACTGCTGCAGCGTTCCTATTCCCCTTAGATATCGTCATTTTTCTGACACCTCCGTGTATCTATCGCTCTCATTTACCCTTACTTTTAAGTGCTTGTATTCTCTTACTCTCAGTATTTCCTGCCGGTGTATTGATACCGCCTGAGCGTAGGTATCATTGAGTATCATTAATGCCCATTTCGAAAAATTCGGGAACACGGTGTTCACAAATTTAGCATCGCTTCAAGCTTCCACCTTCCCCTGAACAATGCACATTTTATTGAACAATATCCCTAGAGGTTCACTTTCCCGTCCAAATTTATCATCCAGGTGGTGCACCTAGTCTCGGCTGTCCGCAAATACGACATCGTCAGCATCGTCATCATAAAATAAACCTGGCGAGGTGGGAGAAAAAATTACACCATCTCCCGCTAAAGGGGACCATGAGGCGATGCGAAGCAGCATGGGGGGTGCACACCGCGTTTGCATCGGTTTCACTAGGTGTTTCCGTTAATGTTTCCGTTAATGTTGTGTATTTAGTGTTATCGTTCGTGTTGTGTTTATGTTCTTATGTTGTTGTTAACGTAGACACCTAGTATCTCGTTAACACCGTGCGGCTGCGCCGCACGGTGTGCGGCGCAGAGCGTGTGTACGCAGAGCAGTGACAGAGCGTGTGTACGACCTAACGCGAGCCTTTTATCTAAACGAGGAGGGGGGAATGTGGGGAGAGGGAGGTTGGCTACGGCGCAGCCACAGATGTTAGCTGGTGTGTGGAGAGTAGGTGTGTTGAGAGGGTTTGCGCATGCGCAGTAGCGGTGGTCACGCCGCGCACCGGATTGAACTCCGCCATAAGCTGCTTCGCATCTAATCAACTTTATTGATACTAAATGGGAGTGGTAACGGGGGGAGCCAGGCTGGACGGAGGGCTGGATTGCTCTGCGTTTAGCTCTGCGCGGAGGGCAGGGCCGGCCATCTAACGGCAGCCAAGGAAACCAAAATGCCTCGTCACGTGCTGCGTTCTGAACAGTGATTTCCGGACGCGCATGAGACGCGGAAGGCGAGGCGTTCCTCCTCACCCTTTCATCTTTCGCTGTGCACATTCGCTCGGTTACGGTGAAGCACGCCGACGCTCAAAGCAGGAATGGCCGCCCTAAAAGCTGTGTTCTGAATTGAGAGCCGATCACTAAGTGAGGACAGTCTGAGTATGAGGGCTGTTCTCGTTATCATGTGTGGCTTTTCAAGAAACCTCTTTGACGCCAACTTGCTTACCTAGGCATCTCAACAACAAATAACGCCAACGTGTTCCCACGCTTAGTCTTCATCAGGCCACATTTCCTTGAGCACAGTGTAATAAATAGTGCATCTACCAAACGTGCCTCAAAATTTATCTTAAGTTTTAACACAATTTCTTAATACACTTTTTTTGGGGGGGGGGGAAGGGGGGCGGGGGGCAATTTCCTTTTTCTTCGGAAGCTTCACCCATACCGTCATACCATTTATATTTCATGCGTCGAACTTCGTCCACGCCAGGTACATCCTTCTTTGCGCATTAAACCTGGCACACCTCGATATCAAATAGTTATACCAAACAACGCAGAAACCGTACACAGATGAGACCACACGACACAGGCGCTGACTTCCAACAGGGTTTTATTGCGCGAACGCGAAATATATTGGCAGTAAGAGACAAGAGAAGACACGTGATAAACATGATAAAAAGGATGACTAGACGTTACAGGCTGTTGAAGGTCTTAATCTTGCAGATATGGGATTTCCTTGTCAAGTAACTGGATGGACGGTGAACTGACGCAAGAAGACGTTGAAGGTGTTAATCTGCAAGATTAACACCTTCAACCGCCTTAACGTCTAGTCGCGCAATAAAACCCTGTTGGAAGTCAGCGCCTGTGTTGTGTGGTCTCATCTATGTCCCGTTTCTGCGCTGTTCGGAATAACTGTGTGTACGTACCAACGAGCCCGCTTAAACACAACCTCGATATCGAATTGTCATATCACTACTTACCTCTGTCTACAGACCTCCTCGACGTAACTACTATCTCTGCCGGCGAATGTCCAATTAACCCTACAAAAAGCCGACTCATAATCACCAGTTCCTTCACTTGTAAACTGCAACATGCGTCATTGCAAGACCCGGATTCCATACGCCCAGGCAAAGCGCTTTGGGCGCATACCCGCCAAACAATTTGTTTCTACTCAGAGTGCCCGTGATCGGGCCGTCAAGCTCGGCTTAGCGGTCCCTACGTGGGACTAGCCGGGTGACGCGGGGTCGCCCGTACGTCTTCTCCAGACCAAAATAAAGTTTACTCAACAACAACAGCAACCTGAAAACAAACTTCTCAACCAAAAATATCCCCATAGAATCATCAATAACAATAAACTGACACACCGAGCGGCAGGACACGGCCTGTACGGACAGTTTAAAAGGTATCGAGAAGTCCTGCCCATCCAAATCTGCTAATTTGGCACACATTCCGCGTCCATCCTCAAGTTTTCAAGCACGTACATTTCGTAATCATTACAAAGTTTTTACCCGAAGCGATGGGTCAAAGACCTTGTAACGCGAGAGTGTTAAAGAGTTCGTTTCGCAGAAATTCCGGTGTCGGCGTCGGTGTCAGTGTCGGCGTCGCTGGTTGTGAGCGAAAAACCGTCACCTTGTCCGTGACCGAAAGATCGAGAAAGATGCAAATAAAGTAAATAATAAAAAATTTTCAATTCGAGTGAGGATCGAACCCAGCCCATCCGCGTGGCAAGCAGATGTTCTACCAAAGAGCCCCGCTATTGCTTGAAACTGCTTCGAGAAAAAACAAAGACACTTTATGAATGTCATGCAGTGGAAGGAGTCTTCCTTAACGCATGTAATATTGCGTGGCAGAAACGCAGAATCGCCCCAAGCGTCAAAACATATGAAATGCGCGACGAGTGAGTGTTTTAAAAGGACCGCCCATTACAAAGCAGTCAGACATATTTAATCATCATCAGCTGCAAAAGCATTAACAATGTCAGCAGCTGCATAGGTTCGCGTGTTGCCTTACGGACGCGTAGTGGGCCCTTCGCTGATTCGCAACAGGAAGAATTATGGCGTAATGGGCACTTAACAACTGTACTTGAAGTAGGCATTGTAGGATAGTTTGAAACGGCCAAAGTCACGCGCACAGTCGTTCGTTTCCTTACGGCACGGTTGAGGCATGCGCCGAGAACCGAAGCTAGGCTAGCAGTTAAAAAGGCCATATGCACGGTGTCCTATAACGCTATCGCATTCTGCTCTTGAATGCGAAGCTCAAGCGCCGTGCAATTTTTTGTTTTTTCTGAGCCACCTCGTGCTATGTATAGGCGCACAATAAGCAAGGGTGGCATTTTCATGTCTTCAAAACTCTCAGCCTATCGTCCCACAAGGCTGCAACCGCTGCAACAATCCGCACTGGAAAGTTTTCCCTCATAGAAAACCTACATTCACTGCCCCTCACTGAGATATCTAATGCGCATTGCTACTTAAAGGCAGTTTTGATTGTGATCAATCTCACGTACTGTACCTGCTTGAGTGTGGCTCTCGCCATATACTATAAACACCTTCTACGATCGACTTTATCGATCACAAATCACATGCCGTATCTCAGCCAAACCTTCAGCATTAAAAGCGTGTAGACATGTCTGGTAAAGTATTTAACAACCTAAAAGTAACGATGCTCAAATTTGGATTCCACTCCAGCCATGACCGCGAACTTCGTGAACCCTTCCTTATTCATAAAGTTGGCAGTGTCTCGTTTGCAATAAACGACAGGAAAGGAAAATTAATCTAACTGTAGATCAGTCACAATGATACACGTGCAGTGTAACACATATTTGATGCTCATCGTGCTACGTTTTATTTTTTATTATTTTTTTTTTTGCGACTGTGCCCAGAATTGCAAGCTTCTCGATCATCATCATTGGGGCTTCATTCTACACTGTTTTAGATAATTCGAGATTGTACTTATAGTAGCGATATGCTGCCATTGCACTTATGCAAGTGTACATGTATCGTTCAGTTTTCACCGTGCGCGATCACTGTGACCAGTAGCATTTACCGAATAGTCCTGTTTATATACTCTGTATTTTCTACACCTGTGCACCACATGTTGTTCTGTATTTAAAAATCGTGTCATACATCAATATTTGTGATGCGTAGCGTGGTGCGCCCTTGTTCTATAAAGGAACTATTAAAGCCTTGTATGAATTCATTTGCTACTCTGACGAAGGCTGAGCCAGCAGCCAAAAGCATTAAGTAGATACGTATGCTGTTTTTTTATCATGTCGCTAACCACTGCGGGCACTTTCCAGCTGTACAACGGATACGAAGGCTGATGTTCTCGGTACATCGCACGTGTCAGTTTGTTTAATGATAATAAAACGAAGCTTCTCACCCGCGCAAGTGTTCTCATTATGTGCTGCAAGGTAAGTGCACGTTAAAAGACGTCAAGTGCTCGTGGTGGTGCGAATGAATGTGAAAGCTTCGTAGAGCCTCTTGGGCGAGATCATGGTCTCTTGGCGTGGTAACTTTGCAGCACTCTCGAGCAAATAAGCTCGCCAAGCAAAGCGCAGAAAGCCATGGCGCACATGATGCCCCAAAGGAGGAAGAAAGGCACCGTGTCACCGAGGCTAATGTTGTCCACAGCAATATTCCGCGACTGGATGCATCGCTGCCAGTTTCCCTTGCTATCATCCAGCCACTTGGGCATGAGACCGGTCTCCTGGATTCGACGGAACCTGCAAAAGCGTCGAGTCGCGGTGACGGATGCCATGAGTGTATTGTTTCGCAGTATTCATAGCTCGGCACGTGGCATAACCCCGTAGAAAGAAATGCTTATGAGAGATCCTGCTGAACCAGTTAAATTCTAGAACGTGCAGCAGGATTTAGGTGCTGTTTTCTGAAAAAAGCCACTCACCGATGATAACGACACTCCCTAGTAATAATAGTGGCCGGGCTTTTATATGCCGAAAGCGCGATATGATTAATGAAACACGCCGCAGTGGAGGGCTCCGGAAATTACACAGGCCACTAGTGTTTCGCCTCCATCGAAAATGGGACCGCCACGGCCGGGATCGAAGCCGCGTCTTTCGGGTCAGCAGCCGAGCAATGTTCATACCAATCAGGCTTCTCAGCGACGCTTTCTTGCAGAGGCCGTGAGTTTGGTCGTGCAGCATGGGTGGTTTGCGAGTGCGTCGATGAGAATCACCGTCCGAATCCTCGGCCACCATTTCGAATTTGCGGCCGGATGTTTACATCACGTGGTTTAAATGCTAGTGCAGCCAAAGTACGGCTTCCGGTGAAGCAGAAAGACGTTCCGCTACAGCGTGGCGAAAAAATCGCTTTGATATCGATCGGGCTCGCCACCTGGCTTGCCTCCCGCTTAGGCTGCGAAGCGAGTGAATTACTCGAGAATTTGGCCGCTTTTGTCACCTTCGAGACCAAGCGTAAACGCGCCGCTGCGTGATGCCTTGCGCTAGGGCCAGTATTTCCGATTTTTCCACAAAAGGAACGTTGTAGTTATGCATAGCAATAGTGTGACCGCGTGGGTCCATTGTTTCTATGACTGAATTGATATTTTTACAGCTGACGTTGGAGTGACGTGAAAGCACGTCGCTTTGAAGCTACCGGCAGCATCGTGATTTGACTTCCTTTGCCAGTATATCTTTCAAGTTATCACTGTTTTGCTGTTGCTGTAACGCTGATTTAAGATGAACCCGGGGCAGGGTGAAGGGGCTCATGGTAGCATAAGGAATAAGTTGGTGGTGTTGTGTCCCATAAGTTCTAATAAGTCGCAACCCAAGTGATGATGTAAGTGCTTTCACTCTGTACAGTATATAGCATCTACGGAAGCACTTGATACACACCTAGGCATGCAAGAAGTGAAGGGTGTGATACCTCTGAGCAGGTTTTTTAACTCACGGAATTATTACGCAATGATACGTATGAATTGAAGGCTGCGTTCCTGGCAACTTATAAAAGAAATTCTCTCATGCGCCTGCTGTCTGCTTCTGCGGCACTGTCGTTCTTGTTGGCTGTCTAAATTTATTCGCATCACGATGGAGAAACAGCTTAGCATAATGCATTGAAGTTGTTTGGGAGTTCGGGGCATTTGAAAGGTCTAAACTACAAGCAGTGTATTAGGACCCAGTGCATTAACTTTACTGACGGAGCTTATTAGGGACTTACTTGTCGAACAGCTTCCGAAAGAAGCGCTCATCGATGCTCCGAGAGAATATATAGCCAAATGGAGAAATCTCGAATGGCTGGCTGGCCACGACGAAGGTGCGCACGTTCTGGCGTTCACAGAAGCTGGCCATGTGGAGCAGTATCGAATTCCGATCGACAAGCACCACTGCGCGGCGGGCAGCCACCTTGTTCCAACACGGAGTCCGTGAACAGCTCCGCAATTGGAGGCATTGCTCGTCGACTTCTTGACCGCTCCCACACCAGTTTCACTGCCTGGGAACGGCTGTGCTGCAGGATACAGAACAAGAAATTTGAGGCGGCGAGAGGGGCTCTGAAGATCGGGTGTGGGATAGTGATTGGTAGCTTCTTCGATTAGAAGGTATTTATCAGAGTAGGCTCTCACCAGGCTGCACAGAAAATTTTTGTTTCACGTCGCGAGTTGAACGTGTCGCACTATAGGAAGCATTTTAATTCAGGACTCATTCTAATCACTCATTATTACCAGATAAAAAGGAAAAAAAAGGTTGTAGTTCCCGTTACTAAAGTAGACAAGCTACACTGCTACAAATGGGCACTATCTTCCTTTACGTTAGCCAGCGTCAGCAAGCGACGTTCCTTGCCTGCCTTCTCATGCGCTGCAAATATGGAACTGTCAGATTTGAATCCGGAAACACGCCTTCTCCTGGCTTCACTGCGCGGTAGACTTTCAGTGGAGGTATACCACACAACCTGAATTCAACTATCTGCCGAAGTAGTGCAACGATCGGCGACACTGCAGGAAACGTGTACAGTGAAACCTCGGTGATACGATCACAGCTCGTACGAATTTCGCGATACGAACTTTTCTTTGGTCCCGGCCAAGGTCCATCCGCAGTGTAATGGAGTACGGTTGTTGCGAATCGATTTTCACCCCGCGACGTTTGATACGAACGTACGCTACCGCCCAGGCACGAAGAGGTGCTTTCTGCGCTGTCGCGGAAGACGCGCCAAGCACGTGCGAGCGCGGGTACGTAAGCGCGTGGGCATGCGCGCCGCACCGCCGAATCGTCAGAATCGCGGTGTCAACATGCGATTGTTGAGGCGTACTTGTGCGGGCATGGCTGTAAATCTCCGCAAAAACATCCCCAACCTCCGCGATAACAAAATCATAACATAGGACCGTGGTTCTGAAATTTTGTGGCCTTGATCTATCGCGTGAAAGCGCTTTCGTTACTTTCGCCTCAGTACTCCGTTGTCATGCGAAAAAGCATACTGAAATTTGGAAGGGGCTACTGCTGTCGCGGGTAACAACGCGCCTGGTTCATTAATTAAGCACGCACGTACGGGCCGTATATTTACGAGTGCTGGTATGATTGCCTACATCTAAAAACTTTACTGACAATCATTCAGAGTTCTTCCTGACGTTGCTGCGGTCCTGAAAAACAGTAAATGAAAATGTACGCCAGCTTTCTTTTGTCGCATGCTAATTTTTTCATGCTTTCAGATGATACGAATTTCGGATGATACGAATGTTCTTGGTGGTCCCGTGAGATTCGTATCACCGAGGTTTCACTGTATTACGCAGACGCGCGTCAGAACTCGCCAGAGTTCATGGCTACGATATAGGCCACGAGTATTGCTGCGCGTCTTGCTGCTGTGTGAGAGCTCAAGGTTTTCCCGCATTTAATTGACTGCCCTTGTACACTAAATGTCGTATGCCTTGATATCTCGATAACAGATGTGTCATATTCGAGCTCTGAGACGGGGAACGTGACACCGCCGTATGTTTTTTAAAGACGATAGTCTTTCTTGGGATACTTAAACATATTTTTGTCTGTATGTCCGTCTGTCTGTCTGTCTGTCAGTAACCCGATTCTTCTCTCGGCCAAAGTTTAACTTCTTTCTGAACGCCCAGCCATCTTGAACTGGTGTTCGCGTTCATATTTGTGAACATATTCGATCAAAAAATTGGCCGCGTATCTGCGTGCTTCGCTGCAAATGTCGTCGAAAGACGATAGTCTTGTGCCGGCCGTACTACTATGTTTTGCCTTGCCTGAGACAGCCTAAAAAACACTAGGGTCTTTAGAATTGCGTACCTATGTATTTTTTAATAAAGAACACACGTCCTGTCACTTACATATTAATGTTGCGCCTCAGGAATGCGTAGTATTTGCTTTTTTGATCGAATATCTTCACAAATATGAACACCAGTTCAAGATGGCTGGGCGTTCAGAAAGAAGTTAAACTTTAACCGAGTAGCTGAATCGGGTTACCGACAGACAGACAGACGGACATACAGACCAAAAATTTTTGCGTTTAAGTATCCCAAGTATCGTCTTTAAAAGCAAATACTACGCATTCCTGAGGCGCAACATTAATATGTAAGTGTCAGGACGTGTGTTCTTTATTAGACAATACATAGGTACACAATTCTAAAGACCCTAGTATTTTTTAGGCTGTCTCAGGCAAGGCAAAACATAGTAGTACGGCCGGCACAAGACTATCGTCTTTCGACGACATTTGCAGCGAAGCACGCAGATACGCGGCCAATTTTTTACTCTCTCTGGTAATTCTTCGTGTTTAAGAGAAGTTGGGAATCCTCGACTCTAGCGGTGACAAAAAAAAAGGCAGTGCGGAAACACGTACGTCTCTACGACGGGCACTAAATGCATTTCTTCTTCCTCATCTAGATCATCTTTTTAGTCTAAGCTGCAGCGACGTCATGTTCATCTCACATAGCAAAAAGCAAACAAAACATGAAATGTGACTAACGTAACGTGGCAGCCTTACCCGTGCAAATGTCTCGAGGTAACTTCGGGATGGTATTACAGGCGTGAGATAGGGTATTGCTGCAAGGTCGTCGACACTGTCCACGTCAGGTTTGAAGATAGAAACAGCTTGTTTAGACTTCAGGAGACTTCCAAATGAGTTGGCCATCACGATGACTGTCAACAGCCAGGCGACCATAAGCAGTTTCTGCGACGCGTGGACATAGCGTCTTGGCGAGCCTGAAAGAAAGAAAAAGGTACAATTTTTAATACGTGGAGTTGTTCTTACTCTGTCAGACGTGAACAAAGCAAGTACCCCGGTAGTGATTTTTTTTTTTTTTGTGCCGTCTCTCTCCTCGTTATTTCAAGCATTTCGCGCTCACCGTACTTCTGTTATGTGCATAGATATGTAGTTTAGGTTCCTCACTTCAACTTTATATGGTCCTTAGGTCTCCATTTAAACTCAGCTAGCGCTCTCAAAATGCGCAGAATGGTCTTAACAATAACGTCTGCACTGAACTTACTACACTTAACTTTAAGCTTTTCCGTGGTTTGCTTTACGTTCTTATAGCTGTTGATTCTAAGCTGCAGCATGGTAGATTTTTTTATTTTACCTCTTTGGTGAGAAACTTTCACTACACACCCTCGTTTTTCTTTAATGTATATTTTGTAAACCTGCGAGTCGGACGACTGCCTCAAACTCAACCATTACCCAGTGTCATGCTCAGCTGTGAAAGGCGCATTCGGGCATTTGATGTGGTAAATGAAATTTCCGCAACTCCATTGCTGTGGAATGACGCATTACAGTAAGGCGGCAGTGCTCGTCAGGTGACGTACTTTCAGCGAACAGCAGGCCAAAGAGCTCCCAGCCGTGTCCGTAGGCACTACCGAGAAAGCTCGCGTACTTTCTGCGCCGAGTTAAGATTGCCTTCCATTCACCTAGGGCTGCCAGGCAGGAAAGGCAGATGAGGCACGTGAATACGGCGATCCACACCTAGGGATAGATAATCAAGCAAAAAAGTATATTTTCATGTACATTTTCTATAAATTTTGCAACTAGGTATCGTGGCCTGAATCTCGCTTTCATTCAATCATTACAATGCTTTTGGAGGTCAACGCAGTCAAGTTGTCTGTCTTTAATAAAGGTTCGTCTAATATACTGTATCGCCAATTTATTATAAAAGAAAAACGCTGAAATGTAGAATACATTGTCTAGCAGCTAGTCTCTCCAACAATTGTTACGTGGCATTTGCGTAAAAGTTGCGAACCCAAGTCTGTCTTTTCATATCATTGGCGCATTATTGAAAACGTCTACCTTGTGCAAGTACCTACACTCTTGTTATTGGATAGTCGACACGTACGTTGCACATCATGTGCTAGATTCTGTAGAATGTTGGCTGGTTACTGATTTATTCAGCTAATATCAAACCTGAGAAATGTTCTCTGGAATGGTCCGATTTGCCTGAAACATCGCAGCAATGAGTTTAGGAACATGCTGGGTTTACTCCTTGTTTTTTTTTTTCCAATGTGTACCGAGTTCATGACGCGGCGACATCAGAAAAGTCAAAATTTTGTTTGTGACAAGTGACATTCACTGACGAGTAAACAGACATGATTTATTACTGGAGACAAATGGCATGACCAGTTAGTGCCTGTATTTCTTGGTTTAGGTTTCGCAGCCCGTCAATCTAATAAACATTACACATATACAGTTACGACTCCGCAAGGTATAGCGAAACGTTGTGCGAATGCAATTATACGGCTGCTAGTTAATATATGAACATCATCACTCCGTATCGTGCACTTCGTGGCGATAAAATTGACGTCTCTGCTTTAACGTGAGTGCCGACGCCACGTCTGATCATGAGCTACCCTTACAATAGTGTACTCGCCCTGCCTGACAAGCGCACGATTGTGCGCAACTGCTCAATTTACACAAAACGTCGATCCATCTCGTAGCATTGTCCCAAAGAAAAAAAACATCGGTGTGGACTGCTACGCGCTGACTGCATCGCATGAAACTGATTCCCACAATGCGTGGGATCTACCCATTTTTAATGATTGGTGACTATAACAAACTTAATTAACCATTGCTTTCTCACCTCAACATCGAAAGCCCGGATATAGCTGAAAGCATCAAATTGATTTGGAGGCGCACTTGAAAGTATGGTGAAGTCTATGGCTTCAATGCAGGGACCAAAGCGCACCACACCGTGCCTTTCGTAGCTTAATGTCATCGCAGACATGGCGGCATCGGCTTCCTGCATATTGTAAAGGCACGGCGTAAGAGCCCAATAAGGCTTAGTATGTGAACAAGCTCGCGAGTAAGCAAGGCAGTGCATGCACTGGACGTAGGTTTTTGTGTCCTTCGAACTATATTTATTTCTACAGTTAACAAGTTCTGCATTTTGCCATTTATTTATATACCTACATCATTCTGCTGTCCTCGTGGCCTTAGCAGGTGGCACAAGGTACGCTGACAAACACTGTATGTACAATATATTAGCACGGTAATATAGCATTACAAGATGAAAATGTAAAAGAACAGGCGTAAGGTATAAAAAATGGCTTATGCCTGTGCATTGCCACATGCTTTTGCAGTGGCATTGCACGTGGCCCGGGAGTCGGGAGAGGACTGACGGGCACTGAGGCCGCCGCGGTGTGCGTTTTTGGTTGTGATGCGCCCCGCCGGAGGCAAGGATAGCTGTGCGTGAGTTACGCGACGTGCCTTATGTTGTTTCCGGTGTTCTTGAAGTTATTATCAATGTGTTTTTTTTTTTTTTTTAGTTTCAAGGCAGCGGCCGCATTTCGTTCTTTGGCCAGACGGCGAGAACCCCCACAAGCTTCTAGGGAAGGAGAGAACGAGCTTCATGTTTAATAAAGATTAAGTAGAGATCATCATCATCATCATCATCATCAGCCTGTCTACGCCCACTGCAGGGCAAAGGACCTCTCCCATGTTTCGCCAACCAACCCGGTCCTGTGCTTTCTGCTGCCACGTTATACCTGCAAACTTCTTAATCTCATCTACCCACCTAATTTTCTGTCTACCCCCTCACGCGTTTGCCATCTCTTGGAATCCAGTCAGTTACCCTTAATGACCAGCGGTTATCCTGCCGATGTGCTACGTGCCCGGCCCATATCCAGAGATCACACCAGATCAAAGAACTTCAAGTGCCCTGTCAGTTCGTGGGATGGGCCTGGACCCCGCCTACGCTCATGGCATCCTATTCCTCAATGGTGCTAGGAGAAAATTGAACAGGTATCTCTGGCACTAGAGATTGCAATATAATATTTCTTTTAAGCTGCATCAGTGGTCATATTCAAACAAGTTCACTGCCCTCACACCCTACGTAGATGGATGGCTAGCGAAGCTGAAAGGTGTGGCTCTGATGTTTATAATTGGGTTTATCACAGTCATTCCACTATGTCAAGGTGGATGACCAGCTAAGCTCTCTAGCACACGGCACAGAAGCGACACCGAATTTTCGTCAAGGCTACAGACAAGCGCAGAAACCCCCTTCTGAACGTAGTGTACGTTTCTCTAAAACAGTGGTTCTCAGTATGGAAAAGATTTGAGCGCAAAAAAGGACGGGACACAAGACAAGAAGACGACTACACGAGCGCTCGTGTAGTCGTCCCGTCCTTTTTTGCGCTCAAATCTTTTCCATAATGAACCAACGTGCCCAACAAAGCATTCTATTAAGTGGTTCTCAGTCATGGATCCTTCGGGGACCCCCTGTGGACTGGTCATAGTGATCAGGCGCCCCTCTCCAAGAGAGAAAGGGGGGGTCACAAATTAACACAACATGTAGCGTGAAATCGGTGTATTTTGCTTCTCCCTCGCAAAGAATGGTCAAACTAACGTGCCACGCAAATTCGTTCTCAACAGCTTGCTAATAAGTAGCGCAGTTTGCAGCCCCATACTTATACCCAGCTATGTTTCCTCTTCAAATATGCTAGACTGAAAAAATCAAGCTTGCGTGCATATGTCGTATAACTCTGCAAAAAAAAGCTTTACAGCCACCTCATGAAGGGGAAACATAAATCAGCTTCGCCGCAATGCAAATGTGTTACGTGGTCAAGCATACGAAATTCAAAGGGGACTATGGAAAGGAGTGTGAACTTAAGGGCTCGTTTGCTTTGTTAAACACATTATTAATGAGAACTAACAGACAATGATGCCAAGGAAAGTATAGGGGATGTTATTAGAAGTAATTGTAATGCAAATGTGAAGAAAGAGAAGTGGACGAAAAGATAACTTGTCACCGGCAGGATCCGAACCTGCGACCTTCGAATAACGCGTCCGATGCTCTACCACTGAGCTACGGTGACGGTCATCCCTCCGTCCACTTTATAGGGTATATATGTTCATTTAAACGTGGGAGCGTCAGTCAGCGCCGCCTGTTGCCATTACGGCGAGTGTGAAACACTCTTTTTTTGCCAGTAGGCGCCACGTAGCACGTGATCTTAATGTGTTTAACAAAGCAAACGAGCCCTTAAGTTCACACTCCTTTCCTTAGTTCATAACGAGGGTCTCGTTCTGGCAGACTTGTTGCCTTCAGGTGGTATGCGAGGGATTATTAGTCAGCTGCCAGCTCGTAATAAGATCACGTGCTACGTGACGCCTACTGGCAAAAAAAGAGTGTTTCACACTCGCCGTAATGGCAACAGGCGGCGCTGACTGACGCTCCCACGTTTAAATGAACATATATACCCTATAAAGTGGACGGAGGGATGACCGTCACCGTAGCTCAGTGGTAGAGCATCGGACGCGTTATTCGAAGGTCGCAGGTTCGGATCTTGCCGGTGACAAGTTATCTTTTCGTCCACTTCTCTTTCTTCACATTTGCATTACAATTACTTCTAATAACGTCCCCCATACTTTCCTTGGCATCATTGTCTGTTAGTTCTCATTAATAAAGGGGACTATGTCACTGGACATAGTGTGCCTCCATAACACGTTCATTTTTATTTATTTTTATTATTATTTTTTTTAGGATTGGTTTTGCGGACCTTCATGAATGGCTTCGCGGACACCCTGTGCTCCGCGGACCCCCCTTTGAGAACCACTGCTCTAAACTTTCCCATTTGAGCAACGTGCGTCTTTTTAGCATGACATATGCGTCGCCTTCTATGGCTTGCCGCATGCGCTTGGTGTTACGTGCACGCTCTCGAGGAGTCGTTTGATCAGCATACGTATCTTATCCGGATTGTCCGTTTCGCGACACTTTATTTCACCACTGGTGCGTGTGGGGTCTGCCCAATTTCTATGGCACACTCGGTTTTGCCAGCGGAAGTTCGTTTTTAGTGCAGCACGGTAAGTAATGGGGCTTGTACAATTTCTTTGACACGTACATGCGCTAGGAAACAACCTTCCTGCGGACATACATCTTGCCTTAGCGTATACAGTAAAAGCTCGTTAATTCGGACTTCACGGGACCGGGAAAAAAATGGCCGAATTAACCAAATTCGGAATTATCAAACGCATCAAGAAAACAATGAACGAATGTCTATTACGTCAATACACTTTCTTTTTTTTATGAATGCGTAAATCCTTTACTTACTTTGCATGAAAGCAGTGTAGAAGCCGCAATTTTCGCCATTCGCGATTTTGTTCCCAGTGTGACTGCGGCTCAAGACCTCCTTGTCCTAAGTGACGCGAAACGCCGTTACCGGCGTCACCGTACAGTTTGCGCTGATGACGATGGCGATGTAGACTACGCCGCATCGTTGCATTTGTCCGCAAACGCAGTTCTCACTCGTTGCAGCACTTCGTGCTCGACGCACTCCGAGAATCGTTCGAATTAATCGCCTTGCGGCCAAATATGACTGAATTAACGAGAGTTTGATGCCATTGAACGATGCGTATGCTCGCCGGGACCAGAGAACGCGTCTGAACTATGCGAACTGACGGGTGTCGAATTAACGACCTTTTACTGTAGAACCTCGCTGCAAAACTGAATTCGTCAAAAGAAACTGCAAACTTCGAAACTTTTAAAGTGTACTCAAGAATAGTGAAATGTTAGAGCTTCAAGCTACAGGCCACAAGAATTCAGAAATGGTGCACTTCAGGTATCTGCGCCGCGGAGTTGTTACCCCTCTGTGTACAGCGCCGACCATCCCAGTCCAAGAGCCATTCGACAAACGAACACCAAAGTCAGTTGCTCTTGTCAGCGTGTACCTGAAAAAAAAGTGGTTTGTGTATGTTTTGTCTTGGTAATAAATGACATGCTACGATGAAAAACTGTCGCTCATAACCAGAAATATACTGCTATAACAAACATGAGGTCTCGTCAAGCGGAAACTGAAAAAGGCAAATTTCACCATCAGAATTTTTTTTTGTTTTTACAGAAAGTGCACAAGATTTTCTGCAACTGGTTTACGCAACACTTTCAACTATTCTTCACAACAGATGCCCAGGTACCACGAAAAATTGTTTTGTAAGTTTGACGTTATGAAGAATGTACGAGAACAGTTTCCCGCATGCGTAAATGGTGGAGTTGGTAGGGGTGGACGGGCTTTGATTTAACTGATCCTATGCATCCAATGTTCCTGCAGTGAAATATACACAGAAGGAACCTCCACATTTTCCGTATGCTAAGCCCGCAGAGCGAGAGTGTGACAAATAGGAACCAGCTAAAGACTTCCAAACGTACAGTCCACAAACATTTAAGGGGGGCATCGTAGGGTAAACAAGTTATCC
This sequence comes from Rhipicephalus appendiculatus, assembly GCA_030522465.1. Taxonomy (NCBI): domain Eukaryota; kingdom Metazoa; phylum Arthropoda; class Arachnida; order Ixodida; family Ixodidae; genus Rhipicephalus; species Rhipicephalus appendiculatus. The sequence goes on along the minus strand of JALIZH010032924.1, from coordinate 4,418,230 downwards.
TAGTTTCAGCTTTATATATAAGGAACTGCACCATATTTTGCCGTGAAAATTTGCGTGCTTAATGGGAGTGCTAGTGGCCTTTAGCGTGCTAAATTTTGACCCTTGTAGCTTTTCTTACTTACTTCTGGCGGAGCACCAAATTTCAAAGTGGTTGCACAAAATGTAATGTACCTTTTCTCAAATACCAAAAACAGTATGACCATGATATCGGGCACGCTTATTCAACATAATAATGGTATTAATCAGGACCTATGAAAACTGACTCTTATATTTATCTCACAAGAAAAAAAACATGATCCTCACTTGTCAAGTGCCGTGAGAGAGACTTTCTAATTAATCTTTTTTTTTTAAATTTCAACTTAAATAGTTTTTCAAAGTACTAGGTTCAGACTATTTGGAAGGCATTTGAAGTATAATCTGAGATAATATGAGCGCGATCGGTCGTATAGTTTTCCAGAAAAGGTACATCAACTTTGGAAAATTTTCAGAAAACTGATCGTGAGAAAAACGCGATTTTATATTTAAAGGCACGCGCGGAACGTGCTCACAACATACAACAATAATTCCGTTGAAATGCATTTTGGTGGGAAAATATGTGATCAAAAAGTATGAAAATGGTAGGAAGTGATTATGTTCAACCCATCTAGCCATAGTTATCATTAAAAAAATGCACACACGCAGAAACAGTGATGGAAAAGAGCCCGCGTATCCGTTAGGAGGCGCAGTATTTGACGCCATTTTTAAAGGGCTTGGAGCACTCCAACGCGCTCGCCAATCTATGGTTTTGCTCCTCGGAGTGTGTATTATTTTTTAGCATTGAAATCAAAAAAATCGCTTTTTTTGGTCGATCTACCCTACCATACCCCCTCCCCCCCCCTCCCGTAAACAACTAAGGCTGCTATAAACGGTTCCTTTGGTGTCTTTTGAAATTTGCTTCCACGCTCTCCAATTACTTTAAGTCAAACCATTCATAGATTAGCCGATAAAGCTCTTTTTATAGACGTTCGCGTCAAAATACAAGCTAATATCCCATGCGAATAATTTCAAAGGTTAACTCTTTAAATATTCGCACACGATAAGTTCATATGACTTCTGCAGTAAAGTAAAATATGCATCCCTGCTTAATACAAGAAGGCTTTCGGCTTCCGCAATGTTCCGTAGAATAATACTTACGTAAGGTTTAGACTGCTGGCCACAGCGTTGAGTGCGTTCCCTCCGGCACCCCCCATGACTGGCTTGCCATCACGATACTCAGCAGTTTGATACGGTGGCCACTGAAACAGCGGAGATCGACTGACCATCTCTGCACCCATCAATATACCTCAGATTTTTTCTGAATATACGACACACACTCCTGATTCCGATTTCTGTGAGCCAATAATTTTTTTTATATATTCGTCGATGACTTCTTTATTCACAGGGAATAAGACTAATGTTTACTTGTTGCGCGCTCTTCATTGACATAGAACTTATGTAAGAAAGATAGGAGGGAGACTTGCACAATGCATTAGGATATTTTAGGCAATTAAAATCCAACACTCCACATTCGAAACATCCAGCGCTCCTGTATAAAACTCACTCCTTCCCTATCCTACTCAACACTATTTCAGGGAGTCCTTCTACTAAACATTAGCGCCGTCCAGGACACTCGGCATATTGCACTGTTAAAACGAGTCATTTATCCTAGTTCAGCAATTATTGACGCTCTTTTTGAAAGCCCACTCACGTGTTGAAACAAGATCCTGAATGGTCTTGTGTTGCTGGTGTCCATTCTGTAAATAACCAAATGTGATCAGTCATCATCATCATCAGCAGCATCATCATCAGCTTATTCTGTGTCTACTGTAGGACGACGACATCTGAATATCTTTTTTTACGCTGTCTTGTGCAAGCTGATTTTATTTTATTCCTTTCAACCTTCTTAATTTCATCACACCATCTAACTCTCTCCCGGCCTTGGCTGCGTTTCCCACCCCTTGGTATTCACTACTTCGTCCTCACTGACCATCGGTTATATTTCCTACAGATTGTGTGACCAGCCCACGCGCACCTTTTTTTTCTCTTATTTCAGCTATCCCTGCTTGTGCTATGATCCCCTCTGCTGTCTACCTATCTCGTAATGTTTCGGCTATCATTCATTGTTCCATCACGCGTTGCATGGTCCTTAATTTCTTCTTCAATTTATTTTCATCCAAGTTTCTGCCCCGTACGTTAGTATACTGGCAGAATGCAATGATTGTTCTAACATGATCAGTAGTCTCTCACTGATTTCTAATCATTAGAAGTTGATAGTTGACATCAATAGTGCTTACGCTTAAGTTAAAAAGCAGTAAGGCGGGTATGAGTCCGACGTGTTAGTGTTAGGCGACATCTGCTTCCACTGACGTTCAGGTTCACCAGTTGTGACACTCAAGTAGGACTGTGCCTATAACACGACTGCCTAACTGATACGGACTGTCGGAACTAGCAAGGCACGAAATGAAGGTCATACTTGCCATAAGTTGTCGTGGCCAGCAATGTAAGTCGGTAATTACCTCACGGTGTACGGTGCTGCGTAGGTGTTGGGAAACCGACTTTCTACAGCGACGATACACACGTTGTTGCAGACAAGAACCACATTGTACAATCACTGGCGACTGAATACTCACATAGTGTATCGTTACAGTCGTGGTAGCCAAGACTACTCCATCCAGTTTCTTGAAACTTCCGTTGTAAGTATCCATATACTAAGCATATCATCATTTTTTTAGAAGTCGTCATCGAAAGTAAAATGCAATTATCGCAGTTCGGGAGAACAACCGATTTTCGCTATTAGAGAGAGAAGACTCCTGATTCCAAAAATTGTCGGCCGCCACGCCGATGTCGGATTGGTCAAGTGAATTATTCTTGTGTCTTTTTCGTTCTTTCATTTTTTTTAGCGCCGTCACCTTCGCATGCCATGACCTTACGCCAGCTCATTCGTTTTAGCTACACCACTTGTTTGAAATTCAGGCTTTAAAGCATGCTACAAAGAGGCATGTGCAGTAAGAGCATTTTGTGAGACACGCCTCACCTGAAGGGCAAATATCACATCGAAAGATTCCGGAACGACTCATAATGGAAAGCTCAGGGCGTACCGCGTACATGCTCAGGTCATAGCAGGGTCTGGACATCTTACTAATGCTAAACGATGCTAATGCGTGCTGACAGTTTTACAGAAAACCTACACTGAGCCCGTATTCACAGAAACGTTGCTAGGCAAAAAAATATTCGAAAGATAATATTTCAGCCAATCAAGATGCAGGACATATAATTAGCGAAGACGGCTGACCAATGGGAAGTCGCGCTTACGAAAGAGAAGTTTTGTGAATTTGGACCCCAGACTGCGAAGTTCTTTGCACACGAGCCGGTAACTATGTTAGCGCAACTTTTGTCCAGATTTAGGACACAGAAAAAAAACTTGGAGGACGCTTGAGCTTCGCCTTCAACAGTAGAATGTGGTAGTGTAATCGGACCTCGTGCGCATCGCCTTCCCAATTGCTAGCTTCGCTTCGGTTCTCGGTGCATGCCTCAGCCGTGCCGTAAGGAAACGAACGACTGTGCGCGTAACATTGGCCAGTTTCAAAGTATCCTAGAATGCTTACTGCAAGTACAGTTGTTAAGTGCTCACTACGCCATAATTATTCCTTTTGCGTATCAGCGAAGGGCTCACTACGCGTCCGTAAGGCAACACGCGAACCTACGCAGCTGTTCACTTTGTTGATACTTTTGCTGATGATGATCATTAAATATATATTAGCGCTTTGTAATGGGTGGACCTTTAAAACACCCACTAGTTGCGCAATTCACATGCTTTGACGCCTGGCGTGATTCGACGCATCTGCCACGCAATATTGCCACGCGCGGTTCTTTTAGTGTATTCAGTTTCCGCCCACAAAGACTATCAGCAGTACTCGGCGCAGACCGCGCCTTATTGTTCCAGAAGCTTCTCGGTTGTAGTAGATCGTTTTGTTACGATTGCACGCAAGACGCTAACACTCAAGATTATTCCAGAGCCTGCGCGACGACTAGTGATAAGGCTAGAATGTTCGACGCGTGATTTATAAAAGCCGGCGCGCTCCAGCGATGTTCAGTTGATCGACGGCCGACGCTCTGTTCGCCGCTATCAGTGCCAGTGTGTACTGCTGTAATCTGACTTTTCCTTTACCGGCCACAAGTTCGGCCCAAATAAACAGTTTCATTTTGGACCTACCGACTGCTGCCTTCGTCGACGTCACGACCACGTGACAATCTTACATGCATTAAGGAGACTCCTCCCACTACGGTACATTCATGTAGTTTTGTTTTTTTTTTTTTTGTTTTTTTTTTCGAAGCAGTTTCACGCACTAGCGTAGCTCTCTGGCTGAACACCTGATTGCCACGCAGACGACCTGTGTTCAAACCGAAGGCTTTCGTTATTTTATTTACATCTTTCTCGATTTTTCGGTCATGGACAATGACGATTTTAACGCGATAGCGTTAAAGAGCTCGTTTCGCAGAAATTCCGGCGTCGGCGTCGTTGGTTGTGGGCGAAAAATCATCTTGTCCGTGACCGAAAAATCGAGAAAGATGCAAATAAAATAAATAATAAAAATATCCGGGTCCGAGTGAGGATCGAACCCGGGCCGTCTCCGTGGTAAGCAGGCGTTCTACCACACAGCCACGCCTCTGCTTAGGAAATACAGGGAAAATAACTTCCTCAGCTTTATAATGCGGTGAAAATGACTTTCATGCTTCGCAAACGCATGCGTCCTTTATATGGGCGCCGCAATATAACATGTAATATCCCAGTAATATTGCGTGGTACAAGCGTACATTGCCACCAGGCGTCAGAACATGTGACTATCATAACGATTTCGTAGTTTAAAGCCGGCCACCCATTACAAGAGGCACACACCTTACTGCGCATATTCCCTTAACACCACGTAGTGGGTGCATAGCAAGTATGCACTAAGTGGTTGAAGTACGCACTTGGGACAGGATATCGCTATCGCGTTCAACTCTTAAAGGCAAAGCTTAAGGGTCCCCCCAATTTTTTTCGCTCACAACCAACGACGCCGTCACCGACGCCGACACCGAATCCGGAATTTCTGCAAAACAAGCTCTTTAACGCTATCGCGTTAAAAGCTAGTCAGAACGAGTAGTGCACGCTTATGATGGTTCATTACAGCGATGTGAAATGGATTCTAGCTTTTAAGTGTGTGCCAAACATGTAATGTGCGCATTGATGTAGTAAAGATCATTTATATATATGCAGTATGCGCATTGTGCAGTACTTGTTGATGCCTTCGTTTTCCTTACTCTGTAACCATATTTCGTAACAATTTTTCACTAGTTACTTCCTGATTTTTTTGGTGTTTCGAAAGTTACTCACTTTTGTTCTCGGTGGTTTTCGCCTCCTTAGAGTCAGACTAGCTTAAGGCCGACACGTAAAGAAAAGACGCTTCAGTACGTTTGGTTGTGACGAAAGGTGTCACTTGGTTGTGGCGAAGATATTATATTACTACTGTTGCCATGGGAACGCGTCGTTGACCGAAACAGATGAGCGACATGCCGTATTATAATATTCCTTAAGAAAGATAGGCTTCCTTACTCAAATGTCATCGCGCTCACATATTGCTATATCTTCAACTAGAAGATACTTAGCCGTCCCTCTTCGGCTCTCGTGTTCCATTTGCGCCAAACATATTTCAAAAGAAAAAATAACATCTGTGAATTTATGAGTTCAAAGTAAGTATGTGTGGTGCTTTAGCTCAGCGATATTGTTGACCGAAGGCGATGTTGGCGTTCCAGTGTGACTTACACGGCAATTGTTTCATGTCTTGTTTCATCAGTGCATGGAAAACATGGTTTTTCTCGGTGGGATATCGATGCAAAAAAAATTCATCTTTCGGTGTCGTCAGTGACCTTAATAACCTCGGAATAGTTGCTGTATGAAATGTAAATGAAGCTCCTGAGTCCGACTGCCATAGAGATATGGCGAAGCGAATTTGTTCTAAAGTCTATGCTGTGCCATTTGCATGAAACTTCTCAGGACATTGTGTTGTATTTCCTTAGAATAAGTTAGGATACAATGACAGTGAGGAATCATGCAAGTTCTTTGAAAGTTGAATGTTTTCCCGAAGTACGGCGTTCGACTTTGTCATCTGAGCTTCAGATATGAGTTTTTCCAACTTTTTTACAGTGTGGGCAATGTTCTTCGCCGAATACCTTTCATTTAGCGCATACACGCTTTCAGGTCTTTACAGTCGATGAGGGCAGGACCGAACGACTATGTGAAGTGACCCTCAGAAACTTTGAGTATGTTAATCAGCTTGAAATACGAGAATACGTGTCAGCAAAAGCTTTTCATTCGCGGAAACTGTTTTTCCATTTCCATAAGTTCCCACTTATGGTTCTATAGCGCCCGTTATCGCGGTCAATCCTGCATCCGTCGTTCAATGTACCAGTATTTTACGATGCGAATCTAGGCTCTTTCTGTATACTAAGAACAAAAGATTTAATGACTGACTCTCTACATTTGGTACCTTCGCCATCATAGCGCACGGACCATGAGAGCAGCAGTCCCCTACGAACCGGGTAGACGTGGCAGTCTCGAACCGCGAGGCGCCATGGGAGGCGGCTCTGCTCAGCCATGACCTCGCCGATCAACTGTGGGCCGTCCGGCACGCCCAGGAAGCCGCCCGTGTCCAAGGACACGAGGCCGTCACCTAGGCTGGGGTGCTTGTAGCCCCGCCCCGCACAATACCGCCGGACATTGTCAATAAAGTTTTTACTCACTCACTCGCTCACCGCACCGCAAGGGCGGAGCAATGAATGTCATAGCAAGAAAATGGAAAAACGATGTCATCGTAGTAGCCTTCAAGGTCACGCAGCGCTCTAATATACGTGAGCTCAGGTTGCCCAAACCAACGTGAAAGTAATTTTACTGTCCTAAGGCGTTGCAAGAGCGGCCCAACTCAATAGAATACGAAATATATGGCGTATAAATCTTTTGCGAAAAACCATAGCGAGAGTAGAAAACTAAGGTTAGCAGAAGGGGTCGCTTTATCGGACCGCTGTGATCTTCACAGTTCATCTCTTAACCCTTTCAGACGCCACCTATGAAGAACTCTCTGTAAATTGGTCAAAATAATACAACGTTATTTCAAGGCACTCAGTATACTATTGCAACAAAAATAATGTCATAATATGTTCATTTAAGTGTGTTATAGTAACTTATTCTAATTAGGTTGTAATTAAATATCTGTTTATCCTGAAGTCATCCATGCTCTATTTTGGCTTAAATAGAATGAAATCTCGGGCTAGAAAATATTGTACAAATTCAATTTTCGTTATGTCCATTTAGAGCATAGAAAAAGTCTACTTTTGACATGGCGCGCCGGACTCGGCTCATCGAACGACTCGTCGAACGGGGTCGTGCCTTCGGAAAATGTGATCATATGCAACAGTACGCTGCGAAATGAAGTTAAATGAAGACAAATTATTATGCAGCAGGTTCAATCTATCCGACGCTCAATATATCTCGCTTTCTCTTGGCCCCTTGTTGATACAAGGAGCAAAAACAAATCATGTACACAATTGTGTACATAGCGTCTCAAAGGGTTAAGCCGAATAAAGTAACAACGAAGGTTACAACCATTATGTACAATTCGGCAGACGCTTGGTGATTGGTGAGAACACAGTAAAGGAAACAACGTGTAAACAAACGGTTATTAAACGCACAAAACATTCGTTGAGATAACCCGAGCAGTTTCGGTACGGCAGACTTAAGAATTCTAGTCTCAAGTGACGTCAGTGACACAAGTTACAGCGTCTGATACTATCTGCAGTTTTTACCGCTTTGTACCACCACGGGTGACGCACACACACACTCGCACACACATACACACACACTCGCACACACTCGCACGCACGCACACACACACACACACACACACACACACACACACACACACACACACACACACACACACACGCACAGCACACACATGCGCGCGCGCGCGTGCGTACGTGCGTGCGTGCGTTAGGGACATTAGTAGGTAGGTAGGTACATCTTCTTTCCCGTTCACATCATGTATGGGAGCCACCCCGACAGTTTTTAACTTTGGGGCTCCTTGTGTATTACCAGTTTTGTATGCGCTTTTCTGTAAACTAATATCGTTGATGTTGAATAAACTTGAACTTGAACTTGAACTTTATTAAAGTCCTGAAGAAGTCATCCCCCACAGTTTTCATTGAAGGGAGGACCGCGGGCCGCCTACTCTTCGGCGAACTGTATATGTGGAGTATTAGTAAATAAAAATGTTGCCCTGGCTTGATTTGAACTCTAAGCATCAAGTGTAAAAGCCCGATTCTCTAACCACTGCTCTACAGGCGTTTTCCACGACGTGTATGGTTTGCTAAATAATTTCATTCGCGCTCGCCAGCCCAGTGAGATGCTTGGTGCGTTTTCACAGTGCTGACGAAATGATCTCGGGCCGTGATTCAACCGAATATGAGTGCATGCAAGTCGTTTACGAAGCACTTCATCATCAACAACTTTGCAGCGTCGTGTGAGTTGTTCTGAAAGGGGATATTCAAAATATACAGCGACATCTGTCGATAAACCCGTAAGCTCGAGTCGCCATGTTTTGTTGGGTGCGAAAAGAAAACCAGTCGCATATTGCAGCCGTTCAGGGACTAGCTGCTGGTTTCTTTTCTCCGTGCAGTGACTTTCCAATTCTTCGTGCGCTGTTCAGGCAACGAGGGAGCCAAGACAATGCCGGGAACAAGGTAAAACTGATTTGATCGAATGTATTGGTTACTCGAACAAAGAAAAAAGAGTACCGACGCGAACTTGTTTCGTCAACAAGATCGGCACAGCCCTTTGGTTTCGAAGTGACCGGCGCGCGCAAAAGCACTCTTCAACCTCAGTTCTTATTTACCCGTGCAATTTAGTTGCTCGCCTGCAATATAAGGTAGAGCTAAGGAACCAAGTTTCGATATACGTATTTTTTAATGATTGATTGATGATTGATCTACATTAGCTTGTCGGTGTTGTAGATCTATCAAAACGATTATTTAGGTATATAAACGTGTGTAAGGCTCTGTCGATGGCTTAAGTTGAAAAGCACATATGTTAAAAAAAGTCAGTTTCGCTGCAAGGGCGAAGCAATGAATGCGATAGCAACAAATTCGAATACCACGTGAAGAACAGCAAGCAGCTCGAAACATGCGGCGCGCTCCTCAAGCACAAAGGACGCACAAAAAGAACACACACAGGACAAGTGCGAACTAACAACGTTCCCAGCTTGACACTGAAAGCACGCTGCTCAAACACAAAGAAGGACGCACGAAACAAACGCACAGGCATACACAGGACGAGCGCGAACTAACAGCAGTCCCATTTGTTACTTTGTGTTTGAGAAGCGCGCTCCTTTCAAAAACGAGGCCGCTGCAGCGAGCACAGTGACCTTCGCGTGCTCTGTAGCTTCAACGCAAACTTTGAGGTGAAAGCACAAGTACAGATAGCCTCCATCACAAGATAAGCGCGCGCGTAGGGCGACCACTCCCTGTAGGGCAAAGTACATGTGGTCGAGGTAGGAGGCGCGCGCGCATCACAACGAGCGGGGCGATGACTTTAAGTGGTGGTGCAGAACTTTATTTGTGTGAAGGCCAAAAGGTATAACAATATTTAAAAAATTAAAAAGCAGCGTTGTGGGCGGCCTTCAGGCTGCCGGTTGTGGCGTCCAGGCCGTGCCAAAGCGCGCTCTTCGCGCCAACTCGCTGGTGAGAAAGACAACATGCTGTAGCGCTTCCCATCTTTACGTACCGCCAGCGGTAAATGGTGTAAATAAATAGCTCGCCGTTAATATGCTGGAGGACATATGCTCCGTGGTCGAGCCGCCTAATGCCGCGCGCTGCGAGGAGTCGCAGGTTCGAATCCGCGCATCGGAAAAATATTTTCAGAATTATTTTATTTGTGGTTTTTACGCATATATATATATATATATATATATATATATATATATATATATATATATATATATATATATATATATATATATATATATATATATATAAAGAAGAAGAAGACGTTTTCTGTACAGCTGATTTTGAACACGCTGTTTCGCTGTCGCAAGTTGTTCGTGTCTTCGCGTTGCATCGCGACAATATATATATATATATATACCGGACATGACGGCAACGCCGACGCCGACGGCGAAAAAGCGAGCCGAGAGTGTCCATATAATTGAATAAAAAAACAGTGTGAATAAAAACATAGTGCGTGCGTCCGCGGAAAATCAAGTGCCGCCACACAAGACTCGATCTGCCAAAAGGGCCAACAGGCAGCACGCTTCGCAAGACAGTGTGCGCCGTAGTACACAGTCTGCATGCCGCGTCTGCCCTTCCCTTTACACCCCCTGATCCATGTCTCTTGCTTTCTTCAGTCAGTGTGCGCTGCGAACACATTGGAGCTAGAGCTACGAAGTCCATACAGTCGGTGGACTTTTAGATTATCGCACTCATATCTTTCGGCACTCATACATTTCGACTTGCGTGTGCTGTTGCCTATAGCACACGGTAATGCAACGCCGCCGCAGGATGCGAAAGCAAAGAGTGTAATATTTTAAAAAGATCTATGTCAAGGAATGCACACGTGTAGTGTTCAAGAAAACCAGAACAACAATAATAAATACGCGCGAAAAAATATGTCCACAACGCATTATGAACAACCAGCGTTTAGTAAAAGAGCTCTGGCTGCTCTTTTTGTACACAGCTGAACTGCGCGATCAATCTTCTTATTTGTTTTACGGCGCACCTCTCATGGACATGTCCATGCCTCGTTTCTTTCGAAAAAAAAATCCACGCATACCCACGGAGTGAATGATGATGAGTGGGCGAAGCTCCGTAGGTTCATCGGTAAAAACCGTGAATCTTTCGGGAATCTTGCCCCAGTACATCATCAAAGACGTGACAAACACTGTGTGTATATATTAAGAAATTTTATTTATTCGTGAGCCGTGATTTTCCGTTTTCGTACTGGAGCCGTGTTTTCTTCGTTGGTCGTGAGCCGTGGTGGTTACCGTTTACATAAGCCGTGGCTTCCCGTTCCGCCTTCGTTATAACGGGTTTATGGTCGGTGAAGTGGACGGATAGGGGTTCTTGGATGGGTCGTAGTGGGAAGTTTGCAAAGACGATATCGATGTTGTGGGTTGCATGTGGTCGATCACTAGATGGCACCGCAGCGCCATCTAGTGATCATTCCTGAGACCTAGAGGTGGCTACGACGCTTATTCTTCATCGTCATCAGCGTCATCGCTATGACGCATAGTGCACAGCACATTCCATGTGCTGTGCCGTGATGGCAGCGTCATCGTCATGGTGGCTACTACGACGACAACGACGCGGGACAAGCCTACGCCCTAAGGAGCTTCGCCCCTAAAAAAAGCTATGAAACACGTCATTGCAAAGGGTGTACAGTCGTCAGCAAACTTTACACGAACGCTTCGACGCGTGACCTGGACTAGTTTGAATGACGTCAGCCACGAACCGCTGGGCGCTGTTGCCGAAATAAATACCTCGGTATGCTTGGATAGTATCTCGGCATGCATGGGTAACATCTCGGCAACAGAACCCAAAGCTACGCGGCGCTAGCGTCAATCTAACTGTTTCAGGACACGCTGCGGAGCGTTCGTCTTAAGGTTGCTGACGACTGTACAGATGCATGTGGCTAAAGAAATAGGCCGAGGAAAGCAGCACATCGTGGCGCAGGTCGTGCAGAAACAACATGGTTTCCATATCCGCGCGGGTTTATGACGCGTGTCTAAAATCGCGGCGGGAAATACAATGCAAATGCATTGCAGTGTAAGGTTATCTTAGAAGTGTGACAGACTCACCTCCTCGGCAACGAACACTTTTCTTCAACTCCTACCTTAGATTGGAAGCACACGTGACTAGAGAGCAACAGTTCGGCTTTTCGAAGCGGTGCGCCTCTTGCAGCTGCCGTCCGGATGAGTTCTTAAGCGCGCAGAACCCCGATATTGTGCTCTCGTCGATTCTGCGGCACAGTGAAGACCGCTGACCATTCGGCACTGGGTTGTCACAATGGCCGCATTTTCTTGGTCAAAAAGCTCCGCCGACGACCGCGACTGAGTTTCTCCGTGCCCTTCCCTTATGGAGCTTCTAGCAGACGATTCTGCAACGGCGCCTAACAAAAAATAGCGGACGCATCCAGGGTTGCCGCAGCACCAAGCATTATGAATATACCCCCAAAAGGACTTTTTGAGGGCCAAGTTGGTGCATACTGACAAAAATTACTTAGCGCAAGAAAAACGCAGCACACAAGTGAAGATACACAAAGGACAACCGCTACTTACAACTGCCTGTTCCACAACGCTGTCATGAAATATATATCTGTGCTGCGTTTTTCCTGCGCTAAGCAATTCGTGTCTGAATATCCCTTATTGTGTCAAACACGTGTACCTCTAACAAAACAACCGATGGATGTAAACATCGATAGATGATTTCCGGTGTAATTTTTAATTCTTGGTTCTCGGGACATCAGATAACTGATGGTCACTTAGCGGCAGAATGGATGCCATGAGATGGGAAACTAGCCGAGAACAGCAGATGGCCGGGTGGGAAAGCGGGGCAGGGGGAGGGGGGGATTCATGAATTTCGCAGCCACAAAATGTGATCTGCTCGTGGATCACCGGGTGAACATTAGACCATTGAGAGAGGCCTTCGTCCTACAGAGGACATAATATAGACTCACTGACAATTGATTGCCTTTACTTAGGGATCGAAGTAATCAAGATCGTGAGCAGACGTCTGTTTTTACGCGTACAAATGTAGTTCAGAAGCTTGCTTCATGGTGTAAGTTGAATGCGTTTCTGCGCGTAAGTGCATCTGAACAACGCAGAGGCATACATCTGCCGTACATCTAGTCCGAGGTCGCATTGCTACTATCGTGGCATCAAAAAGAAAAAAAAATATGACGCGAAAGCGCTCGATACTTTACGATCACTCTATGTGGCTCCCTCTGGCGCTATATGAGATCTTCGTTGCGATATTGCTGCGCCAAGCTGCAAGGAAACGAACTTCCAGTACCGCTTTGACCACGTGGTGCAATTGCACGACCTATACTGCTGCACCAATCATAGCTTCAGTGGCGCGTGACGTCACGTGAACCGGACTCCGGGCTGCAGCCAACCTCACGTCGCCGACCTGGGTGTCACATTGGCAGGTGAGGGAATTGCAGTGAGGGTGTAGCCAGGCAAATAATACGGTGGTGTGGCGGAGCATGAAAAAGTTGATCTCATGAGCTGAGAACACCGATCCGCTGCGACTGCTTCAGATAGAGAACTGGTCAACGCATAGCGGGGTAAAAATAATGCTACGAGCTCAGAGTCCATTCGGTCATAACTAACCTTAGCAAAACTACAAGCTGAACTTTAATAAGCGCTTATATTGAAATATCATTTTCAAGCAGGAAATCATCGATTTTACGTGCTCAGTCTGCATTACGTCGCAGTAAACCATGGAAAAGCCGTAAGCAGTGTTAAGAGTAACCTTCGTCCTATATCGGTTCACCTAAAGCGACAGAGTTGTACGGTCTCTGTTTGCATTCTGTCAATGTCAAACTTGAAAAAACTTTAATTACATTACAGGGAAGCTGTATACCTTTCGGTTCGTCGGAAAAATTTGCGGCGTAAACACAAAACGCCAGGTTAAAGGGCACCTAAACCACCAAGAGATGTTCGCGTGCTCCTCGGCCAGCAGATGCGCGTGCTCCTTGCGTTTTTACTTCGGACGCTGAGGAAGGGCATTCGGAGAGGTGTACCAAGGCCGCGGGTGGACAGACGAGCCGACCAACGCGCTCGCTGTAGAGTCGTGAACAACTCCAATGCCACAAGTAAACTGCGACCTCTGGGTGCTTTACGAGCGTTTTAACAATTGAAGGCAAGAGCGCCACGGTGGACGAGTGGCTAAGGTGCTCGGCTGCTGACCCGATCCCGGTCGCGGCGGTCGCGTTTAGGTGGAGGCGAAATGGTAGAGGGCCGTGTACTGTGCGATGTCAGTGCACGTTAAAGAACACCAGATGGTCGAAATTTCCGGAGCCCTCCACTACGGCGTCTCTCATAATCATATCGTGGTTTTGGGACATTAAACCCCAGATATTATTATAATTGAAGGCAAACGGCAAATCTTTCTTTGCAGGCATGCAGCATAGAGCTTTGTATTCGTTTCAATAAAGAAAACAACAAAACAAACACCAGAACCACATGGTGGATGATAAGGCGAGCAATGGGAACACACCTCCCATGCGTTCCCGGTAAAGATTAGGTTGCAGTTTTTTGCACTTTACACGAGGCCTTAGAATGACGTCAAATGGCCCTTCCTTCTCCCCGCGTGTGTTTCCCGCTTTCATATATAATACGGAGACCCGTCTAGCAACTCATTCAATTCATTCTAAGACTGCCATAATAATAATTGTCGGCCGTTTAACGTCCCAAATAAGACTGCCATGGGGAGATTACGAAAATTAAAGACGCCAAAAGAAGAGCGTGAATTCAATGCTCAACGAAAGCAGCAAATTCGCCTTGCTGAAAGTGGTCGCAGAACCAATCACAGTCTACCGCAGTGACCACAAAGCGTTACTACCGTTACCACTACCGTTACTCTAAAAAAATAATGAAACACCCCCCCCCCCCCCCTACCCCATCAGCAGGTGTGGTGTTTGGTACAACTTCGCTGGACATTCACGTTCTCAGGGCGGGATGGCGGCCAATTTCTTAACCTGTGCTCCAAAGCCATTTCTAGATTTGAGGGATAGAAATCTACGGCGTAAGTTTGCGCTCAGGCATAAATGACCAAACCACTAAACTCTCTATACAGGAGTTCTTATTCTAACGTGTTGGTTTCGAACCTGAAGTGAAGATGCATTTCTTCGTGACGTTCTCTACAATGTTTTGCGATAGTGTGCTTATTGTAAGTTTTACAATATTCCCTACCGCCTTTATATGTGCACTATAACGCTGGAGTGGACTGTCGTGTGACGGATCAACGTCTGACAGCGCGGCGGCCCTTGAGCAATCTATTGCATCCCAGCTCGCAGAGGAAGGCGCAGAACGCTAGGCCGCACATGAATCCCCACAGCAGAAAGAAGGGCGTGGTGTCTTTCAGGCTGATGCTCTCCACGATATTGTCATTCGTCTGAATGCAGCGCTGCCAGTTACCCTGGCTGTCGGCCACCCACTTGTGCATCAGACCGGTCTCCAGAAGCCGGCGCAACCTGCAAGGACAAGAGCGGTGATGACTAAAGATGGTCATGTGATACCTCTCGGTAGTTAGGAGATGAGCCTCAGAGGACGCAAAATATTTGTCCAGACGTGCAGAACACGATGTCAGTCAGGGAGTGCCACAGGAAGTGTGCTTAGTAGTGATGCAGAACTATCGATAGCACTATCCATACTATCGATAGTTGAGTGACTGTCGAACTATCGATGCTAGAAGGAACTATCGATAGCGCAATCGATAGTAAGTTTGATGCAGTACTATCGATAGTATAAAATCAACCACGCGAACTCATTACAGCATAAACTTCGTTCTCTGAGTGCATGATGAATGGTGGAGCAGGAGGAGCAGGCTGAAGAGCAAGAAAACTGACAGGCTCGTGTTCTTTCACCGGAATGCTTCGCTGACACATAAGTTGAACTGTTTATTTGTAGCGGAAAGGAAACCGCTACATCAGGCGGAACTGCGTCGCTTCAAACTTATATATTGCATTCTCTGATTTCAAAGTTGAAACATCAAGCAGCAATTGTTCGGTTTTACGTCCCAACATAAAAGCATCATGAACTGAATTTGTCACTTGTCAGATGTGACTGATTGTTTTTGAATATTAATTTTTTGGATGGACATAATTTGGCAGTTCCGCTGCCGAAATTATTTATTTCGCCAAGATAGTCCCCATAAACTGACTGAGTATTGCTGACAGTAGGCTATCGTGAATGTTTTCGCGATATCGACGGCCAACAACGGCATAATTATTCACAGCCCTATCAATAGTATTATCTGTAGTACTGCTACCGATGGTTCTATCAATTGCACTATCGGTAATACTATCGATAGTTCATCGACAGTAGTACTATCGATAGTTCCCTTACCCCATAGATAGTTTGAAAGAAACTATCGATGGTATCGATAGTCCATTTACCGATAGTTTTGCATCACTAGTGCTTAGCCCTTTTCTATTCAACTGCGTCAAGACTAATTTAGCAAGACTGCCCCCCAACTTACGATTCTCACTGTATGCAGATGATGAGTGCATTTTGACATCTGGAACTATTGTTCCGTTAATTCAGACGGCATTACAAGAGGGCATAAATACAATCAACAACTTTTTAATAGAGAGAGCGATGAGTCTGTCACATGCGAATACAGCTGTGTTGTCCTTCACTCGGTGATATAATGCTATAATAAGTCAAAGAATTGCATACTCTGCGGACAATCTTACACAGCCTTTCATCCACGTCCTTCACCCGTAAGAAGTTAAAGAATTTGAATCTTAGTCTGGCAGGACAACCTTTAGGGATTGTGCCACACCATCGATTTCTTGGAATAATACTTGATCGGTAGCTATCCTGGACACAACACATAAAAAACTCGAAAGCGATGCTAACGCAATAGTGAATGTACTTCGCAGAATTGCTGGCACGTCATGGGGCGGATCAGTGTCGTCCCTACTCACTGTTCACAATGCTATATAAAGACAAAGAATTGCTTACTGTGCGGCAATCTTACACGGCCTTTCGTCCACATCGGAACAAAGACTTCAAAGACCTTTAGCCAGGGGATTACGCATATGTCTGGGAGTTCCACAAGCGACTTCCAGTTCCCTTGTAAAAATAGAGACTCGTCAATCTCCCTTTACATTAATGAGAAATATAGAAACATGTCGGCATTTTTTAGGGGCGAAGCTCCTTAGGACCTAGCCTTGTCTTCCGTTGTGGTCACGGTATAGAACCGTTGCTATAGTCGAAACATATGTGAGACACACACAAAAAAAAAAGGTTTTACAATAGACTTCAACGTAGACATAGGCTAATTATAAGGTTATTTTCGCCAGGATCGCTGTTCCCGGCGAAAATAACCTATCGAGATGAGTATTGATGAGTTGATCTCCACTAAAATGTTCCTAGATGTTGAGGCTTCTCAAGGAAACGTGTAACACAAAGGCACACGTCGAGCACTATATGTCCCAACAAATTACCCATATTAAAATGGTATCTTGCCACCGGTAAGATGGCGGCCTGTTGGATTCACTTTCGAGGCATATCCTCCACTCCAGCAATTTTCTAAATCCTCCTTGAATTGCCTAAGACGACTGGAAGGCGAAATAAATTTACATTTCTATATACACTTTATGTCACTCAATTTACATTATATGGGGCAACGCTCGGGTAACGTACGGTTACTCACCGATACGATACCCAGAGCTTCGCCCACTCGTCATGATTTACTTCGTGGATATTCGTGGATTTTTTCGCCTTCAGACACAACAAAAAAAAACCACCAATTGGCTCTGCAGATATTACAGAGGAATAGAAGCTGTGTTCACAAAGAAATTAAGGAAAATGCCAGTATATTTCCAAGAACGGACTTTTTTTACTCAGACGTCGATTATCCTCCATGGCTGCTTGCGCTACCAAAGATCGAAGTGTCAGTGGATGGCATCACGTGCCATCACGTGATTGCTGAGAGAGTGTGAGAGGGCACGGACGGACGGACGGTGGGACGCCACCGCTGTGCTATCACGTGACTGCTGAGAGTGTAAGGGGGAGAGCCCATAGTTGTGTTGGCGCAACTGTTGCTATGCGCCGCTGTGCTATGGTGGCTAGAGAGGGAGGTGTAAGCATCGGCTGGGCTGCGCCGTGCAATTCGGTGCGGTATTTTTAAATGCGAAGCATTTCTTAGCGAACTTCGGCGACTTTGAGCGTATCTATCTATCTAGCTATCTAGCCGCCTACGACTTTGTGCTCTCCTGAACGTATCGTTAATGGGATTTATACCAAATTTGGTATGGCATAACATGACTGTGTGAAAAACATAAATGGCTGGTCATATCATGAAAATCATGACTAACTTGTCATGAAAAGTATGATTTACATGCCACGCTCATGGCGCGCTCGCGGCCGTTTCGTTAGCTTGACATACACCAAATTTGGGATTGAGTGACATGACTGTATGACGAACATAAATGACAAGTGGTAATATGAAAATTATGACTTCATGAGTGACATGACTTGCATTCCACGCTCATAGTGCGCTCGCGGCCGTTTCGTTAGCTTGATATACACCAAATTTGGTATTGAGTGACATGACTGTATGACGAACGTAAATGACAAGTGGTAATATGGAAATCATGACTTGTCATGTGCGACATGACTTGCATGCCACGCTCATGGCGCGCTCGCGGCCGTTTCGTTAGCTTGAGATACACCAAATTTGGTATTGAGAGACATGACTGTATGGCGAACATAAATGACAAGGGGTAATATGGAAATCATGACTTGTCATGTGCGACATGACTTGCATGCCACGCTCATGGCGTGCTCGCGGCCGTTTCGTTAGCTTGATATACAGCAAATTTGGTATTGAGTGACATGACTGTATAACGAACATAAGTGGCAGGTGGTAACATGAAAATCTTGGCATGCATGTCATCTACAATGCCATTTACATGCCACGCTCATGGTGCGCTTGCGTCCAGTTCGCTAGCTTGACATACACCAAAATTGGTATATCGCGACGTGACTGTATGACGAACACAAATGACAGGTCGTAACATGTAAAACATGACATGCAAATTATGTAAAGCATGATTTGCTCCTTCCTGGCTGCTTCGCATTACATCGATTCCCACAGTGCGTGGGATCTGCCGGCTTTTTCATGACGCCGACAGGTGGCGCGTCGTCGTCTGCGAGAGCCTTTGCGCTGTCCGAACTGCATGAACAGTGCTGGGGCGGATGCAAGAGGCTGCGAGCGCGTTCGACCATTCGACCAGTCGCCGCCACACGACGCATCCGCGCGTCCGGATCGCGCGGGCAGCGCGGGTGCGCAGTCATCGCGCATCTGCAGAAACGCGTTCCTCGGCTGTCTGTGCACACGTGCAACTCTTCGCCGTTCAGTAACCGCGCTGATGCGGCGGCGCTGCTGTCAGCTCCGCGAGCCCATTGGCACCGCCGAATCGTCATGAAAAAAATTGGCCGCGTATCTGCGTGCTTCGCTGCAAATGTCGTCGAAAGACGATAGTCTTGTGCCGACTGCACTGCATGAGCGGCATGAGTACCACAATTTAATAGCTGGGCTAGCCGCTGGGCTCGTTTTTCGGACGTTTTCCGGGCACGCTTAGACGGACGCCGGCGTTTATCCGCTGAAATTTGGTCTTCGGTCTTTTCTCTGCGTTCTCTGATCATGTCTTGTAGAGTGGGTCGTATTTCTTCAAGCGGCCATATATGTTTTCCCTTGCCTGAGACAGCGCTCTTCTACGATGAATCAGCCGCATCTGGCTGGCATTGATAAAACAGAAGAGGACGCCATCTACAGCGCTACCGGGGAACATCGGCTTGTGTTGAACTATGCTGCTGCCAGGTGGCAGCACCACAGCGTCGTTAAATCACTGGGCGGAGACTTGTTTTGTACAAAGCGGCGCATTCGCAGCGCCGCGTAATAAACACTAGGATCTTTATAATTACGTATCTATAGATTTTGTTTTAAAGGAACACTGTGAATAGTACTAAGGTATTGATGTTGTGCCTCAGGTATGCGTAATATTTGATTTTTAATTGCCCACGCTCACCCGTATGAACACATGCTTCTCGGTCAAGATTGGAGGTCGTAAGGCAGGGGGTTAAACTTTGGCCAGCTAGCTGAATCGTGTGACGTGCCGACAAACAGAGAAACAGACAGACATACAGACAGACAGACAGACAGACAGACCAAAATTTCTCCGTTTAGGTATCCCAAGAAAGACTATAGTCTTTAAAATGCTGCCTCTCCGGCGGGCCGTTGCTCACACCTCCCCCTCTAGCCACCATAGCTGTGCCATCACGCGATTGCTGAAAGAGCGTGAGGGGGGTGAGGCCACAGCTGGCACCGTTCCAGGGCACGGACGGACGGACGGACGGATGGTCGGACGCCGCGAGTATGACCCATTACAGGCTTTCGCCTTACAAAGTGGGGGAACCCCCCCCCCCCCCTCCTCAATAAAAATTTCTGGCTGCGCCCTGCTAAGTGCCTCGCTGTAACAAGCAATACCTTACAACGCCCATACGTGTGTCGCGATCGGAATATGCGAGATACGACGCAAGTGAAATGCTCACGTGGCAAATATTTTGCGAAAGAAGTTCTTCTCGATGAACTTGGAGTAGACGTAGCCGTAGGGCGACCTGTCGAGCGGGTGCTTGGCGACGACGAAGGTGCGGATGTTCTGTCGCTCGCAGAAGCGGGCGATGCGCAGGAGTATGGAGCCCTGTTCCACGAGGACCACGGCCCGGCGTGCGGCAACCATGGCGAGCGTGGAGTCCGCGAAGAGCTGGTGAGGTGGCAGATTGGCGCCTCGGGCGCGTGACCGTGCCCACACCTTTTTCACCGCCTTCGAATAGTGGAACTGCGCGTAAAAGAGAAGAGCGGAATAACGGAGAGCTGAGTTAGTTGGCGGGTAATAATAATATCTGGGGTTTTACGTCCCAAAACCACGATATGATTATGAGAGACGCCGTAGTGGAGGGCTCCGGAAATTTTGACCATCTGGTGTTCTTTAACGTGCACTGACATTGCACAGTACACGGGCCTCTGCCATTTCGCCTCCATCGAAATGCGACCGCCGCGGCCGGGATCGAACCCGCGACCTTCGGGTCAGCAGCCGAGCACCCTAGACACTGATCCACCGAGGCGGACAGTTAGTTGGTAGGTAGTCATTGCTAAAAAGGCGGGGTGTGCAAACACGGGCACAAGAGCGAAGACACCACACACACCGCCTAACAACCGAAGAGGCGCTGAAAAGGCGCGACTAACAACTGAAAGAGTAAGTGCACGCCGAAATTTGATGAATTCGCAATTTTCGTACAGGCACAGGAATGAATAAACACGTCTAGCGGATTGAGGCCTGGCATATGGATAATAGCGGTAGCGCATGCTTGAGCCAACCAACCATCAATTAACTTGCACAAAGAAGAAATCAAATGCCTGAGCAGTTATCTCTCACGTAGACCACGGCACGTGCCGGCTTGATAGGTATCGCCTGTTGCCTGGACATGCACAGTTATGTTTTTGTACCTGCTTTGTTTTCCACCTCAGTGCGCAATTTTCAGTTGTGACTTGGCGTTTGTGGTGTCTTGACTTCTTTGTTGTGTCCGTGTTTGCACGTCCTGTCTTTTTTGACAGAAAACTGGGAGTCGCGCAAGTCAAAAGATTTAGTCAGATTTCAAGGTCTGCTACCATGCACTGATAGAGGAGAAGAGAGATAAAAAGGAAAGGGGGTATAAGGGAAAGGGTAGCGATGCGAAAGAGTTGTGACAGAAAGCAGAAATTTTGAGCTATAGGTAGCTGGTGGCGAGTCATAGGGGATGAAATTGTGTTGCTTCTCGCCTAACCAAATCAACACACACACACACACACACACACACACACACACACACACACACACACACACACACACACACACACACACACACGCACGCACACACACACACACACACACACACGCACGCACACGCACGCACGCAAATACGAGTACGCTTAGAAAGAAAGTCATTGAGGAGGACACATACTCCGGCACGGGCCGTGAATGGCCTGCAGCATATTGAAATAAAAAAGTGCTATTTCACTGCCTGACACTATTAATATGATAGCACTAAAAAATGTGTTCGCCATGAAGGTTACCTGGAATTTTGTTTGGAACGATTTATATCGCAAGAACTTGTTTTTCTATACATTCACAGAGGTTCACGCCCTTGTTTAAGCGGCCCGAGCACAGGTAACTTAAGTTCCTCCAACATTCAGCAGCTACGTTTTAACCCACATGTCCAGGAATTAGGGACATCGCCGAACAGCGCCTCTAGCGGTCGCCCTTGGAAACATGCGCGTTTTCTATGGGAGAGCGTCGTTTTTCGCGAATAACTAATGGTAGAAGCCATCTTTCACTAAGTTCCCGAGGAAATAGGCTCTACGTAACCATCCCGACATGTCATGGAAGCAGCAACATTATTTACGTCCAAAAACCCGTTCCAAATTGCGGGCGAAGTTTTAAGTATGGGAGCCTATGGAAACGGTCAAATTTAGGAGGGTTTTCTGGCCACAAAAATGCGATTTGAGACGAAAAAGTAGCATCGATTGGTAAGTTCCCGGGGATTTATCAACTTCAATGACTCAGCTATCACCTGGTTGCAGCAGCAACTCTTCGAATGGCGAAAAAAGTTGTTCCAAAACCGCAGTTTTCATAACAAGGTCGCGGAATTCATTGTGGTAGATATATAAACTGGGTTTTCGTCCGCAGAAACGCGTTGAAGCGATAGCCGAGCGCGTTGAACGACGAGAGATCAAAATCGCTGATAACGCAACCGCGAGTTCGCAGGTTCGATCCCGGCTGCGGTGTCCTTTTTTTTTTTTTTTTTTCTCGCTTAGTCTCGATGCCTTTCGCCAGGTGGCATACGACGAAATGTAGGTCATTTAGTTTCGGTTCTTGTTTTTGTTACTTTCTATCCGCACCAAAGTTATCCTGCAAAAAATAACTGGTTTCATGGTATCGTACAATACTAAAAATGCTTCTAAGCGCCTTTCTCGTTTAGATATAAAGTATCCAGTCAATAAACAGAAAAACGCAGATAACAGGTTTGTAAAGAAATGTTTATGGAGATATTATGAATATTTTTGCCTCTGCAGCTATGCATAGGAAAGAAGTATTTTTGCGACTCTTGTGCTGCCTGAAACGTATGAAACAAATGTTTCTCGTCGATTGTGTGGAATTAAAAGACACAAAAAGTATACAAGTTTCCAGCAATCGCAGTTGTAGTATTCGTACAATGAAATACAGCTGAAGCTATTTGGCGGAGTGTATTTGCGTTATATCAAAGCGGAATTGCTTGCGTAAACCATCATGGTCATCGATTCTGAAATACGTTGCAATAACGAATTCGTATTGCTTGTTCGTCGATAATGTCGCGGCATTTTTACAGGAGGAAGCAAGTCATGTTAAGTTTCTTGCAGACCCCGTGGATAAGAAGTTTTCTGTTAACATATTTGTCAAAGAAGATGGCTGGGCATTTTATGAACTTTACACGTTCTAGCGCTGGTTTGATTAGTGCAAGGGAACGGGAATTCTCCTCTACAGCTTTATGCGGTGAATTAAAAACATTATATTTGATTTTTAGAGCGTAAACTCTCTGACGCTATATGTTCCAAGTTCATTCGTCGCGTCTCATTGACCTTCAGCCGCCGGAGCTTTAGCGTGGCAGGCGTGACGTCGCACCACGTGGTCCGCTGGCCAGAGGCCTCGCAGCTGCGCTATGGTGGCTAGCCGCCATAGCCACCATATGGTGGCTAGCCACCATAGCGGCGCTGGCTCGGAGCCTCACTGCTGCGGTACCACATGACCAGGCGAATGTTCAAAGCTGCTTCGCCAGCGCTTGGTCCTGCAATGTATGGCACGTGGGCTGCGATCGTCCGTGCATGCGCTTGAGCGGAAGCGACAGGCTGAATCCACTCATCCATTACACATAGCTATGAGGCAGGCTGTGAAATCTTAAGCAAAGTGGAAGTTGCCAGCTCAAAAACATCGCAGCCAAGAGAGGCCAAAGTAGCACGTTACGGAGACGCTTAGCAAGCGCGGACGCGTGCCGAGGTCAAAGCTACTGCAGCCCCCGCCGTGGTTAATCAACACGAACAATTACAAACTGAAGAAGAAGCCCAACTTTAACGAAACACTGCGTCTATAATCTTTGGGAAACAAAGCCAAACCCACGTTTCGCTCGCGACAGATATGTTTTACAAGAGTTTAGCACACCCATTTTTCTTTCTGTATTTGGCGCTAGCTTTTTTGAACAGAACGATTTGTGGATGTCCTTGCACTCATTATTCGCACAAATTAGGTTTTGAACCGGAAAGTCTGCGATGCATTTCAGAGTTCCGTCCAGCATACATAAATACTCGAACTTTTAAGTGCGGTGCACTTTAGCGTGGCAGGCTGTCGTACGCTGTCGTTGTCGCTTGGCGTAACTCAGGCAGAACCACATATAGCATAGCCAGCTGTAGCATACTGAGCGCGCGCATCGCGCCAAAGAGAAGTTTGCTTCCTCTTGTTCTTCGAGTGACATGATGATGATTTTAACGCGTCTTCTTCCTCCTGTTCCTTGAGCGCCTTGATGATTATACGCGTATCAACGCAGGCAGAACGACATATACCATAGCCAGCTGCCGCATATTGAGCGCTCGCTCACGCAAGGAGGGTCTTCTTTCTCTTGTCCTTCGAGCGCCTAAAGTGCGGACATTACTGTTATGGCTGGGGAAATACGACAACACAAGGCACATATAAAAATTGAAAGAGGAAGCAAGCGAGAAATAGAGTGAGAGAAAGAAAGGGGAAAATTGGATGAAAAATATAAATAAAGAGAAAAAAACACAGAAAAAACTGGAAAAATGAACAAGAAAGAAAGAGAGGAGCAAGGAAACAAAAAACGAGAGAGAAACAAAGAAGGCTGCCCAACTCCGCAGTTCACACTCCCTTCAGGCCTGGCACCAATAGGGCGAAGCTGGCTTAATTTTTTTTAACACGAAAGCGTTTTATGCCGGGGTCCACCAACATTTCAGTGACGTTTTGCGTCACGGAAATGACGCTGAGAAAATGTACAGGATCAGATGTTAAGGAAAGAAGTTCTGTCAACGGGAGTCGAACCCGCGACCTCTCGGTTCGCAACAACTGATGCCGGGCACGATATCCACTGCGCCACGGCAATTTTTATTTTCTGTATTGCAACGCGCCACGGTCACACACTCCAGAGTCTTTACAAACGGGCCTTTTATATTTCTCACTTTCCTTTCACCGTGCTTTTGGTCGGCGGGGTTGTGGCGCTTTCTGGTAGTGGTAAACAGAAGTAGTGCATCATGACTAGGGCTTCCGCGATCAGATCCTGCAATGCGTCGTTGCTGCGCGTCCGTCGCAATTTTGTCAACGTCTGAACACACTACGAGGTGGCGACCTTAGCCTAAGCGTCGGCGTCGCTCATAGCATCTATCTATACTAAAAATCCATACCAAAAGTATCCATCCGTACCAAAAGTTCTGCGACGCGCGCCTACCTCGCCTCGCTGTAATACCGCGCTCCCACTTATGCTCGCCGAGAGAGACACAAAAATTTTTATTAAAAGAATCAGTCAGTCACGTCAGGCATTGCGCGACGCCCCTAGCCGTCTGCAGGAATCCCTTGAGACACGGCAGCATCAAGGGCTTGACTGATGAGTGTTGCTGGACGTTGGGGTCTTGGCTACGGAGCAGAGCCTCCCAGGGTTCTAGAGTGTGTGAACCATCGTATTGACTCGAACATGTCCACACCATGTGGACTGCAACATTTGCACTGTGGCCGCAAAATTTCTGGGTGCCACTTGCTTTAGAGTACGGGGTTTGGAAAGATCCCTGTCTGAAGAAAAATCGTGGCCGGGCTACCGGAGACACACGACGTGCGTTACGTTTGCCTTTGGTCCAGCCGTGGCGTTCAATAACTCTTTAACGTGCAGCGGCATTTCGACCTTATCCTGCGTTCATTCAGCGACGTTCTTGGGGCTGTCACACAGCTTTTTCTGTTTACACTCTGACCGTTAGCTACTACAGCTACCACAAGGGTTTGTTTAAACATTGATCATGAACGTTAGTCGAAGGGATAAAGATGTACCGCCAAGCGTCAACGCGGATGCATCCACGTTAAACGGTGCTATAGCTGCGAAAGAGCACTACACATTGTGCAAGCTCTCTTACATCAATGTACAGTAAGCATTAAAC
Source organism: Rhipicephalus appendiculatus (assembly GCA_030522465.1). Taxonomy (NCBI): domain Eukaryota; kingdom Metazoa; phylum Arthropoda; class Arachnida; order Ixodida; family Ixodidae; genus Rhipicephalus; species Rhipicephalus appendiculatus. The sequence goes on along the minus strand of JALIZH010032924.1, from coordinate 4,392,172 downwards.
TACTTCTGGAAGGACACGTTTTACTTTCCTGTTATACCGAATCCTATGCTGGAGGGATCAGCCATGTTTATTTTTTGTTTACTGAACGGAAAAAGTGGTTATTATTTAATGGGAACAATATTGGTCCAAGAGCCGAGCCTTGGGGTACAGCTGTAGTTATTTCGTAAAACTCAGTCTGGGTATAGGCTATTTCCACTGTCTATTCCCCTTGTAATGGGTAACTTTTGAAGAAATGGACGCACGTCCCACGAAAGCCGTAACGTTATAATTCATTCAATAATATGCTAGGGACACCAGTACCAAACGGACTTTTACATAGAGAAATATACGTGTAACACTTTTATGGTTAATAAAGCAATAATGGATAAGCTAAGTAAAAAACAGCTCTGTCAATTGGCCGATACGTTTTCTAATCTCATATTGGCAGGGCATTATATATGAGCGTATGTACTAAGGGTGTGATACCCAGTGTTTTCCTTCAACACATGAATCACGTAAATATATCATGAAATTTTGAGCTACACATATCCTACATTTGTGCTGCGAAGATTGTCGTCTCTGTCTTCCGAAGACGCACTGTAGGATGTCTCTGGTGCGAACTGCGTATACGCTACGCTTGTTTGTTTCTGCATAATGTCAAACCATCGCCATTGGTATTTCCTTGAAATTAGCGTTTTTAGATGAAGAAAACGGCAGCGACGAAAGGACGTCCTTACTTTCTCCAAGATACCGGCGGGGGCCGACGACCGCAAAATCGGACGAAATATATTGAAAAGGACGAGAGGAAGGGCCGCACACCCTTTCGATATTCAGTGTTTTCCAAGCACAGCCAAGTGAGTTGTGTACACGCATTCGTTGAAAAAGAACTGCTGATTCACTTTCGAGCATCCAGCCGACCGCCTGCCGTACGCCTAGCTCTTATCAGTCAGCGATCACGGTTCGCTCTCAGTGGCGATAGTCGATATTTTTTTTATGTATGTATTGTCGTTTTGTCTGCCCCGCGGCCTGCGTCACGGCGCCAGTTTTGAAAGTTGAAGGTCTGTACGCCACGTGGTGTGAAAAACGGTGAACTAAAAGCGATGTCCCGAATTCCTGGGTATGTAGAGTAGGAGACCGAGTTATAAAGATCAGCGAAAATCGACACTAACGATTGCTTCTCGTAGATAAAAGAATTGATGTCGACTTTTGAACAGGTGGATACAGAAAAGAAAAACTTTGCGTGTGGGAGCTCGAATCTGGCACGATATTTGCAAGCTGTTTCATGCGTGAGTGCCCACTGCCATTGACCGGCTAGTTTTAACAATATTGTCTTCCCTCAGGAACGGTTTAATTTTTACAAAAAGTTACCGGGATTTCTTAAATCGTGAGCTATGATTTCTTGAACTAGAGCGCGATGATTCCGTGATTAAGTTTCGCGGAAAGCTGCAAAATCATAACAGTTACTTGAAGAAGTAAGCATAGACTGATTTAATTACCTTAATTAATTGTATAAGCATTGGTTTTATTTGAAGTTGGGTCACACATATTTCCTCGGTCTCGATTTTATTGTTACTTCTAAGTGTGTTTGAGAACCTTTTCTATGGGGTCACGATATCTATTGGCCATACCTTCGCATAATCCTGGAAATAGTTTCCTCCCGGTATGATAGGCGTGAGATAGGGCCTCGCGGCGAGATCATCTATGCCGTCGACTTCGGGCTTGAAGGTGGTCACGGCTTGTTTGGACTTCAGGAGACTACCGAACGTGTTGGCCAGCACGACAACAGTCAGCAACCATACGGCCATGAGCAGTCGCTGCGATGTGTACACGTAGCGCACTGGCGAGCCTGCAGATAGCGTTACAACGAAATGAGCGACAGGTGATGAGGTATCATGTTTCTTTGTCAAATTATTGTATTCTGAACAATCGCTTCGTGATCCCAAAATTAGAGCGCGAGTACTGTGTTTTCTGTATTACACCAGCGCCCAAGCAATGCACTTCATGCCTCCCCATGCTGTGCCGAGTGTTCAGCGAACGCCATTTTCTTTCGAGCTAATACTTTCAAATATCTGTTTAGCTCAGCTCTCTACAGCGGGGGGAGCGCAAGAGGGGGAGAGAGGAGGGGAGGCGCATGTGCAGTGGGAGTGTGGACGCCGCGGGCAGGGATGCCTAGAGGAGAGAGAGGGGGAGAGGAGGTTTTTTTATTTTTATTTTTTTTAAAGGGTTTGCGCATGCAGTAAGGGTGGTCACGCCGGCACACCACCACCACCACCGGATTAAGCTTCGCCATAAGATGCTTCACACATCTACAAAAAAGAAATGGTTTCAAGAAACTAAGACGTTCTGGACCTCCGTGCGGAAGCCTTGTTCACATAAAAGTCACCTCCTTTCACGCCCACCTTTATTGTTATTATTATTATTATTATTATTATTATTATTATTATTATTATTATTATTATTATTATTATTATTATTATTATTATTAATGATCGCTGAGCCCCCCCGTAATTGGTTACCAGCTTTCAACTACCGACTCGTTGTTGAAAGTTGCCAACCCATTACAAAGGGCTCATCCATCATTAATTATCGTCATCATCAGCCTCAGCATCAACAAATTATGCATCTACATAGGTGGGCGTATAGCCTTACAGACGCGTAGTGTACACTTGTTATTTACTGATTTACAATACCTCAAACGCTCCAGTGAAGCGGCGGTTTTACATCGCAACTGTAATTGCAGTAGGCGCCCTACAAATGAGCTTACAAAGTCTAATGTTATGCGCTCAGATACCTCAAAGGTTCTACTAAAGGTGTTCTACATCGCAATTGTAGTTGCAGCATGTGCGCTATAGAAGAGATTACAAAGGTTAATGTTGCAAGCACAGACGTTCCTTCACTGACAGCCCGGTGGAAGTGTGTTCCCGCAAACTAAAAGGCATTGCGAACGGGGCCTGATTACTATATCTCGTTGTACTCTTAAAGGTGAAGCTTAAGCGTCTTCCCATTTTTTAAACTAAAGGTATCTGCCTCGTCGGATGTGGACGGCAACAACATAAAACTTTAAACTCCCTGTAACATGCTCTGCTGCCATTTCCTCACACATTTTTTAGCAATTCTTAACAAGAAAATGCCAAATAAGGAACGCGAACCTATTAAGAGGCCCACTACCAAGCAATGGGAACTTCTGAAAAATGCAAATATGATGTTAGAGGCAAGCTAAGCAGTCATCAACCCACATCGTTAACAAACGTTGTATATAAACAACTATGGAAGATGTCAAAGCATCTAATAATGTACACTACTTCGACACAAACAATATTTTTTGTCGGAAATAGTCTAGTTTTAGGAAATAACCTGCCTGTGAGAATCTACACATTGAATTAATCAACGACTGATTCGCAGATATCGACGATGGCATACTGGTGGCCCATTGTATAAAAAGTAAGACGAACGAGCGTGCCGGATGACATACTTTCCGTAAAAAGCAAGCCAAACAATTCCCAGCCGTAGCCATAGGCCCAGTTGAAAAAGTTGGTACAGTTTCTGCGCTGAGTTGGCATTGTCTTCCAGCCACCAAGGGCCAGCAGTGTAGACAGGCATGTGATGCACGCAAATACACCAATCCACACCTGAAAACAGAAGTCCACGAGTAAAATATATTGAAACAGAGAGAAAGAGGGAGAGAAGAGGAAGGCAGGGACGTTAATCAGACACTTGTATCCGGTATACCTACCCTGCGGTGGAGTCGGGAAATATGCGACAGGAAAGAAAGCAGGGAGAGAGAAAGGTAAAATAAACAGGAAAAAATACAATCACACACACACTCAGAGACAGGAGCGTTCCGATTAGAGTCGTTCAGACAGGCCAATCGATTGCATGGAAGCTCAGTAGTGCTTCTACGACCTTCTTCTGCGACGTCAAGTATTTATGATCGCGTATTGTTCTTTCCTCTGACAAAGGTAGGTTGATCGTCTAACTTGTTGAGAGCGTTACATGTGTGACAATGTCTTCCTGTGTAAATTATGCTTGGGTATAGCATTTATTCATGCATACGCATTTCACCTATGGATGGCCGACACCACCACCTCTGAACACTGCGGCGATGAAGAAACGATTAGACAATCTCTGTGTGACTGCCCGGCAGTACAGCAAAATATTCTGAATAAGTAGAGCTAGTCATGTTTTGGTTGATCATTAGAAAGGCTTGTGATTCGAAGCGGACACAGAATGAAAACACATACATCACAATGCTTCACAACAACTGGAAACTAGTTGACTAAAATCCACAACGACTGAAATTAGGTGAGAAGTGTCCTTAGAGTCTATTTCTGCGAAAGCAACAAGAGTTCCGAGCTCACCAACAAAACACCCCAAACATCATTATTTACTTGAGGGCGTTCGCACAATAATTTTTCTCCTTTCGAATGCCAAATCAGATAAAGCACCCTTGATTATCTGACGTCTGCTTTAATGGTCGTATTGCCTTTTCGGCTCAGAAAGAAACAATATCCTGATCTACGAGACTTCTCGTTTTAGCACCTGTGAAATCTTCTTTAGTGCGAAAAGACTTCAGCCTTTATGCTTGCGAATAATCTTAAAGGCAGTGCAACATCGTCCAAGATCCTCGAAAGTCCAGATATTTTTTACGGTAAGTGCACTCAATGACCATGTGAAAAGTGTGAAAGACGCTCCCCATAAGCTAGTGGATACGTATGCAGTGCGTCATGTCAGTTGCAAACAGAAGCTTAGTTCCATGGTACTATGGCTGTGTAGACTGGGTTTTAAGTAAGCAACCAAACAGAATAATTCACCAGCCAGCAGTACGGCACCAAAGAATTTCAACGATGACCTGAAGAAGTAGCATTGCTTCTTCTGTAAATGCAATTTTCTGGCAGCTTTGCAATAAAGTATTTTTTTTATTTGTGGAGTCCTTCAACTACACTCACAACTATTATGGGCGAAGCACCTTAAGGTCTAGGCTTGTCCGTTGTCCGGCACAGCACATGCAAGGTACCCACTATACGCCCACCGTATGTCCACCACGGCACAGCACATGCAAGGTACCCACCATACGCCCACCGTAACTTTCATGAAGTAGGGAAGCACCCACTATGCCACTATGCCATTCTTCATTCTGCTGATAAGCGAGGTACCCGCTACACATCTATAAGGCATTATGTGCACTTTCTTTGTGTAGCTGATAACAATGAACAATAAGCGCGTTCCAGACCACACAATCTCTTTCTGCCACCACGGCACAGCACATGCAAGGTACCCACATACGTCATGACGCTGATGATGACGCTGATGACAATGAAGAATAAGCGCATTCCAGACCACACATTCTCTTTTTGCCATGGATGAAAACGATCGTGAAAGCACTCTCGCTCGCGAAAGGCAAAGCGGCAACGCCGACAACAAACTTCTACTCCGGAGGCGAGAGCGCGGCATGCGGCAGCTCAAACGTCTACGCAGACAGCAAGCTACCCCGGGGGCGAGAGCTCGGGAAGCAGCGGGAAAACGGCAACGCCGAAAACAAGCTGCTACCCTGGAATTGAGGGCGCGGGAAGCGGCGGCTCAATGGCAAAAACACATTGTATATACTCTACACAAGCGTTGTCACTCATTTACATGCCCGAGTGGGCAATGTCACGGGTAATTTACGGTAAGAACGATTCCCAGTGCTTCGCCCACTCGTCATGATTCACTTCGTGGAGATGCGTAGTTTTTACAGCGAAAGCTGTTACGAGATCTCAACAAGGGCCGTTCTTGCGCCGCAGTTGTCCGCCGCCGCCGCCGGTGTCCGTAACCAGGATCGCGCGAAGTAAGAAAAACTACAGAAATAAAAAAAAATTGGGGGGACCCTTAAGCTTCGCCTTTAAGAGTTGACCGCGATAGCGATATCCTGTCCCTAGTGCGTACTTCAATCACTTAGTGCATTCTATGTAATGCGTAGCATGCTTTAAACCACGAGCAGTTATGCGCGGTAAATGCGGGAAATGTCTTCGAAGTTGCTATGCACCCACTACGTGGTCTTAAGGGAATACGCGCAGTAACGTGTGTGCCTTTTGTAATGGGTACACGGCTTTGAACCACAATGTCGTTATGATATTCACATCTTCTGACGCCGGATGGCTATGCACGCGTGTACCACGCAATATTACTGCGATATTACATGTTGTATTGTGACGCCTGTATACAGGACGCGCGTGTTTGCAAAGCATGAAAGTTATTTTCACTGCAATTCCAAGCAGAGGAAGTTATTTTATATGTAATCACAAGCCGAAGCGTGGCTGCGTGGTAGAACACTTGCTTGCCACGCAGACGACCCGGGTTCGATCCTCATTCGGACCCGGAAATTTTTATTATTTATTTTATTTCCATCTTTCTCGATTTTTTCGGTCACGCACAAGATGATGATTTTTCCGCTCACAACCAACGACGCCGATGCCAACGCCGGAATTTCTGCGAAACGAGCTCTTTAACGCTATCGCGTTAATACCTAGGACACAATGGGAATCGAGCCCGGGCTCTCGGCGTCGCAGCCCAGCACTCTAGCACAAAGCTACGCCGGTGCTCGAAACTGCGTTGTAAACTGACCCTATGCAGGCTTCATGTCGGGTAAGGAATCGCATTAACATGTGTAATAACGTGTTTTAGAACAGTAAAGTAACAACCAGGCGTCACACAATTCGAATTGCCTAACGAGTGGGTCGTTCAATGCTCCAACCCATTACAAAAGCTTCAGGCATAATTCTTCATCGTCGACAGCCACAGCATCAACAAAGTGCACATTATGCGTTACAAGTGTGTAGCGGGTACCGCGCTTTTCCGAAGAATGACGAATAATGGCACAGTGGACGCTTCCCCACTACACAAAAATTATGATGATTTATGGCGTAGTGGGTTCCATGTAAGTGTGCTTGTAGTAGTTGTCCCAAGAGTGTTTAAAAAAGGATCTAGAAAGGCCGTTCTTCCAGCTTTCACTGTGACTGTGCTGCGCGTTCTGGCGGTTTTTTTTTTTTTCAGTTACGATTCGAGATAGAGGTCCACCCCAAACAGACGTCATTAGCCTTTGCATAGCACTGTGAAACGTCACCAGTTATTGAAAGTTCAGCGAGTCAGAATGTGAAAAAAAAAACTTGCAACCCACTGTTTAGCTTATGCACTTACACATAAGCGAAGCTATTGAGCTTCAATAATACTGGACTTGACAGTAGACTTTAAGAAGACCACTGGGTGTGACGTGGTCAATGTACATACGCATCACCTCTTCCTGTCCCCATCATCATCATCACCCTTTTCTTCCCTTTCCCTTTTCCCCTGTGCTGAGTAGCAGGCCAGAGCGCACAAGCTCAGGCCGACCTCTCGGCCTTCTAATAAATTTCGCTCTCTCTCTATTGAGCTTCAATCTCGCATTCCATACTTACAAACTACGAATAACAACGCGGACATGAACTGTCTACACACAGCTTACCTCCATGTCGAAAGCGTGGATATAGCTGAAGGCATCAAACTGGGGCGGAGAAGAGCTTGACAAGATGCTGAAAGGTATCGTATCGATGCACGGACCAAAGCGCACGATGGGGAATCGCTCGTAGCTCAGTGCCATTACAGACATGGCAACGTCGACTTCCTAAAAGACGTCACAAAATGGCACTTGTTACTACGTAGAGAAAAAAAATCAACCTCATGACTGAGTACGTGAAGTGATGTTTGCAACGGGCTTAGGTGAGAAGTAGGTTCAAGAGGCTACGAAACGCCCTTCGGTCTTGGTGAGAAAAACATACCCTGCGTATAGCAGACACTGCCATGAAGAAGAGGAGCGCGAAGTTGCCATTTTCTTAGGCACCCCCTTTGCCATACAGAGGCCTGTTCTTACTCCCTTCGGAGCTGCCAACGCCTGCTGTTTGACGTCGAACAGCAAATAGCATGCTATTGGCCAAAAGCCGACATGATTCGAGAGCAGCTTTTGGATCAGATGCGCTTCTTGCCCCGCCGTACCACCACTTGCCGCGCCGCGCTCCATAGTCTGCTAACATTACACAGTGAGCCACACTCGCGCACAGGAAGCACAACGGGAAAGAGCGATCGCGTTCCGTCACGCGCGCTCAAGGTCGTGACGCTCGCCGACGTAACTTCTTTCACTGGTGTCACTTCTCCCTGCGTAGCTTGCAGCGCGCTTGTCGCGACGAGAGAAGAGAGAAAGCACTTAAAGCGTGCCACAAAACTAACTGCGCTCATTGCTGACGTATTCGAGAAATTTCTACGGCAATGGATCTGTAAGGCCATAAACTCCGATACCGAGGTGATTCAATCATTACTTGAAAAGTGGTTAATGACCCCTTTAAATATAAATATAAATGCAAATATAGTAGGGGGGAATAACGTGATGTCAAAGAAGGCTTTAAAACGTTGCAACAAGCTGTAATAATGACCCGATGATTGTGCGTATCGAGCATTCGCGCTGCCGAGTTTTTACCCCTCTGTGGACACGGCCGACCATCCCAGTCCAGGTCCCATTCGGCAAACGTAGCCCGTAGTTGTGTCCTTCTTCAAGCGTGTACCTGAAGAAAGAAAACGGCGTTCTCATCCTTCACTTCGTAAAAGTACATCACAGAATCTAGGAATATCTTGAACTACCTTCTTAAACTTGCGGCTGCACGAATGGTCATCAGCGGTCAAACAGTAAACGCTGCGGCTTGGGGGATTAAATAGAACAAACTACACAAACATCTATATATGCGCGTGGATGACAGTCCGATTTCGCCAGCTCCGGGCTATGCCGTACCTGTTAAGGGAAACTTAACATGTCTAGAGAGCCCAAGAAAAACTTGTGGAGTCGTTGTATATTTCTTTTCCATCGTTGTTCATTAAGTGATAGCTTAGTTTATTAAATCAAAATATATGTAGCCTAATAATCACGTCGCACGCACTGAAAAGCTGATCTTGAATGCAGAAACTTTCACAATCACATTTATGCGTTTCTTAGTTGTTCATAAAAACTAATTCCTCCTCAACACAGTGGCGGCTATAATACGCAAGTTTGTCTGGGTACCTGTTCAATTCTGTATAATCGACTCCCCAGCATTGAAACGACTGCGGGAAGCAGAGGAGCATCATCAACGGCCGGGAGGTATAAAGCAGAGCTGTGCACGGGCCGTATTTCAGAGCCCGAGCCCGGCCCGGGCACGCCGACTGCACTGAAGGCCCGCCCGAGCCCGACGATATAAGGCTGTGAGCCTGCCCAGCCCAGCCCGACGTACAATAACAAAAGTCCGGGCCCGGCCCGGTGCGCCCCGCCATTATGCAGGTTTGCTGCGGAGACAAGATATCGCTTTCCAATAATGTGGAAACTTTATCTAACATATCAAAGTGAAACATAAGCAAGTGACATGTTACAGTCAATATATACACAGATCACAATATGACGTGTAAAATGACAGGTCGTCCAATCATTCCAGGTTCAGTGAAGTGCGGTGTTCCTGCAACGCATCTTCCACCGCTGTGAAGTTCCGTTTGCTGCTCGCAATGGTAGCCAGAAGTGCCAATATCTTTTTCTCGGGCATAGCGAGCTTCGGATATTTGGACTCTTCCAGAAGTTGCATGACAATATTGTGGTCAGCCAGCATTTTGTGTGTTTGGTTACGCCAGCAGTTATTGCACTGGTTCACTGAACGAAGGCCCTGACAACATCGAAATATCCATTCGCTTCACCGTACGTTACTGAACAGCCAGAGCGATACATCGAATACGTTCTGTTAGTGCGAGTGTGTAACCAATATCAGCAATAAATGCGTGTTACTGTAGCACTGACTCGCATACAGAAACATTTCCTGCTTTGTACTCTTGTGAACAGATGCAATCCCTTCACCTTACCACATATCGCTTAAATCTCACAATAGTCGCAACACGCAAGATCTAGCTCGTTGAACAATACGCACGTGAAGTTTAAGCTCCTGGCCATAGCATTGAGAGCATTTCCTCCGGCACCTTCCATATACAGTTTGCCGTCACGATGTACGGCCGTTTGATACGGAGGCCACTGAAATAAAAAAAAAAGAAAGAAAAACGCAGACATAATAGTAGCCCACGCTCATGTAAACCCTTACGAAACACTGTAGAATAATCAAACCTTTGCCTCGTGGCTCGTGAAATTCGGCAGATTTCACGCCCTTGTGGGCATAGACGTGCGCAGGGTTCCCCATCTTGTGAGGGCTGGGGGGCGAAGGTTCATCGCAGCGCCCCCCACCCCCTACTAAGTCAATGTATGGGGCAGATTTAGTGTCCCCCCGTCCCACGTGCGCACGCCTATGTTTGTGGGAGAATCGGTTTCATGCGAAGCAGTCGGCGAGTAATTGTGTGTGCAGAATTTTTTGGCTTTGAGCCAAGCGGTACGAAATTAATCGACGTGCTTTCGTAAGTGTAGTAGTTGTGTAGACATCATGGGCTTACCAGGTAACGTCGACTAAACTGGCGTTTGAATAAATACAATTTCTATTTTTAGTTTATGCATACCGTTCAATTTGAGTTCAGACTGAGCCGTAGGGCTAAAAGTCAAATTGGATAATGTTTACAAATAAAACGACAGCATTGTGTAACTTAAGAAATGAAGTTAAAAGAAGTAGTAATAGTTGTAACAAATATTTTGAATAGCTTAGTGTAACAACCTCCCCAACATGAATTAAGGAAAAATATAACGGCAAACCTAACCCCATTTCTTTGGCGAGGTGCACAAACTCGGAAACATTGTTCAGCACAGTTTCTCCATTGATAATGAAGAACAATTAAAGTCATTCATAAGGTAGATTTAATTAGTTTAATTACAGCATTACACACCCACCGAGAGCACTGCGTCAAACATTGATCATGGAATCTACAAAAACAAGAAGAGTACATTCCGAAAAAAACCTGAGATTTATCCCATACACCGGTGGCGTTTTAAACTTGTGCCCTTAGCGCGAACATAAACGCAATATTATACTGACTATTCGTTGAGTGCATTAAGTGTGTCACCAAGCGTTGTGCTATATTAACCCATCACGTATTTTTAGGTGCTGGGAATGAGCTTTACGAATGCCCACAATTGAACCATCTAGAGTGACCACTTGACGTTAGGGGTTATAAGTTAGTCACTTAAATAAAAGCTTCATTACCCATAAGCCATTTATGCTTAACATTATGGTCGGCTTCTATGTTTTGTATTTTTTTACGATAACCCTTAGATACTTTACACTAGCCTTGCTCTCAGATACGGAAGCAGTAGCGCTTGCAAATCTCAGAGCCCGCATTCAGAAAGGACATGCTTCGTTGAAATGGCTCTTACTAAGAGTAGGCTTTATGCAATCAGGACCCTTACTCACAGGTGCAGTGTTACATCAGAACTTGAAAATATTTTTAGCGCTAGCAAACAAACAAAGTTGTTGAAGTTAGCGCATTGTGTTGTCGTCTCCCTACGTCCTTGTTTGCTAGCGCTGAAAATGTTTTCAAGTACTGTTTACCAACACGCCCCAAAAATGGCAATACATCAGAACTGTTTGTAACGGAACATTGCGTACAGCTGTACTGTCGGATAAATAATTAGTGAATGGAACCGAATAATAGCAAGCAGCAATTATGGGCTAAAAGCTTCTTGAGTTCTGTCACTGGAATTGCAAAAATATCGTTATAGTGAAGCTGGCTTCTCCGGAAGGAAGTACGAAGTAAAAAAAAATTACACCATCTCCCGCTAAAGGGAACCATGTGTAGATGTGAAGCAGCGGGCGCTAACGCTTACACTGGCGGCGGCGTTGACGCTGGCGCTCATCGCAGCGTTGCGCAGAAGAGAAAACTGGGGAGGCGCAAAGCACGCAGTGATGGAGCGGTGTTTCCTACTGGAACATGCCAATGGCTGCTAATGGGCAATGAGAGACAGAAGACTCCGACTGGACACAGAGACCGGCAGTTCGCTTTTAGTTAACGAGCACGCTGCGAATTTTTATTGTTCAACAACGCACAGGAGAAATCTCCCACCAGCACCACCTTGCAGGTCAAAATCCATTGCCATATATACGGAGTGACCAGTGAACGGTTGTGCAGCGCGAGCAGTCGGTTTTTTGAACCAAGAAACTCGCTAGCAGACGCTGCCTGCGTCGGCGTCGCGAGGCGAGAGAGGGGGGAGCGTAGGAGAGGAGAGAGGGGAGGGGACGCGCATGCGCAGTGGGAGTGTGGGCGCCGCTGGCAGGGATGCCTAGAGGAGAGAGGGGGGGGAGCGTAGGAGGGGAGAGAGGAGGGGAGGCGCATGCGCAGTCAGGGTGTGGTTGCCGCGGGGAGGAATGCCTAGAGGGGAGAGAGGGGGGAAAGGAGGTTTTTTTTTTTGAAAGGGTTTGCGCATGCGCAGTAAGGGAGGCCACGCGGCACACCACCACCGGATTAAGCTTCGCCATAAGATCCTTCACATCTAAAACTGCCGATAGTATTGGCTACGCGTTCTTTACCTAAATTTACACGTAGAATCCGCCGCGGTGGCCTGATGGTTACCGGCGCCCCGCTGCTGACACAAAAAACGCGTGTTCGACCCCGACCGTGGCGGCAGCATTTCGATGGAGGCGAAATTTCAGAGGCCCATTTACTGCGCGATTTCAGAGCACGTTAAAGAAACTCATGCCGTCGAAATTATCCGGAGACCTACACTGCGGCTTTCTCATAGCCTGAGTGACACTGATGCACTAAACCCCACAAACCGACCAAACAACCTAAGTCTGCACACATATGTTCACTGTCCTTTTTTATGAAAGGGAACACGCGATTTCGTCGCCTGCGCTTTGACGCGGCTGCCTACAGCACCATCAACCGACAGACAAAGAAAGCGCGTCCGCTTTTGGCGGCATCGCTCGTTGCGAGACCGGAGCGGGAGCGCAATCTAGCAGCACTTGTCCAATGGTCATTACTCGTTATTTTGTTTGCTAATAGATGACTCCAAAAGCGGACGCGGTTTCTTTAGGTGTCGGTTGATGGTGCTGTAGGCAGCCGCGGCAGAGCGCAGGCCACGCGCTCGCGTGTTCCCTTTCATAAAAAAGGACAGTGTACATATGACCGTGTGGAGGGTTGAAAAGGCAAAGTGCTCGATTATTCATGGCCTTCCTTTCAGTGTTTTTTGGCATCATGGCACTGTTTATGGAAGTAGCAAGAACTTATAAATACTCTTGTAGCCACAAAAGAAGGTTGACGGGTTATACCCTTGCATGAAAAATGTAACGTGCCTGCCAGAAGCCCGCTGCACAGATATTAAAAATATTTCTAATAACAGGTTTTCTGACTGGAAGGGTACGCTACCGTGTTCTTTATTAACAATACGTGTTGCGATCATGCTCCCAGGAAATATGAACGGTAAATGTAGTGATGTATTTAGAGAATAAAAGCTGACGGACACCTTTTTTTTCTTTATTTAAATGGAATGTCATCATACACATGCAATATACACATTATTAAGCGTACTTAGGGCACAAAATCCATAAGCATTGTGTATATCCCGAATTATAGCTGCGTTTGGCACTACAGAGACGAATGCCTCGCGAGCAAATAAAATTTGGGACATGAGCATTTTATGGCGTGAGTAGGTGTGGCACGCGTAAAGGGTGCCTGCATTACATTCTCTTTGAGTGGCATTCTTCTATGCACTATTTGCACGTCATCAGTCATGCTTTTTTGTTGTCTAAAAAATTGAATGTCCTCGAGATATGAATATTATTTCTTTATTGGTAAAGCAAGCAGTACACTCACCTTTCCGGTGTTTGGCATTATCGTTCAGCGTTTTCATCTATCTTATTTTTTTTACTAATCGCATGTACACTTAGTGCATAAGTTCGAAGTTCTTCGTGTGTGTGCGCTTTGAAGAGTATCTTGTTCACAGGATACGCGACCAGCGTTGTCGCGCAGTCTTTACCGCACTAATGTGTACTTTGAACTAAGAAACCTGTTATGGCATGTTGACAGCATTCTAGAAAAAAAAAAGCGACTGCTCGAACATATTCAAAGTTTTCAAATATCAAAACAAATGGGAGAAGCGGAGCTTCGTTCATTGCTCGCGCTGCCATCTGAAAATGAAAAGGCTAACGAGATTTATTCCAATATCTTTTACCTAAAACCTGCTAACCTCTTGACAACGCTTTGTCCGGAGCTTCGTTTCGCGGAGGCAAGTGAACATAGAATAGACTGACTCATTTTATTCACAAGCAAGAACATGTACCGCCGCGTGTTGGCGGCGGCGTCTCGGTACAAGGGTCATTGAATCGCTACCAAGCAAAGGCCACGCCTATATAAAGACCAGCAAGGCGTAATGACAAGGCCGAGACCGGGTACCGGCTCATGAAAGAACGGGGGAAATTTCGCGATATTGTCCTAAGAGAACATCGTAAAGTAGAGGTGATAGACCACGGGTACTTGATTCCTAGAAAGCAGTGGCAGAAGGTCGCCACAATTCGACTGTTCCTCTTTACCTAGATATAACTTACGATTTCTCGCAGTTAGAAGCTACTGCAAATGGCTTCCCACCGACAGCCTTAAAGCAATCTTCCAAACACAAAACGAATAAAAGCCGCTTTGACATGCTGCACTTACATGATGAAACAGCACCCTGAATGGCCTTGTCGGTGCCGTTGGTCATGCTGGAAATAACAATACCAGAATTAAAGTCATTCATGAGGTAGTGAGAGTTGAGTCTCGATTTTTTTCTTGCTTACAGAGCTCCCAGACTCGTGAAAGTATAATGCGGTCTAATAGACTTCTATTTGTGCGCCCGCCGAGGTTACTCTTGACAGCACGTCAAGTGTAAACGTAAATTCTTGGGCTGTCTCTACCACCAAAGCCTTTACTGGCACTCTATGCTTGCGCTGTCAGGAAACAAGTTCTTAGCTAATTCTTCATGCGGAGTATTAGCGAAAAGTAAAGGTAAATTTAGTATAATGTTACGCCCGGAACAACGGTTTACCCTTCTTCTAACAGAGTGAGTGAGTAAGAACTTTATTGACAATGTCCGGCGGTATTGTGCGGGGCGGGGCTACAAGCACCCCAGCCTAGGCGACGGCTTCGAGTCCTTGGACACAGGTCTTCTAACAGAGACGAAAAGAAATTCTTGAACACGAGTTGTTGCCGGAGCCACCGTTTCGACAAGTCTTCTTCACGGCTGACCGCTGGTGAAAACCTTGGCTCCAGCGACAACACGTCTTCAAGAATTTTTTTTTTTCGTCTCTTCAAGCTTCCATTTTTTCCTGACCTCTTGCCCACCTCTAACAGAGGTGCGCTTATGCAACCAAACGCTGGATCCCTTGCTTAAGACGCGTCAGATGTCTTCGTATTTACTGTAGCGACATTATTTTAGTTTTTTTTACCGTAACTCCAGTTACGCTTTTTGGCGCATACTTAATGTCCTCTATTACATAGAATTCCACATTTTCTTTTTCAAATGTGCATTTTTCGGAAAGTACTCACATGTTTTTAGCGTCTGCTTGTCGGACTTCTACAGACAGCTGAACTGGTTTCTCCAGTACGACTGCTCTAAATAAGCCTCAGGTGCGTTTGAACCTGACTCACTGATGTCCCTTTATTACGACGAAGAATGTTCCTCCGTTTCCGTTGCCATAAGAACGGCACGTACATTGAGATATGCTGAACACGGCATTCGGAACATTCCGTTCTTGTATATTCTAATGCTCATTTGAATGAAAAATGGGATCCTGGTCATTTCTCATCGGGTATTATGTTATGATCCAAGTCAAACTGTTCATTCTTCTTCTTTAAGACATATCTACGCTTCGGAAGAAAACTGTACGTACGTAACAATAATCGCGTTTGTTGACTGCTGTTGATTTACGCTACGCACATCGAGGTCTATCAGTTTCGTACTGAAGAGTAACGATGGGCGGCATAGATGCACAGAGACGAAAAACACAAGAACACCAAACGGACAAGGACCTGGTGCTTGGACCTTCCGTTTTGTGTTCATGCGTCATTCGTCACTGTGCATATACGCAGCGCGTCGTCACACATCAGTATGCCATACCAGCTAGCCCCAGTGGAAGCACTTTTAAACGTTATCAGTTTCGTGATGCGTGAGCTGTGTCTCTAATGCCTCGTAAGAGTCAGGTTACAAGCAAGCAGTCATTGATGTCACAAGACACGTAACACGGGTGCATCGCATGCAACACATGTAGCCAAAATCGTCCTTCTGCACTTCGCAAGGGCATCCACTGTTCAGTGACATAAATCAGGAACTTCGAAATATTTTTACCTCGGCGACAGTTCGACACACCAATCTGCACTAGGGTTAATGTTCATCCATCAAATCATGTTTTCACCCCCCTAACATTGACAGCGACAGTCTTCTCTATCGCGTCGTCGACAAACCATTTCCGCATTTCCTCTGCCGCTCACCGTAAAACCGAACTACCCTAAGCTGCCACATTACTAGCGCAATACAAAATCATAGCGTGTCTACGCATTTCTAATGCGTTGCAATCCATGCACGCAACAATGTATGAGACCCTGTCGAGTGACCCGTATCACTCTGAAACGAAATATGCAAATAACGCACGTGATTGGATCCCCTACGCATCTGGCTCACGGAAACTATTTAGCATTGGCTGCCTATTGCGCTGCTGTAAGGTTTCCTGTGCACCTGCAATTCATCACGAATAAATCTCACGATGCGGAGCCCTACTCCTGCCATCGTAAATTCAAATATACGACTTAAAAGATATTTACAACCGACATGGCACATTTAGTGAACTATGAGAAGACGGATGACGTATCGTGGCAAAGGTAAGCTCAACAAACGGTCTTCTGAACAATGGTTTTCTACGGAGTAAAGATTTTTAAAATATTATGCACGACATTAAATTGTCTAAGTTCAATGCAATGTTTCACAACATGTGATTACACAAACACGAAAGCTTTGCAACATGGAAAAAAAGAATACACAGGTGTATTCATGAAAAATTGCATGTGCCAGTGGGCTATTTATTTTGCAGTAGTTTCTGAAATAAAGTCACAGTTGCACCGCAAGGGTGAAGCAATGAATGCGATAGCAAAAAATTCTAATGTTATTCGAACTGAGGCTGGCAGCTAACTCTTTTGAATCCGATCTCACGCAACTCTACAAAATGCTTGTTTAAGAGCATACGGCCGCTCCAAGGACACTGTTCGTCGCCCGCTGTCGCCTGCTGAGATTGCGAGATAACGCGCGCGCCAGCGACGACCGCGCTCGTAAAACCAAAGGTCGCAGTGGCTGCATGAGGCACCCCCCCCCCCTCGCGTCTTTCCGCGCTTGTTAAAGACGCGCGACGTGTTTCCTCTCTTCTTGAGCATTCCCCGGCTGGTCGAACAGGCGGGGGGGATCTTATCGCATACGCCTCGAAGCAACGGAGATGGGCCGGCTCATTTGATGTCCGCTTCAGCCGCGTTTGTCGCCCCCCGCTCCCGCGCTGTTACCCGCGGGTAGAACGTACGATGCGCTGGGGGATCCATCAATTTGGACTTTATACGCGAAATGACGGCGACGGCAACAGCGACGGCAAAGGCAACGGCGACGGCAAAAACCCGTCGAGACTGTCCATATAATTGCTATCGCAATAAAACGCTGCCACAATAGGGCACCCTCCCCGCTTGAGCCCGATCATCGGCTGCCCTCGCACGCTTTCACGCGCTCATAGGACATACGACGCGCGGAGTAATGTTATCGATTCGGGCTTCACACGGAACACCACAGTGACAGCGACAAAAAGAATGCATCTGGAGTGTACTGCGATTGCAATAAGATAACTCGTCGTTAGAAAGACCAAATCCGCAACATTCGCAAACCGCGTGCGACGCTCTACCAACTCAGCTCCGGTAGCAGCAGTTCCAACGTTCACGTTTTCGTATGCATGTGTAAGCCTGAGAGCGTTAGCCAGCGCCCTTCGTCGCCATAGTTGCGAGTGTGGAACATTCTTTTTGCCGATTGCGTCCCGTAGCACCAATAAACCTTCGCATTATATACCTAAAGGCATCAAAACTTGGTGCGATATAGCACAACTCTAGAGCGCTGCTCGCTCTACCATAAGCAGGTCGACATATGCTACGCCTGTGGTCACCTAGGTCATCGAGCGCACGTCTGCCCAACCCCCGGTAATCCCATATGCCGTGGATGTGGGATACTAAGCCCAGACAAGTCCCACCAGTGCACCCCAAAGTGCAAGCTCTGTGGCGCCGAGCACCCGACAGCCGACAAGGACTGCAAACAGAGATTCCAGATACCGTACATCGTAAGGCGACGAAGATGGGACAGAGCGCGTGCTGCTGAAGAAATGGAAAAGGATGAAGATCAACGCACCGAACAAAGCCTCAAGCCTTCACCCAACGCGGCGCAGAACAACCAAAGCCTACGAAGTCCTCGCTCAACCTCCCGCAGTCGCCCAGGGTCTAAGGGGAGATGCAGGTCCCACTCAAGCCCCAGATCAAGTTCTTGAGGACGGAGCCAACCCGCAAGCGTCGACATGCCCGGGGAGAAGGGTGGGTCTCTCAGCTGGGCTGATTTTATGAGTAAAGATTCCTCACAAAATAGTATCGGGGTCACTCCCAGAGCAAACTAACAGGGTAGACCTAGAGCGTCACCGATCTGCAACACAGTACACTAGTGTTAGCGCTGACAAAATCACTCTCCTCAAAAGAGAAAATGCGCTCATGAAAGAAACTATCTAGAAATTAATCTTAGAGATAGCTGAGATTAAGAAGAATAACAGCGGTAGGAATAGTCATTCAGCTCACATAGAAGCCTCCCTTATCAGAGCAAAACGACTGCGACCTGGCCCCGGCTCCTAGAAAAAGAGAGAGAGAGGCAAAGGAAAGGCAGGGAGGTTAACCAGGTTATACCCGGTTTGCTACCGCCGTGTTGGGTGAAGGCTTGAGGCTTTGTTCGGTGCGTTGGTCTTCATCATTTTCCATTTTTTCAGCAGCACGCGCTCTGTCCCAGCGTCGTCTCCTTACGATGTACGGTATCTGAAATCTCTGTTTGCAGTCCTTCTCGGCTAGCCGGTTGCTACCCGTAGCCACCGCTGATTCTGATAACGTAGCCAGCAAAGTCAAATCCTAACTAAAGGACATGCTGGTCACCATCAACGAAAGTATCAAAACAAATGCAAACTACGCTAGGCGCGATGCAGTGCACTCTTAACTGGCATAATGACAGGATGACCAAGATTGAGACAGACTTAGATAACGTGGTTGCACCGGCATTCACCAGTGGCGCTATCACGCCGCCATCATCGCATGGCCCAACTAATAGCGGTACAATGCGGTACAGGTAGCATATACAGTAACTCTAGTCCCCACTGACGACCCGCGCCCCTCAGCGGACAGACGATAGCAATGTTCATGATAGATTGCTCGGCTAACAACTTCTCCTAATGGCAATGGAACTGCAGAGGCTATGCCAGCAAAAAGGCGTCCCTACAGCAACAGATTAGAAACCCGACTGAGAAACCTAACATTATCCTCCTACAAGAAACACTATGTCCCTCGATTTCCCTTTCTGGTTTCAACCCAATCGTCGCCCGAATGGAGGGCAGAGGTGTATGTACGCTTGTCATCCAGAAATTAACGTATATCGAATATGACCTGGCACTCAGCAACATACAGCACGTCTTTCTAGAGATACTCTCGGACTCCAAGTTAGGCCAAAGCATCTTCATCCTCAACCTATACAGCAGCCCTAATAACCACAGGCAAAGATTTAAGGCTCTCCTAAAAAAAAGCAGTGAACTTGGCAACCCAGAACCCTTTAATAATCGGCGGTGACTTCAATTCCCCACACTCAGCCTGGGGATATCACTACAACACTCGAAAGGGTGTCGAGCTCTAGCAGGGAACACTCAACCTGGACCTTCCCCACAAGAATAGGCCCCTCAACATGTAGGGACTCCACACCAGACCTGGCGTTCGTCAGTAACGTGGTGGTTCTCCGTGTGGACAAACTCGGCCACAGATTTAGGCAGTGATCATTACCTGTTAGTTGCAATTGTTCCCAGTTCACCTTGACCGTAAAAAGCAAAAAGAATTTACTTGGACTAACTGGGATCTCTTTAGCCGTATTAGAAACAGCGTAGACCAGTCTTCTTCTTCTCATCGCCCCGTGCTTGATGCATGGACAGAGCAAATGAAGACAGATTCTTCCAGCTCTACGAAGACTATCATCACAGACCTCCCTGTAAAGAGCATCGATAGCAGACTAGCCCATCTCGTTGTAGCTAAACAATTTTTAGTATCTCGATGGAAGGGTCAGCGCCTGAATAGAAGACTTCGTAAAAAGATGTCAGAGATTAATAAGCGCATTGAGGAAACACTGCAGAGTCCTTAACAAACAGCAATGGGACGAAGTTTGCAACTCCATCGATGGCCAGATGCGTAACGGCAAATCTTGGAATCTCCTCAAGCATCTCCTTGACGACACCAATACCAAGTCCAACCAGAGGCATCGCCTGAGGCGCATCCTACACTAGGCCTTCAGGGAAAGCTCCGAAGTCATCACACGCTCATTTGGTTCCCTGCTCACATCGGGCAGATCCCTGGCTACCCCGCCAACCTCAATGAATCCGCTCACAGTACTGCGCGCGCACTTGACTGACCGCGCAAATAGTGGCCGATTGGAGGCCTTGGAAAACAGGGACTTCCCATCCACCTATAATGAAATCACTAAGCACTTCTACCTCTCGCGTCGGATCTCCCCGCCGGCTAGCCCTGAGCTAAGCAGTTCTCAAGCGGTCACTCTAAGGCTATTACAAGCAGTGTCATATACCCAGATATCTACCCTGATGGTACGTGCAACCAATGCAAACTCACTACGACTACACTTAGACACATGCTCTGGGAGTGCACCACTATGTATAACGATGCTACCTTCGGCAAGGTGGGATGCTGCCTTGCGTAGCTCCAGCCTGGCCGACCAGAAGTGGACCGTCCAGCAAGCCCGCGATGCGGCTGTTAGGCTAGGGCCTTTCAGTCCCAACGTGGGAGCCCTAAGCGCGCTCGGAGCACATTAATAAAGTTATTCCATTCCATCAAAACTGTCGCATCGAGACCCTCGCTTTGAAATGACCGAAGGAAACGAAACTAATAGAGGGGCCTGTTGTTTTGTAAAAGACACAACCAGAAAAGGGGACGAGGAACGACTGCCACCGTAGCTTAGTTTTACACAATTTCAGGATTCCGCCTCACACAAATTACAGGCGCCGGGCAACAATCTGACGACGACCGTAATTCATCAGAGACCGCTGTAGAAACCCAGAGCAGTAAACGTAGCCGTAACTGCTCGATGTCCTCAATGCGTTCTCTGTTAAGCTTCCTTTGACCCGAAGTTGTGGTGTAACGGCTGTAGACCTTTAAGCTTTTGAAAGCGCAGACGGGGTGTTTATTCTCGGTGACGGAGGTCCTTTGCCATTGAAGTGGAACGCGAAAGGCTGTCCATTTACATACTTTGGCACCGTTAGAGTTCTATCAGTATCCATAGCGTTATTCGGTGTTCGTAGGCTCTTACGTCTATACAGTCTTACTGAGTATCTTATTAACTATCTTGACCTTACGATAACCCCAAACTACGTTTTGTCTTTCACCTTCTTCGCTTAAAATCAAAGTTCTTGTCTTCTTTTGTTGTTTTCCGTTGTGAGTACATTTGCACTAGTGGTGAAAATTTGAATCAATAGACCCTTAAACCTATTAATGAAGCAGCACGGTTTCCACAGCACGGGTTGCCGCATGACTTATCTTGCTTAAGTAAATGCGCGCACACTTCCTTCCTAAAGAAGTGGCGTAAGTGGCTCTACCACAATAAAAATGGTCTACATTTTCCACTTTAAGTGTCGTTTTAAGGGGTTTTTTTTTACAACGACAATACTTTATTTAGTATGACCCCAGATGTGATGAACAGCGAGACATCGTTACAGCGCTGTACATTAATATTCTGCAGCAATTAGTGACTGATTTTCTAAAATATATAACGCGTGGTTTAAAACGAAGCAAAAAACCAGATGATGTGCTGTGACACATGGTGATCGGCTTCAAATGCGTCATAGAAAATTCCAGAACATCTTGCAAATAAAGGACCAGTAATCTTTTTTTATCTTTTATTGCTATAGGACGGCCGATGAATGTGTGGATGGGTCCCTTTCACTCAATCGTTTCCACACCAGAAGAGGCACATCGAAAGATGAGAAATGTGCTAAGTGAAGCGTTAGGCGCCGAATGATTTGCTTCTGGTTCGAACGAGCAACGGCACGCCACCGGAGTAGCTTCAATGTCCACCAAAGCGTTTTTTTCCAGCTGTGGACGGCGTTCGATCACCGGTGTCACCATGACGACGGGGTTCAACGCCAAACAACTCCCTCCCCACATTTGGTCAGGGCGCTTGGTCCACTACAGCCGAGCCTGACGAGCTGGCTTGCTTACGCGCGCTTCGCTACATTATATCGCTTGCAATGATTATCGGCGCTGCTGTGCCAAAGGTAATCGCCGCTGTACTGTTTATCGCTGCTCCCGGCCGCTGTAAAATCGTCCGAGGGACCCTCAAGACGTCGGAGGTAAGTGAATGGTCATCTTCATTCCAGTAAGTTGCTTCTAAGTGTTTAAAAACAATAAACCTGGCTCGTTTTTCTCGGGACGTTTTTTCTGTGGCTATTAACAACTAGTGTGGTCGACGGTCAATTATAACGTTGCGATTTCAATCAGCCCTATATTTCGTGTTCAGGCGCTACCATGGGGACATTCTATCAATCTTGACTACCCCGGACAACCCTTAACTAAGAACAAATATAATACGCTCCAAGGGGAGCAGTGTAAGCGGAGCAGTGTAAGTGGAAGCTGACTTAAGGTGCAATAGATATAACACAC
The DNA here is from genome assembly GCA_030522465.1 of Rhipicephalus appendiculatus. Classification (NCBI taxonomy): domain Eukaryota; kingdom Metazoa; phylum Arthropoda; class Arachnida; order Ixodida; family Ixodidae; genus Rhipicephalus; species Rhipicephalus appendiculatus. Next base: position 4,369,300 of record JALIZH010032924.1, on the reverse strand, counting down.
GTAATGTCACCGTGCTTCACAGAATGTTGGTTGTCGCTGGGGCTTCGCATTCTTTTGTCACGATGTCATGCGACAGCGTGCGGCGGACGTTAACCCCGTTGATGAATTATCGCTCGGTATGACTCAACTTGCGTAGAATTAAGGTCGTTAAGTTCTGAATTATAATGAATATGTGCTTTCCGTCCGATACCGTAGTTCCCATTCCGCCGTAAAAGTATGTGTAGATCGAACATATGTATAGCAGATCCATAAACTGTTTCACATTACTTTAAAGACCACTGTTTCGACACAGTTTATTGATCAGAGCAGACTGTAGTGGTTGAGTTTGGAGAACTTGTTGGCTAGCGTATTTCAAGAAACGCTTGTTTATATCTTATCCTCGAGACGTACAGACGAAATTGCCTAAATCACGTAGATCAGTGAATTGCCAAGAAGGTAAGCGATTAAGGGCGCGCTATTCCGGTGCGTATTTTGAAAGCGAAAACTAAAAAAAAAAAAAAACAGCGGTTAGGACTCGACCAAGCAGATTACATACGAGGACGCAGCACAGTGTCCGCCATATTTTTTTTAACCCTGCTACGTCCCGTCTGAAGCGCTGTTATTGCGCTTTCAAAAGGCATCTTCCAAAAATTCATTATACATATATTCAAACTTTGAAGAAAACATCCCTTTTCCTTGTCTATTCGGCCTTTTGTGCCGGTTAGCCTTGGCTACATGAAATCATCACTCTGACAGCAGCGCTATTATATAAAAAATTAGAGGCTATCCTAATGTTTTACTTAGTTGTCTGGTATCGGCACGCACACTCCGGCGTTCGTGTGCCATGGTGAATTCCTTGGGTTCACCTTGTGTTTCGTCGCACTACCGGAGCAGATCTCAGAGGCCATTTAGAAAAAAGCGCGTGGTTCAGATCTGCCCCACCAGGTGCCGCAGCGTTCCAAGCTGCTCACAAGAAAACCACCTGCTCTTTCAATGAACTTATTCAATAAAGTTTCATTCATTATCCTGACAGTTAACAAGCGGTTATCCTACTAAACTTATGCTGCGACATCATGTGTATTTAATATAACTCTCAACTGAGACCAGAACCATCAATTTTGAACCACTTTTATTTTTTATAACGCTTTTTCTGAATATTCCGAAAACTGGAAGTTAGTGTTCAGCCGGAAGCGCTTGAAAGAGATGTAAGTGTCAATAGGTGCTCGTGCCATTAATATAGGCAGAGAAACGAACTCATTAACCATGTTTTTTTTTCTTGCACATGATGTCCTGAGATCAATAAATCATCCCGACACTTGCAACTGTCTAAACAATGTCAGGCTATGTACAGGATATCATTTGGTTTTAATCAGTGTGTTTTGTCTACTCCGCAGAACTGGGCATTTCTGACAAGGTTCTGCTTCCTGTCACAACAAGGTCACTTCATTTACGAGTTTGCGTATCCAGCGGTAAGTAAGGTTATTGATGGAATAGCCGTAGCAGTTTTTTTTTTTTTTTTACAATTTCATCGCCACTTGAACTCGACAGCTTTCCTGGTGATCCCAGCAGGACATAAAGGATGTCCTGTTGATTGAAACAACACAAGTGCGCACACGCAAAAGAGGCGAAATAAATGAAACATCGCTGACAATTGCTTTTACACCTCAGTGACCCTTTCATAGTAAACTGACATGATCGACTGAGCTTCAAATGTTTGCTACATGCACGGCTGAACTCTAGTACACTCCAGCTGGACTAAATAAAGAAGCGACGCACGCATTCCTTATCTGCGCTTGCGCAGCGCCTCCCTTGTAGTGCGGCCGTGCTACATTGGCAAATAAAATGTGATGGCGGTGGTAGAAGTTCGATAGAGTCGATTTACAGTGCTATGTAGACGACTATGGGAGAGTACTAAGCTGTTCCTCGCCGTCCGTACGTCGTCAAGGAAACGTGAAACAGAGCGAAACACAGGACAATGACAGACACGGACCAAGCGCTGGTCCTTCCCTGTCATTGCGCTGTGGTTCGCGCTGTTTCTCGTTTCCTTGAAAATTTACCAACCGGTCCAAATAAGCACTCTAGTGCGTACATCACACAGGGAGCAAAGGAAAGTTTATTGAACCAGTATACACAAACACTAAAGGCACTTATACACTAAAACTTCGAAATGGCGTCAGTATATATAACTTATACAAACGCTAGACGCAATTTTACACAGACTTCGATAAAACACTGTGCGGTGCTAAGAAACTATGGAACCAGAAACATGTTACCTCTCAAGGAGCTGAAAAGTGTATTGCGTACTCACACCGTCGAGCGCTCCTGCTGATGGAGCCAAATTAGTAAGGGCTCACCAAGCGTTACCCATCCTGAAAAGGCTCCCTGTTCGATCTAGTTGTATTGCCAGAGTTCGGCTGCCTATCCAAGTAGCTTTACTCGGTTAACGTACACAATAAAAAGTACCGCCAGAAAGAAATTAAGTTTGCATTTTGTCCTTTATGCAAACGACTTCAAGATAGGGAAAATGCCTTTAAACGGTTACTTTTAAATGACCCCTCCGAATTTCTCACCAAGCTAGCCGGCAGGTTCTACCAAAAGATGCACTGAGAGCCATAGCAGTGAATGAATGAATGAATGAATGAATGAATGAATGAATGAATGAATGAATGAATGAATGAATGAATGAATGAAAAATCCACGCAGAATCTGCTTTTAGAATTACCTAGGTGATGCGTAAGCATAGTTTTATTGTACGTTGCAGCTTTCCCTTATGCGCTGCATTCGGGCTGCATCTGCATGGCCTAAAATAACAGAGAGCTGCGTTAGTTGCTAAGTATTGATTCTAAAATACAGGGCCGTGCAAACACGGGCACAAGAAAGAAATCAAGACAACAGAAACACCATTGGAGCTTGTGGTGTCTTGACTTCTCCGTTGTGTCCGTGTTTGCACGTCCTGTTTTTTTTTTTTAGAGTGAATGCATGGCGTCTTTGGATGACGATAACTCGTTTTGCGGGACACTCCTCATCGATTAATCGAGTAATGATTTATCGACATTTTCGTCTGATAAGAAGAAAGGGCATCTTGTAAAAAAATGTTGTAATAATAGTAACGCACTATTCTGTTCATTTTCGCTCGCAGGACTACGGCCCGCAAAACCTACTGCTGTATTATGACGAAAAGCACCAGTGGCCTGCTGTTTACAAAAAGCCAAAGGTATGAAGTATTCACAAAAATTATCGCGTGATTAATTACAACTCTGCATATACGGTAATGGTACGAAGCTACCGCGCAACATTACTACATGGCATCCCCGAGCGCATAAACTACATCTTATGCCGGTACGCTATAACACGGCAGTACTGGCGAGTGGACGAGTGGTTAACGGGATAACGTAACAACATGCAAGCCCGAATCACCTGCTTTGATCGAAATTAACCGTTAATTTCTACTTGCTGACTCGCTTCACATAAAAACAAGAGGAAAATCGTCCGTTACTTGCTGCTGCCTCAAGTTGAGTACGTTCTAAGCGAAGTTTTGCCTGCATTGTTGCGACAAGCATTTTTCTTTGACTCTAAGTCCCATGGAGAGACCCCGCGAAACAACCAAAGTGTTTCATTTTTACTTCGTAGATGGCGCACTAGCACACCCATCAGCGGCGCCTACCCTTCTGGTGGATAGGTAAAAAATTGAGAAGATATGAAATAAGGTACAAGCTGTTAGAAATACAGAATAACAGTAACTAACTTCTCTATAGATTTCGTCAAGATATATTTTGTTACAGCGATGGCGACAAGGGGTGACGTTTCAGCCGGGAAACGCTACGTGGTTATCGGTAATCACAGAAGTAGAGTTCAAAAATTTATAATAATGTCGGAACAAAGCCATGAGCGAAGACTCGGCATGTTAAGATGTAAACGATAACCAGGAAGCGGAACATGATATTTGTTTTGGTTCAACTATAGTGTCCGCCGCGGTGGAGCAGAGGTGATGGTGCTCGGATGCTGACCCGAAGGTCACGGGTTCGATCCCGGACGTGGCGGTCATATTTTGATGCATGCGTAATGCCAGTGGCCCGTGTATACTGTGCAATGTCAGTGCACGTTAAAGAACATCAGATGGTCGAAATTTCCGGAGCCCTCCACTATGGCATCCCTCGTAAAAATATCGTGGTTGTGGGACGACAAACCCCACATGTTATCATTAATATTATTGTTATTATTATTATTATTATTATTATTATTATTATTATTATTATTATTATTATTATTATTATTATTATTATTATTATTCGTTCAAATAGTAATAACCTGCGCGCACAGACACGAATTAATAAGTGCGAATACTCTTCATATAACCAGGATTTATGTGGGCTGCCCCTGTACAGCATAATATGCTACATGTCATGCGTCCTTACACAGTAATTGGTATTTACTGGCCTGGACGCAGAACTGCGTATAGTTGCTTTCCAATTTATACGTGTCGCTGTGCGCCATTTGGTACGCTACTGTATTGCTTTGCCACCTAGATATATATATATATATATACGCCGACACAGGCAGCGTCTGCTAGCGAGTTTCTTGGTTGAAAAAACCGACTGCTCGCGCTGCACAACCGTTCACTGGCCACCCCGTATATATGGCAATGGATCTTGACCTCCAAGGTGGTGCCGGTGGGAGATTTCTCCTGTGCGTTGTTGAACAATAAAAATTCGCAGCGTGCGCGTTAACTAAAAGCGGACTGCGAGTCTCTGTGTCCAGTCGGAGTCTTCTGTCTCTCATTGCACATTTGCAGCGATTGGCATGTTACAGTAGGAAACACCGCTCCATGGCTGCGTGCTTTACGCATCCCCAGTTTTCTCTCCTGCGCAACGCTGCGATGAGCGCCAGCGTCAACGCCGCCGCCGGTGTAAGCGTTAGCGCCCGCTGCTTCACATCTACACATGGTTTCCTTTAGCGGAAGATGGTGTAATTTTTTATCTCTCCGCTCTCACTCCCTCTCCCATAGCAACAGCTGCGGGCGCGCGCGCTTATCCTCGCCCCTAGCAACCGGAGCAGGTGGTGCGGGCGGAGTAGCGGAGAGTGAGTGGAGAGGAGGAGCGCGCTCTGGTGTGTGAGGGCGCTCACATCGCGGAAGCTCGGCGGAGCTCCCGCGTGTGTGGAGAGTGTAGCAGAGGGTAGGTGCAGTGCTTCGTCGCTCCTTCTCTCGCCGTTCGCTCTCTCTCCTCCCTGCGCCCCACACTCCCGTCCGCTCGCTCGCACGTATACATAAATGGAGTGAAGCGCGCGCGAAATGCATTCGCATTTCCTCACGATTCCCTTCGGGGAGGGGGGGGGGGCATTTTTTTGACGAGCGCATTTTATCGAGACGCGGTCGGCTTGGCTGCTCAACGATGGCGAATCCAAGTGGACCAACTTACACGCTCCGCTCAATCGACTTCGTAAGGACGCGTTCTACGTTCCGATGCTCGCACGATCGTTCTGCGCACGCGCTCTACAGTTCATTCTGTGCGTTTGTGTGAAAATCGCCAGCAGACGCAGTTCTGACCGGAGCGGATCGTAAACGCTCATCTAAAGGTGTCTATTTATATTAAAAAAGTACATTACTTAAGGTACGCGTTAAAATATGAAAAGAAACCTTCAAAATAATTGATCTTTTTTTTTATTCTGAATTTTTTTAATTTAGTGCAGTTCTCTAAAGTACCACTTCATCAAGTCAACATATTATTTGCGCTGTATAAGCACTTCCTTAGTAAGTCAGTACACGGTGGGCGTAACGCTAGATGATGAAAAGGTCTCTGCTTGCGTGAATGAGTTTGTAGGAAGGCAAAATATTTATCACTCGCGTGTTCCCTAATAGAGCGGTAATTAGCAGAATTCCTGCCCACTTAATCAACCTAACCGGCATCCCTCAAGATCGCCATCAAGAGGCCATAAAGGCCCGAAATAAAGGTTCACTTGCAAGCCTAGCCCCTCTCCTGAACACTGTTTTTATACTCGCTTTCTGCTCCATGATTGTTGTTTGCCATAATAAACCAACCCGCCCAACAGTACGTTTGCTGACACAATGGCGACATGGCATAACTGCTCAAAGGACATGGCACAAGTCCACGTGTGATTTTTGTTTTAGGGGCGAAGCTCCTAAGGGTGTGGGTCTGTCCCTCCTCTGTAGTAGTAGTAGGTAGGTAGGTAGGTAGCCACGTATAGTGGAATGTACCCACTCCACGTGACAAAGATGACGATGACGCAGTATAGTGGAATGTACCCACTACACGTGATAACGATGAAGTATAAGCGCGTTCCAGTATAGTGGAATGTACCTATTACACGTGATAACGATGACGATGACGCTGATGACCATGAAGTATAAGCGCGTTCCAGACCACACATTCTCTTTCTGCCATGGATTAAAACGATCGGAGCTTCGCCCACTCATCATCATTCACTTCGTGGATATGGCGTGATTTTTTTTTCAGACACCCTGCGCATGTCAACCAATAATAAGTTTACACGGGACTTCCCCTGACAATGCTAGTGTTTAAATATGTTTAAAGCCCGTAATCATAGAATCATTTGCGATCCTCGCATACTTTCTCCGCGGGATTCTCAGCATCATGCCAAGAACACACACACGTCAAGCCCAGCAACTGACCTATGCAGACTTCAATGACAAACTGTGGGGTCAATGTGCACTCTGGGTGAAGCGCCACTCTTCCGTTCTAATGGTGTTATCATGACTGTGAGGTGTGTGACTTGGTGCGCGCGTGCTCTCCCTCTCTCCCTTTCTCTATCTTTAAAGCCCACCCCCTCCCCCGTCCATTTCCCCAGTGTAGGGTAGCATACCGATCCTTCCAGACAGGTTAACATCCCTGCCTTTCGTCTCTCTCCTGTTCCTTCCTTCCTTCCTTCCTTCCTTCCTTCCTTCCTTCCTTCCTTCCTTCCCTCCTTCCTTCCTTCCTTCCTTCCTTCCTTCCTTCTGTTCCCCCTTTCCCCAGCGCAGGGTACAAAACGGGAGTACTTCTGGTTGACCTTCCCGCATTTTCTTTTCCTCTCTCTCGCGCTTCTGCCCTGATTGCTTTGTGGAATGGCATTTTAACTGCAGAGCTGTTCACAAAAGGAGTCCGTGCTCAGCGCGGCTAACGGCCAAATAGTGAACTTGACTGATCGCTTCGAATGGTCCAAGTGCGACATCGTCGACGAAGTCTACCGGTGCAGAGACAAGAGGCGTTTCAAGTCGGCCCGGGAGCGATGGTGGTTCATTGCAATCAGCAACTGCAACGCCAGCAAGGTGAGTCGATCTACTGGAACCTGTCATCATAGTGCTCTGTTCACAATAATGATTTTGTTCTCTAAGTCTACTTAAGTTGTATGAAGAAGAATAGTTGCAGATATGTGCCGCAGACAGGGTAGCCAACTTTTCGATAGGTGGTCCTATCTTTGTTGTCCTTGGCGTGTTAGCAAGAGTTGCAATGTGGGCTTGGTGGGGGTTCATCTCAACGATACACGAACACACGAAGGCACATAAGGACACCACAAAGCGCCACTGGTGGCAACATGTTGCTGTTGATGGCAGCGCTGTGTGGTGGCCTAATGTGCATTGTTGTGTTCACAGGTCTTTCAATGTTGGCGTGTTAGTTCACCAAGGATCCAAGGATGACAAGGCGCCTTTGAAAAACAAAGGTCCACCTATCGAAACGCCGGCGAGCCTGTCTAAGCACATGTTCCTTGTCGCACAACCTCTACAGCACATTTATTTATTTGTTCATTTTGTCTATGCGTCAACTACCACCTCTGACTTGTATGTCTAAGTCCACTTAGTGATTCATGAGCTGCCGATATGTTTTCTCGCGAAAAGAAAAGCACCGCTTTCGCGTCCCGCCCTCGAGTCAGTCGCAATCATTCTCACAAACAGTGAAGAAAGTCCATAACCTCATTGGAACTCTGAAAGAAACCTCTTTAGTGAGGACGAAATGTCCATTATCAGGCAGCGTGGGTGTTTTCAAGATGTCGGTAGCTTATGGAGATAAGAAGGAGCCCCCACGCAATCGAACGATTCGGGTGCACAAATGCGGGCGTACTATCTGTTAAACAGATGTAGGCGGCCGTTATTGATTGCTATTGAGCGACCTTATTGTCGGCAGTCCGCGTACCACCGACTCGCCCGTGCGTGACCTTGGCGTATATAACTGCATACGGCGCAAAGCGTAGCGGTCGGCGTTGTCGTTTCGGCGAAGTGTTCGTCACTGGGGCAAACCGTACAGGCTGCAAACTTTATTGTATGTTCGTACACGTTCTTGCGCTCTTTTCAGGGCCATCAAAGCACCAGAGCCACAAAAAATTAAAGAAAATCGGAGAAACAATGCCTTGACATGACTTCCTGTGCATGTGTCGGGTCACCTTGCATGGATTGCTCGTTGTTAAGCGTGTCAGGGTGCGTGACCGGAATAGGGCTTTCAGCTCATGAGAAACTTAAGCAGCCTGCTAACGTTTCCGAGTAAGGTTTGGTTGAATATCGACCACACTTTTCGTGGACCTTCAGCGCTGCACTTTTGGCAAGCCTAATGGACGAAAGGAGCAATCTTTATTACTATTATGATTATTAGTTGCTATGGAGTAGCGCTGCATGGGGAGAAGGGGAGGGGGGGGGGGGAGGGCTTATATTTTATTACAACCCCCAGTCGATCTAATGTCACGGGGATTTGCAATGGATGACGGAAACGTGCGGAATAAGTTTTTGGAGCGAGAAAACCATCAGCACTTCATTATTTGAGCATTTAAAAAAAAGCACTAGAAAAGTACAGTATACGCAAAAAAAAAATGGGGGTACCCCTAAGCTTCGCCTTTAAGAGTTGAACGCGATAGCGATATCCTCTCCCTAGTGCGTACATCTCTTTTCCTATCATATTTTGCTTCCATTTACCCCCCTTCCCCAGTACAGGGTAGCCAGCCGGTCTAAGAACTGGCTAACCTCCCTCTCCTTCCGCTTGTTTCTTCCTTCCTCCTCTATCACTTAGTGCATACTATGGCAGCATGCTTTAAACCACGAGCAATTATGCGCGTGAAATGTTTTCGAACTTGCTATGTGCCCACTACGGGGTCTTGAAATTAAAATTGCGAATACGGCACATTGCTCAATAATGCTCCTGTTAGATTTCTTTATAACATGTCTATAATAGTAAAAATTTCCAGAATTTCCCATTAAATTAAAATCGCGAATACGGCACATTGCTCAATAAGGCTCCTATTTCAGATTTCTTTATGGCATGTCTATAATACTAAAAATTTCCAGAATTTTCCAGAGTGTTGTCACAGATTAGGGTACCGCACATTAAGTGCTAAACACGATTGTGGAGAATGACGCCAAACGCAAAAGAAAAATTCATAACATTAGGCGTTTCTCTAAAAATGCAATATTTTGGAAATTCATTCATTCAAGAAAGGCCTACTATGAGTGGAGTACAAGAAGAGCATGCATACTCACATGGGCTTCTCTCCGCGCTGTTCCGCTATCCACGACGGGCGTCGTGACGTCAAAAACAGTTCGAAAACATTTCACGCGCATAATTGCTCGTGGTTTAAAGCATGCTGCCCATTACATAGTACGCACTAAGTGATTGAGGAGGGAGGAAGAAACAAGCGGAAGGAGAGGGAGGTTAGCCAGTAATCTCTGCGTTTTTTCGAATCGCACATATACTGGCAGCATTTGTGGGCGTCCGTTCATTAATAGGAAAGAGAGCAAGAGGCGCTTCTATCTTAACCAATACATTTTTAGTATGCTGTCACGCAATACCCCAGCGTCGAACGAGCACGTACAGCTGAAAACTGGTTTATATACTGGTTAACGTCCCCGCCTTTCCTCTCCTGTTTTTCTTCCTATATACTGAACATGTATGCAGCGCTGCACACAAAAAAATTTACCCCTATTTTAGTAGGTCGTTCTTCTTCGATCACTTTTTGTTCCTTCATCTCCAAAATTCCGCAGGGGCTTTATCTCGAGTACATGCTGGAGCTGTACAACGATGATTCGAATTTCTGGTACAAGCATTTCTCGGCGGACGAATTTTGTGAGTGTCTTTGCTTACTATGTTTGTAATTTGCATGCTTATACATAATTATCAATGTCCAATTTTTTTTTACTCATTTTGGTTATAAGAGAGCGCGCGACAACTCCTACATGTACTGCTTTCAAGCTTTAATATTTGCTGAGAAGCTTGTGCTTTTAGTTGTACGCTTATTTGGAGATGCACAGATCTGTTTACCACCTTTAAATGTGGAGTTGTGGCGCACACGTCGCTGTTATAATGCCTCCACACAGTGTTGAACTATTGGAATTATAAACAAATACAATATGTAGCCTAATTGTAACAGCGGTACGCTCCACGAACTCATAATTACCAATGAACTCTTTCCTCTTATTCTTTTCTGCAGCCAACAAACAGGAGCGTTTAAGGTGCTTGATAACTGATATCTGATGATAACTGATGCTGATATCAAGATAACTAATGTAATTCACGATATTGGTCGGACGGAAAAAGTGGTATAATGTACATGGAACTGAGTAAATGCACTCAGATATTATGTATACCTACTGAGCAAGTGTATCTCTTTCCCATTTTAGAAATTCGGTAACGAATGGAACATCTGAGCTAACTGGTTGTCCTTCATCACGAGGTAAAAACAGCGCGCACTTTACGAAGACAGTCACAAGTACAAGAACTTTACGAAGACAGTCCCAAGTCACAAGACAGTCACAAGTGCTGAATGGTCGCACGCTCTGCACATGTCCAGTTGGCCGCGCTTAATGTGCCAGGGATTGCGTCACTGAAACACACACGCGTGTGAACAAGTTAAGAGCTTGTGAACAAGAAGAGCCCGTTCTTGTTAACAGACAGTTAACAGGAGCAGCCTGTGAACAATGTCGCTTTTTGTTGTCGGAACTACTAAATGTAGCTGGTGCCTCTGAAAAGTGCCAATCTCTCGTTTAAACGTATATTGACAACGAATAACACATGAACCTACGAGTAAATGGTGCGTCTAAGCAAAAATACATGCACGGTTTTTTTTTACTAATACCGCATTTTTTTCTTTTGTTCCAGACATCCTCCACACGGATATTGGAGCATTTTTTGTCTATATTATACTCTTCGTAGCCAGCTGCTACGGCGCATGTAAGCATTGCAAACATTTTTTTGTTAGTTATGATAACAGAACGAGACAGCAGTTAGTTTCTTCTTTACCTCAGCACACATGCGCGTAGTTGCCTACAAGCCCCTATACACGTAGCAAGTTTAGTGCACGTTCTTGTGGTATTACTGGTATTAATTCATCAAACCACATAATTTTAACACCAGTTTATTATGGCGATCTTTCCAAAATATTTTTGCGGCATGATAGAGCACTTCGCTTTACGTGACCTTAGTACGCTTCAGCATACGTGAGCATGACTATAGCACACGTTTCGCAAAGGCTGTACGCCATACATAGAGCGAAGTTGTTGAATGGTGAAGTTAAATAGTGGTGTCACTACAGTGACGACTGCCTTAGTTGCACCTTGCGATAATACAGGACGTGCATACAAGGACAAAATGGGTCTTGTATTTTTGCCGGCTTACTGATGCGGCCACATATTTAATATGTGAATTTGCGAGGCGGCATAAAGACCAACATAAACGTTCTTACTTTCAAAACATCCCGCCCTTATTGATAATAAGGTCATGAAGCACCATACGAGCTGCCAAATTAAAGTGAAAAACAAATTTAAACTTTGACGATCACAGGATTACGAATGGCAGTGTACCCTTTTCAGTTGTTCCTGTTATTTTTAGGTTACCACTTTCATAAAACTTGCTATGAATCATGGAACCAATGTTTCAACGTTCTCATCCGGGACAGTTGTCAAGGCGATTCGCGTCAAGGTGGTGTACGCGATAGCTTTTGTGTTCAGGCCAGCTATTTAGCGAACGAAATTGCTGCCTTTGCTGCCTTTTGTTAGTTTTGAGAGAGAAGTAAATACTCGAATTATTTTTATGAACTTTATTTGTACTTCACGTGATTTAATCATGGAGATGTTCACGAGATACCGCGTTCCTAAGATGGGGTAGTTTCAATGATTATAGGTTTATTCGTGAGATTAAACACTCACCTGTGGCGTCTTAGATTTATGTCTAACTGTAACTTAGGCCTATATCCTCAAAATCAGTCATTTACAGCACAGAACTCTTCCCTAGACTGTATAGACTCATCTTTTCCTATCTGGGGATAGCTCATTCCGTAATTTTACAAGACGAGGAGCCAAAATTTTGACGTCTTTTTTGAACACTAGACACAAATGCGAATCGTTATTTGTATTTCTACATTTCTTGATTGTAAACGTTATGAACATGAAAATACATTTCTTATTCCTGCTTTTTTTTTCGCGTATTGCAGGTGTACTGTTTTCACGCAGCTACCTGCACACGACGTACAAGATGTTCATGGTATCCGTTCTTTGCCAATTGCTAAGCCTTCTGTGCTTGGTCACCTACTACGCCATGTATGCTGATGATGGAATTGGCATTCCCCAACTGAAACTTCTTGGTGCGTCAACGTGAACAAGAAGTTCAACACAGACTCGAAGTTTTGTAAATTCCTTTATGGAACTTCATTTATTTTTTACTTGACTCCTGTGTTCGCAGGCAGGGTCCTGTCGTCAAGCAGTACGCTTGTGTTCCTCCTGCTGCTGAATTCTGGTTGCGAAAGGCTATACTGTGACCCGAGGCAGACTGAAGCCGAGTACATCAGCCAAAATAGGGACTTTCATGACACTTTACGTGGTCGTCTACACGGCCCTCTTCATCTACGAACGTCAGGTGAGAAACTCCAGCTGAGGGCAAGATAGCTGGATTTCAACGAAAATTTTAAACGGCTCAAATAACACAGTATGAAAACAGGAACACGGACGCACACACGAAGCGCAGGAACTTCCAACTGACTTTACTCAGTGAAAGCGGGTGATTTAGAGGTTCATTAATATAACCCCAAAAACATAACAAGGAACACTTGATGTGATTTTGTTGAAAACAACATGAACACGTGTATATCACGTAGATGTAGTTAAACAAATCATTGCAATTTTTCCTTGCTCTGGCGCTTTTGTTATTTTGATAAATTCATAAATCACCTGCTTTCGCGAAATAAATTCAGTTGGAAGTACTGCGCTTAGCGCTTCGTGTGCGCATGTTTTCCTGTTTTCGTTTGTTTTGTTTTGTTTTTTTGCGCAGCTTAAACATTTTGCTCTGTCTATGAGCCGAAAAACCCACCAACATGCCTTGCGTCTTGGATTTCATTTATTTTTTCTTTATTTTTTTTTCAGGCTGTAAAAAAAGCTGCATGTAGACCACTCGTTACACCCGCTCTATCTGCAATCAAACAAGAGCTGATATCGAATGCTATTATCTTGCGAAAGGGCTTACACTAAAACACAATTCGAATTGACTCACGCTTCTCATACGCCAATTGTACTTTAAAATTTCAATAACCCTAATATTTTTGGCTCAATGTCATTTATTTCAATTTCGTTTATCTTGTCATATAGTTCTTGTATGTAGTAGTGTGTGGTTCCTACCTCTTTAATGTACTCGAAACAAGAGTAATCTAACTGGTCTTCTCACAGTGATATGCAAGGACAATTCATCAGGCGAAAATTTCAAGCACTCACAAGGCCGGGGAATTTAATTTCTAATCAAAGGTCACAAAATAAGCGAGTGTCAGCTGACAAAGACAATCCATTTATTCCCGTAGCCGGCAAAATACCTTTTGGTGCTCATGCATGACAATGTTCTCCACTCTCTGACGGAACATACTGGAACTGCGCACGCAGTACTTCGACCCCGGAGAAGTTCTGTACATTTACGAGAGCCCAGCCGGCTACGGCATCGTGGCACTGCGTCTCGTTGGTTGGGGCTGGTTCGTGTACGCCACTGTGTTCACGCTGCTGCATTATCCGGAGAAGACAGCCTTCTATACCCGTCTGTTCCTCCTGTATACAGTCTGGTGAGTGTCTGCTGCCAATTTCCTGTGTATACGTTTTTTTTACGAATCCGTATCAAGCAGTACCATTATTAGGAATTACCATTACTATGACTAACTTGAATTAGAATCCAAGGTAGTTAATTTACTTCCCTTAAAGTTGCAAAGATACAGCTGCATGTTAAGGGAAGCCGTACTGAACTCCAATGGGCTTCTGGTGACCCCACCTGTGGTTTTTATCTTGCCCACCGAAATTGCAATGCATGAGAATTTTTTAACCGGTGCTGCTATGAATACTTTATGACAAAAGACTTTACGGAAAACATTTTTTGAGCACCTTGCACGCAAACGTTATGGTCGCACTTAGACGTAAAATTGGTTAGTTCAAGCTTTCAGTCACCAAAGACAGTTACATCACGGAAGTGTATTTATTCCATGTCACTCAAGATTAAAAACGAACTTTTAACACTTGCATCGCGTAACTACAACCTACAGCAGTAGAATTGGCCATGATACTGTTTCATCTCTGTGCTCTTCCTTAACAGAATACTGTGTAGCAAGCTTAAAGCTTCTTCGGGATTGCTCTTTTTTTATGTGTTCTATAGCGCTATAACTATACCAAAAATACAAAACCCGGAGTGGTAGTTGTTACAAAGGGTAAAGTGTTGTTTACACACCGTTGAGAATATGTACACTACATAAGTAGTAAAGCTAGCCGTAAAACGCCGAGGTGACATCATTTTCTGGATTTATATGCTCTAATCCACACAATGCCCGTTCTATTCGTGTTGCCGCTTCACCTATAAGCAACAGGGTTCCCGAAAAGTTGGGTGTTTCAGCAAATTCTTTTCTTCTATAACCTATGACAAATATTTTTATCCGTTTACAAATTCATTACGGGCAGAAAGGAATATATTCAGATACGATTACATTCATGGTACAGTGAATGATATCCTGGAGGCATATACCTTCAAATGCAACTATTTTGAGACGAATATATAATATCTCAATGGTAATTTGATGCAGGTTGCTGTCGGCACCCGTCATCATTCTGATCGCAGCGTTTGTGGTGCCAAAGTGGATGCGGGAGAAGGTCATTAATGTCGTCGAGCTTATGGTCATCTTTTTTGCCCATATCGTCTTTCTCGTAAGTTTTCCGCAAATCTAAGTTATCGAGAAATTAACTGCAGGAATTCTTTAAATACTCAAAACCGGTTCTTTCACAGCAGCAAGCCGTAAATGTTAGGGCAACTCCTCTGAAAAACACTTTCTGATCACCCCCCCCCCCCCCACCTCTTAAGAAAGAAAATGTCTCTAGGGAATTTCGAAAACTTTACGTGTATAATGAGTGGGCACATTTTCTGTGTTTATGATTATCGTTACTGTCAATAGCGTACTTATTGGTTTATGCTACGAGCACTTTTCTCTTCTTCTGGGCACAGAAGTCGCCATTCTGAAATTAGGGTACCATACGAAGCTACAGCTGTACGCATCCTTAAGTTAGTGGACGAACGGCAGCTGATAATATGATTGGACGATAATATTTGAATCAGGGTTTGACTATGCCATGAATCCTCTTGCAACAGCAACACAAACATACGTTGTTCCCTATTGCATTAGTTTATTCTCATTACAGATCTTAACAAGACCGTCGAAAGCGAACAAGAATTTTCCTTTCCACGTGAGGAACAACGCAGGTAAGAGAACATTGGTGAATTAAGTCTACAGTCAATATTCAATGTTTTTGTTTTCGTACAAGGATCGGCTGTTCATCTAGCAACGTCGCATATTTTGGTTTGCCTACTCGTCTAATGTTATTTTGTGCTTTGATGAATTGTCACTAAGCCTGTAACTTGGACAGCGCTATTTGTTTTGAGCTGCCTTCACTTTCAACGAACCTAAGATGATAATCTTGGGATATGAATATTCCACCACCTCCATCTGCCCTGCAATTGCTGGAGGGTCTTTATCCAGTGTTTGAAGCGCTTCACTAATCACCAAGAACCCATCAAATTCTAATCCAATGCCAGAGCGCTGTCGTCGTGTAGGTCAGAGGAACTGCAGCCTCAGTGACCGATTGTACTCCTGTGTATATGCAGTGCTCTCCTTCTGTCTTTCTTTCTCTTTCTATTCCCTACCCTACTGATGCGTTCTGTATGGCATTCCAATAATTCCATATGCTTTCTTACGGAATCCATATATTTTTTTACAGTTTTCATATACTTGTCATAATTTTTCCGTAAGAATCTTACGGAAACATATGGAATTATTGGAATGACATACGGAACGTTTCAGTAGGGCATTCTCTTATCCCCAGTGCAGGTTAGCAAACTGGATGCTCGTCTGGTCAGCCTCCCTGCTTTTCCCTTTCTTCCTTTCTCTCTCTCACGTAGCCAACTAAACCCGCGGGTTTAGCCATCTCCCAGCAGAAAGCTACAGCAAATGACCGCGAATAATTTTTATGCATTGCATTCTTCAGGTGGACGTGGTACAGCACCCGACCATCGGTGTCATCTCTGAGAACTACATCGACCGGTTCCCGCACCACGCGTACGCGCCCACAGAGTCTCTGGTCGCCGAGCCGCCAGCCGGTTCAATCGCCGCGGTGACTGCAGTCGACTATGCGACACTCTTCGGCGGTGCAACCAGGCACGAGCACGAGAACAACAACTGGCAGCAGCTGGTGAGTGGCCTCCAAAGAGGAGAGCACGTTTTACAAAGTAGTTGTTGCCAACGTTACCTACACATATAAGAGTGAGATTTTTTTTTTATTTGTTGTAAATTTAGGGGAGGTCAGAGATGTTCATGGCGAAAATTTATTGGCGACTCTCCGCGAGCGGAATATCATGATGCTGCAACACTGCCATGCTATTATACTATTCACGATCTCCTTGCTCATTTAGTGTCAGCCATTCGCTTCAAACAAAACATGCATTTGGGTTAAGAGTACTGCATTAAACTTTTGAAAGCAAGATAACTTGGGAGACAGACTTGTATGAAGATTCACACAGACACACAAATCTACAGTATATCAACGGCAAATATAACTTATAACATATCGACACGACAGCGTTAAAGAGCCCGTGTCGCAGAAATTCCGGCGTCAGCGTCGTCGTGCGTGAGCGAGAAATCACGATGGATGCAAAGAATGAACATCAGGGGTCCCAGCCAAAATTGAACCCAGGTATCCTCCGTGAAAGTCAAGCGTTCTAACACAGAACCACGTCAGTGGCTGAAACTGATTCGGGAAGAAATTCTATGCAGGCATCATATTAATGAGAACTAACCGACAATGATGCCAAGGAAAGTACAGGGGATGTTATTAGTAGTAATTGTAATGCAAATGGGAAGAAAGAAAAGTGAACGAAAAAGATAACTTGCCGCTGGCAGGGACCGAACCTGCGACCTTCGAATAACGCGTCCGATGCTCTAATGCGTCGATGCTCTAGAGCAGGCGTCGGCAACCTGCGGCCCGCATTGCATATTATGCGGCCCCCGGATCGACATCAAAACCTGTCCCCCCTACTGTCACTAGCCATCTGAAAATTGACCTGGCAGTTTTGACCCAAAATGGGGCTCTGCCTTGTAACCTATGTTTCTAAATTTCAACCTTGGGACATGTGTGCTGAAAATAAACATAATTTCTAGTCCCGTTTTTTTTTACAATATTGTCAGTTCTAATTCACCGAATTTTTTTTTAATATTTGACTGCAAAGCCCCCATCCCCCCCCTCCCGCCCCCCGACTTGCCGTGGGGCCACCGCCGTCTCGGTGTCATGAAACTTGGCCCTTCGCTTCAAAAGGTTACCACCCCCTGCTCTAGAGCATCGGACGCGTTATTCGAAGGTCGCAGTTTCGGTCCCTGCCAGCGGCAAGTTATCTTTTCGTCCACTTTTCTTCACATTTACATTACAAATACTACTAATAACATCGCCTATACTTTCCTTGGCATAATTGTCGGTTAGTTCTCATTAATATTGTGTCCAAGAAAGAAAAACGAGCCCTTCAATTTCCAATTCTTTCCTTTATGCAAGGAATCATGTAGGACGGAAAGCCTCGTTACGAAACATATCATATTGCGTGGCAGTACGTAAAATCGCTTCAAACGTCACACCATGTGAATCGCACGAGTATTAGAGGCCTACCCATTACAAAGCTATTACAAAGCCAATTACAAAACGCTTATGTATACTTGATCATCATCATCATCAACATCAGCAAAGTATGCAGCTACGTATGTGCGTGTACTACCTTACAGACGTGGAGCGGGCGCTTTGCTCTGTACTTGCACTAGGCACTCTAGGAGAGAGTTTACAGCGGCAAATGTCATGCGCGAAGACACCGCAAACGGCACGTTTGCGGTGTCTACCGAGAAGCATTGTAATTCATCGGAAAAGCTACGCAATCATAAAGCACAAACTAAAAGCTTTAATAATCATGTTCCGATTTTTGAGTTACTTCCATTTGCCGCTCAGTAACTCAAACACTCCTTTTTTTCTCTTTTTTTCTTTTTTTTTTGCTTGCAGAAAAACTACCCGAATCAACTCAGTGTCACTCACATGCTCGACCACTTGAATGGACACGCAGGAGGAAGCATGGTAAGAGTCAAATTTCGGAGAGAGAAACTGTGTCTTGAAAAAAATACGTTAATCACGATGCGACCGTGTTATTAGCGTTTTAAACAAAAGTGGCATTCCCAGGCAATGTGTCGTTGAGTGGCCCATTTGCTGCGATAACAACCGTCATATTTTAAAAGAGAAATTGTTTTCTTCCTTAAAATGCCACTAAAAGGGAAACATTAAAGCAGTTTTAGACTGGCAACTTATTTTTTGCGAATTCTACAGCTATTAATTTCGCCTTCGCTTCTTCATTAGTGAAGTATCCAGTTCTCTTAGAATGGGGCCCTGCAACACTTTTTGAGCATGGTCAGAAAACGCCGCCGATCGGTAGTCGAGGCTCCCGAGAACACGCTGGCGAAACATTTTAGGTGTGGCACGCGGCCTAGAATTTACAATTAATTGTAAATAATTGTAAGTGTGGATGGCCTGTGCAGCTCGTGACCACGAGCTGCACAAGCCATCTACACCCGAGAAAAGAAGCTCGGTGCGTGAAGAGCTGTACAGCATGATTCACGCGAGGGTCTGTTAGGCTCACACTCTCAGAAATGTTTAAAAGGTATGATGTCCGCCTTTTATATGGACACATCGACTTGACTTCAGTCATGTCACCTAAAGGGACACCGTACATAAATTTCTCCTGCATTAGTCAATTACCATTTTACAATACGAAAAACACCTCTTTGGCTGTGACAAGGCACTCGGTAAGCCAGAATATGGCTGATAAGCGAGAAAAACATGATGCAGGTGGCGATGCCGACTTTACATTCGCGCACCAACTTAACAGTAAGAATACAACGGCGGCTTGCTTAGTGCTGGTCCAGAATATTTGTCCTTCAAATGATAGAGGGTGTAAGAAAGCCGATGATTTATCAACCCCTCTTTTCATCAACCCCGCTGATAAGAGAATAACACATATCTGTAGAAACTTTTTTTTTCAACCTCAGTGGTCTGTAAAGAATGTGCTTTTGGTCTTGAAAGGCGCCGCTTTTTATGGCTAAAGATGGACACATTTAACGCAGCTCACTTTCAAGCAGGCAGGATAATTATCTGTGTTCCTGCTTTATACATTTCTCACAAAACAACACGCACTTATTATCGGGTCTCTCCTATTTCTTAATTCAGTCGGAATGAAATTCACCCTTGCCCAAAATAATTTGTGAAGCAAATATTATACACAAATAAAATACAGACACTCTTTAACAAAGTAATTTAATGATTAGTACAGTAATGTGGGAATAAAATACAAATGTTATAAATGGAAAGAAGTAGAGATGGCAAATAAAATTTAGGAACATGATTGCGAAACAGAAAATGAAAATGAGTCAGGAAACAGTGCTGCAGAAGACAGGGAAAAATCACACCTTTAGTGACTTATATATACACTTCAGCAAGTGACCCTACAGCCACTGCTGCTTCTTTTGTTGCAGCCTCCCGTTAGAACATCTTAGGATTCGTCGCTCACCCACTCTTTCTTCTTTGCTCTTTTGCTTTCTTGTCCGCTCAACCGTCTGTGCTCAACTATAAAGGCAAGGGTATGTTGTTGTCGTGCCTGACCGCACAAAACAGCACGTGTGTTGCGTGTGTGCCTGCGCCCGTCACCGAATCTGAGATTCTTTTGACACGATGTGTTATTACGCATTCCACAATTTCCTCAGCTCGCAAGCAAACAAATGTGTCTGGCGCCGCTCCTTTAAGGCTCGATTTCGCGTAGACACTGAGACGGCACTATCCTAATAAAAGAGAACTTCATATTGTTGCTTCCTGAAGGTGACAAATCAGTCGTAATTTAAAACTTTACTGTGTTATGTCTACGTTAAAGTCTAGAAAGAGCGTATTAATGCTCTGATCAAAAAGCACCACTGTCGGCTTCAAATGAAACCCGTAACAGCGGCAAGCATTCGCAGTTGCATAGTGCGCGCCTTCCAGTCATCACCATTGATATAGGCGCGCGCATACTGTTTAACAGGACTGCGAATATGTGCGCCTGTCGATATTGATAACTGGACGGCGCACACTATACCGTTGCAAATGCCTGCCGCTGTTCGGGTTTCATTTGACGTCGATAGTACATGCTCGTTGGTACTTGAGTGCTTCAAAAGTTCTTGCGCAGTTAAACGTATGTTTTTAGGTCCCCTTCAAGAGACGAATATTCTCGGGCTCACCTGACGTTAATTCGCGGCATCCGTGTGCGGCTGCATTTCTATCCAAGAGCTTTTACATCCTCGTCAAGATTGGAAAGTAAAGCAAATTAAGCATCCAACATTTTGCTTTTAGTGATATATGCCATTAGTTTGCAGTCGTCGTTAACTTCGTGATTTCTCTATTGCCGTGGGTGTGGTCAAATGCTAAATAAAATTGAATGCCGCATCAGCGTCCTTCAAACTGAAGCTCTGGCAGAATTTGCTTTTCCATACTCTTGGGGAATGATCTGGATGCACTGAGTGCTCGTAAAAACGCTCTTGTATTGCACAGTTGCGGACGCAAAGTGGAAACACTCACGTGTGCACTTGAGTGTTGTTTACCTCTGCATGAATGCACACCCAGATACTCACTGTAACACTGGTTTTAACGCGAAAGCGTTTCGTGGCATGCCTGGTGAAAGCGCCAACCCCGCTGACATCCGCAAAAGGCGTCCGCATTAGTGACCGGAAACCACGTGATCTCCCCTACCGGAACTGACGCCGGCGCCAAGTGTTGCGGCGTCGGAGAAAGCAATCCCCGCAGCAGACTTTGCAGTCCCCCTCCGCAAAAACAGGCTAGTCAATAGAAACGCTTTCGTGTTCTTATCTTATAAGAACAGGCCTAAGAATCATCTGCAACTTTTTAAGCCAAGATTTTATAACTCACAGATTTCAATGGCAGCGTCCTACGCGAAAAACCTGGTGCTGGCGAGATCACAGAAATGTGGCCCTCTTAGGTGCCCCGGTCGCATGCGTGTTCTTATCCGCCGTTTTCCGATAACTGATGCAATAGTAGATCCTGGGCTTGTCGGCGATGAGCCCTGTCTGATATGGCCATGTGATCTTTTATCGGCATGACTTATCATTTCCCGTTGCCACATTTCGTTGTTGCCTGGATGTTAACGCATGATATTCGTTGTTGCCAGTCGCCAGTGAAGTGCTGCGCTGCTATGCACGTGGATGAAAGTCCAATTACCGGCATGGAGAAGGGAAACAGGAGGGAGCATCGCGCAGTGCGATATAAAGAAAGACATGAAAGTAGTGCGTCAAGCAGGCAGACGCAAAGCTTCGCTTGTCCCTTTTTCCTGAGATGTAGGGCAAGGAGTCCTGCTTTTTTTTTTCTCTTCCCTCCTATAATAAGCGCGATTCGGAAGTCTCCATCACCCTTTGAACGATATTCGCCCAGACACACAACGTAAGGTGATTGGCATAACTCTGCCAAAACTCAATAAACACGAAGTGCTTACACAAGGAAGCATTGAACATTTGATGGGGGGAATATAGCCACGCTTATCGTTACAAGTAAACAAAAGAAGTACTGGTTGCAGCAGTAATAATTCTGCAGTACTTTTAGTAGTGACATAACATTAGGGAACAGTCACACACTGTCCGATTGTTAAATCATGTTGAACCAGAAATCCTGAACAAAATGCGCGAGTATGAAGGGGGGGGGGGGGGGAGTCTCAGTGTAGAGGTAGGGCGTACACTAAGATAGCATCCAACTAAAAACATGAAGCATTATCAAACAGTGACCTAACTATGGTTAACACCTTGGCAATACATATATTTACAAAGATGCAGAAGAACTCTGCGTATTCATGACGGTCTACTAGGCCGGTGCTTTAGCGTACAGGCCCTCCTCGTTACGTTAACTTTATCTGAAGAATAAATCTATTCGATAAATCTATTCTATTCGAAACTACTTCACGTGCATGCGCACCTACGTGTATTCTTTGTGTCGTGAATACCGTGCACAAAGAGCAGATGTCTGTACTTGGCTGATGGCTATGAGCGTAGCATGACAAGCTGTGCAGTGAATCAGCCACCTTTTTTAGGCACGGTGGCATCTGCCACATGAATGCCGCGCTCTCTTTTGCATGATTATTTATCGAAGATGTGTCAGCGAATACAAAGCTTCGATCCACTTTTATTTTCAAAATATGATTCACCATGGTGTATTTTAGTTCGATTTTCTTTTTCTGATTGACCTCGACTCGTTCCAAACCAATTCTCATTGAATCCTTAGCACGCTCTGTAACACCACTCAAATCGAAGGAAGAAGCATTTTCTTCTTTTTCTTGCGCAACATACAGTCCACACATATGTGTGACGACGGGCGCACTTTCTGCCAAGATTGTTGAACAGCCCCATTATGGCAAAAACAAACCACGTGACCTCGGTCAGTATTTCCAGCGTATTATTATCTTGTTTTTTTCTCGCAGCCTTCGTCGACACACGTTGCACATCACACAGAAGAGGATTCCCAAGAATTGCCAACGGCGCCACGTGAGGACGCCCCCGAAACAAGTCAGGCTGTGCGGGAGCATTTAATATGAACCGATGACACTTTTCAGTATTAAAGTTGTTTTTACCAGTTAGCGACACTCTCATGCTTACGTCACCGCAGGCACTGAACCCCCAATGTTTGCTTGACGCATACGTTGGCGCACGCCATAATATTCCGCACGCTAGATTGCGCTTCAAATAATTCATCAGCGCTCCGGTGATCTCGAGTACACAAAAATTGCATACGTTAGCCCATTGGCTCATACGTTGTCAGTTTCAAGTTAGTTTTCTTTCAAAGCAGATATACCGGTTTAAACAAGTATACAGAAGGCTGCCCTAGAGCACCTAGCGAAAAGGGGACCCCTGTCAGGAAATGTATGTTAGAGAAACATGAGTATCAAGATATGAAAATGTTGCAGTAGTCTCCAAGATTAATAAGATATAATGTAAATGGCATACAAGGGAGAAGTAATACAAACGACTTCTAGTACAAACAAATTACTAGCAGTACAAAAAATCAGCGGTGAATACACAAGAGAGAGAAGTAAAATTGTTTATAACATTGCAGGTGGTCGGGTGGCATTTTATTCCGATGCAAAATTTAAAAATAAAAATGAAAAAAAAAGGTAAAACATTAAGGCAGCTTCGCGCTAGTGGTGCCAAGCCTGAAGGAAGTGTGGAGCTGGACGGCCTTCTTTGTTTCTCTCCGGATTTCTCTTTCTTTCCTCCTCTCTCTTTCTTTTTCTCTTTTCCAGTCTTTCTCTGTTTCTTCTCATTATTTTAATTTATTTCTAGTTTTCTTCCTATGTTTCCCTTTCTTTCTCTGTCATTCTATTTCTCCTTGCTTCCTCTCTTTTTTTATTTTTATACGTGGTTTTGCCTGCGTTACGCCAAGCGACGACGGCATACGACAGCGTCAAACATCCCAGTCCCTTAAAGTGCTCCGCACCTAATGTCATCATCAAGGCGCTAAAAAAAAAAAAGATCAGTTTCGCCACAAGGGCGAAGCAATGAATGCGATAGCAAGAAATTGGAGTGTAACACGAAGGACTACAAGCAGCTCCATACTTGCAGCGCGCCGCTGAAGCACAAAGAAGGACGCTCAACAAGAACGCAGAGGTAAAACAGGACAAACGTGAATTAAGAACTGTCACAATTGTTACGTCTTTGTGTTTGAGCCACGCACTGAAAGTGCCGACAATGAAGAACCCGACGCTCTTCGATGTTTATTTTTCTTTTAATCTGCGGCGCGGAGGGTCACCCCTCTTCGCCGCCTGCCACGCGGTGGCGTCTGACCCAAGGTGTTCCCGGCGTTCTTTTTAGGGGCGAAGCTCCTCAGGGTGTGGGTCGTTCCCTCCTCGGTAGTAGTAGTAGTAGTAGTAGTAGTAGTAGTAGTAGTACGTATGTAGCCAGCTCTAGTTAGTTTTAATAATTGCTCACTAGATGGCGTTGCGTGTATATGTCCTTGGAAATAATATCACTAGATGGCGTTAGTGGTTTTTTCGTATACGTTGATGATTAAAGATGATAGATGGCGCTGTTATAGCGGAGGGCTCGGAGAGCTGCTGCAGCGCGCGCTCGCCGACAGGACCCGCTCCCTTTTTTTTTTTTTTTTTGGCTCCAGCAATCACTTGCAAGCACAGAAGAATCTAATGAATATTTCACAAAAAAAAAAACCCCTCACTGAGAATAATCAGTGCACGTCCCACAAATTGCAACACCTTGTACGAACATCGTGCCTTTTCTGGTACTATGTGCGCATGGCGCTTGCTTTCACTGTAGTCCTTATTTTGTGCAATCTCAATCGTGCACAACAGCGTCAGCATGCTAAAGCTGGCACAAATAGAACTTGAAATCATCGTAGTATCTTGAAATGGTGTATATATATATGCACCCATTTCAAGATACTACGATATTTTCGGCAATTCTTCTCGCTAGTGCCCGCGTATCACCTACTTTTTCGCGTAGTGTTTGGTGCTTATCCATTTATTTGGAACTGTGCACAAGAAAAGTGCAATATCAATCTTTTCTATGTATGGGAGGCATAAAACTCGCAGGGTCCCTAATGCAAGGGACCCGCCACGGTGGCCTAGTGGTTAAGGTGCTCGATGGCTCACCCGCAAGTCGCGGGATTGAATCCCGGCCGCGGCGACCGCATTTTCGATGGAGGCGGAAATGCGTGAGGCCCGTGTACTTCGATTTAGGTGCAGGTTAAAGAACCCCAGGAGGTAGTCATTTCCGGAGCCCTTCGCTGCGGTGTCTCTCATAATCATATCGTTGTTTTAGGACATAAAACCCCAACAATTGTTATTATTAATATTATCGACGCATAAGGAAGCAGGGAACACGAGCCGTGGCTTCACGGTGCCGCTGCCAAGCGCCGTCTTCATTTTTCTCTCTTGAGGTAGCGCGCTATCCGGCTTTGCTCGCCGCCCAAACGAGGGCGCTACAATGGCATAATGTGGCGTTATGTCATGGAGGAAGGAGAGTTAAGGACAGGCCGTTACGTCACATTCGTGAAGCCTCCACATCGCGAACATCTGCATCGCCTCCTAGCGAAGGAGCAGCTAAACATTTGGCGATTTCCGTCGCGTTATTTGCAAGCGCATGCGCGCATCGAGCGAGTTGCGAATATTTTGCAGTTTTATTTTGAGATTTTTTTTTTAGGGGCGAAGTTCCTTAAGGTCGAGACTTGTCCATCACTCCCCCGGTGTAGCCACGCTAGTGCGATGACGATGACGCTGCCATCACGGCACAGCACATGCAAGGTAACCATTATACGCCGTGACGATGACGACGATGACGATGAAGAATAAGCGCGTTCCAGACCACACATTCTCTTTCTGCCATTGATGAAAACGATCGTGAACGCGCTCTCGCCCGCGAAAGGCAAAACGGCAACGCCGACAACAAGCTGCTGCCCCGGCGTTGAGGACGCGGGAAGCGGCGGCTCAACGGCAAAAACACACGCGCGTACACACGCGTTGTCACTCATTTAAATGCACAAGTGGGCAATGTCACGGGTGATTTACGGTAAGAACGATCCCCACTGCCTCGCCCACTCGTCATGATTCACTTCGTGGAAGTGCGAAATTTCCTTGCATTTTAGATGTGAAGCATCTTATGGCGAAGCTTAATCCGGTGGTGGTGTGCGGCGTGACCTCCCTTACTGCACATGCGCAAACCCTTTCAAAAAAAAATAAAAATAAAAAACCTCCTCTCCCCCTCTCTCTCCTCTAGGCATCCCTCCCCGCGGCATCCACACCCTCACTGCGCATGCGCCGCCCCTCCTCTCTCCCCTCCTATGCTCCCCCCTCTCTCCTCTAGGCATCCCTGCCCACGCTCCCACTGCGCATGCGCGTCCCCCCCTCTCTCACCTCTCCTACGCTCCCCCCCTCTCTCCTCTAGGCATCCCTGCCCACAGCGTCCACACCCCACTGCGCATGCGCGTCCCCACCTCTCTCTCCTCTCCTACGCTCCCCCCTCTCTCGCCACACGACGCAGACGCAGGCAGCGTCTGCTAGCGAGTTTCTTGGTTGAAAAAACCGACTGCTCGCGCTGCACAACCGTTCACTGTCCATCCCGTATATATGGCAATGGATCTTGACCTCCAATGTGGTGCCGGTGGGAGATTTCTCCTGTGCGTTGTTGAACAATAAAAATTCGCAGCGTGCGCGTTAACTAAAAGCGCACTGCGGGTCTCTGTGTCCAGTCGGAGTCTTCTGTCTCTCATTGCCCATTAGCAGCGATTGGCATGTTCCAGCAGGAAACACCGGTCCATCACTGCGTGCTTTGCGCCTCCTCAGTTTTCTCTCCTGCGCAACGCTGCGATAGCGCCAGCGTCAACGCCACCGCCAGTGTAAGCGTTAGCGCCCGCTGCTTCACATCTACACATGGTTCCCTTTAGCAGGAGATGGTGTAATTTTTTTTTTCGCCGTGCAATCGGCGCAGCCGATTTACGCATGCTGCTCCTTTCGCGCGTTTTTTTTTTTTTTTGTCTTTTTTTTTAAGAAAGGTAAGCAGGCAGTGCCCATCCATTGCGTATACCCGGTGCAAATCGCGTTCACTGCGGAAAGAACCGGGTGTCACTTTTCATGCGTATACGTACGTTCGCTTCATTGCTCATCAACCACTCATGCATAGTATTTGCTTGCGAATCTCTCTGACATGCGCTCTGTTGGTACTTGCTCATTGTGTCAACTTCCGTTTTGGTTTCTCACGCGCTGTACATAACATGCGCCGAAGGTATCGTATCGTGTGCTATATCGTTCATATACGGAAAGACAATAAACTTTTGTTGTTATCGGATGGTGTGTATGTATTGCGCGGTGTGAGTGCGCTGCGTGCTAGGAGTTGTGTTCGCACTGGAATTACAAACTTTACGTTCACAATCGCGTATACAACACAGCGGTGTCCTCTTTTCGGCGTAAACGTACTTCAAATACAAGGCTGGCGTTGCGCCGAATAGCTACTAAGCAAGCTCTCACAATCGTGCAGTGCCACGCGCGATCCATTTATTACGAGCAGAGAACAGCTGATCGATCAGTAGATCAGGAGATCGGGCCACGAGAAAGCTAAAGAAAGTCCTAACGCCCAGCATTCTGTA
Source organism: Rhipicephalus appendiculatus (assembly GCA_030522465.1). Classification (NCBI taxonomy): domain Eukaryota; kingdom Metazoa; phylum Arthropoda; class Arachnida; order Ixodida; family Ixodidae; genus Rhipicephalus; species Rhipicephalus appendiculatus. Next base: position 4,341,627 of record JALIZH010032924.1, on the reverse strand, counting down.
CAACACGTCCTGATTGCATGACATAAAGAACGCGTAAGTCACTGCCAGGTGAGTTCGAATACGACGATGCAGGTGCTGAATGTTTTTCATTACGGCACGTACTGGTACTTTCTGGACTGTTGCACAACAACGCTTCTCGAAGAATTTCAGCACGCAGCTCTCGGGCCTGCGACGTGCGAACAGCCTCGTAAACGTGTGCTTACAACATTTCACTGCATACAAATCGCGCAATACACGCTAACTTTACACCGGGGCTACAAATCTGCGGAGAAGCGAACCAGTGCGGAGAGCGCGCCGCGGGGCGTCTGCCGTTTCTCTTGCGCCGTAATTTTGACGTCACTTCCCCCCAGACTTTTCACAATGCCTTGGGATACGATGGGGGGCACTCCTTAGTTTTCCTTCCTCCATGCGTTGTCACATGACGTCACACCGGAATTTGTGACGATCTGTGACGTCATGATGACGTCATATGGTGACGTACTCACGTGATTGTTTTTTGCATCACTCGTCACCGACACCGCGGGACGGTCGCCGCCGATCGTCCAGTTTCCCGTTTCATGAGGCATCGAAGGCTTTCGCCTTAAAAATCGGGCGCAGCTACTGCGGCGCTTCTTCTCGCAGACATGTGAAATAGTTTTTCGCGGCTCTTTATAGTTTAAAAAAGAAGCAGATAAGCACCACCCAACGCACGCAAACGTTCAGCTGTCCACTTGCGTATTTCAGAATGATTGCCGATTTTTCTGACCGGATTCTGCTTCGGCGCCAGTTCATTCAAATTTCGTCACTTTCCTGCCACGTGTTGTCCCGGTGTTCCGCCGCGCTTTGTGCTCGCCGGGCGCGATCAGTTTCGATTTCGCCCTTGGAATTCGATTATATATTTCTGCCTCGACATATAGTTCATGTGCGAGAATGACAGGAGCCTGACTGTCATAGACTGCATTCAATGAAGTTATTCAATGAATGAATCAATCAATCAATCTAAAGAAACATTCTGTATATATATATATATATATATATATATATATATATATATATATATATATATATATAGAGAGAGAGAGAGAGAGAGAGAGAGAGCGAGAGAGAGAGATTATTCGTGAGCCGCCACATCAGGCGAAGGTCGTGTGCACCCGTGACGCCCTCTTGCAAAAAACAGTGTTCAACACTCGCCGCCCGTGCTTCGAGTGGCGCTGGCTACCACTCCCAGGTATTAAGCACACATGAATACCCTACAAAAAATGTGACGGAGGAGCACCCTCCATTGTAGCTCAAGAGGTACAGCATCGGACGCGTAACTCGCAGGGTGTGGGTACGGATCCCGCCGACGGCAAGGGTGATTTTTCGTCCAATTTAATTTACTTCAGTTTAAGTGAGAATCATAGGCGTGCGCACGAAGGGGGGGGGGGGGGGGGGGGCAAGGGGGGCGAGAACGGGGGGCGCAAAGTCAGCCCCATACATTGTAGGGGGGGGCGATAGAGGGGGGGGCGCTGCGAAGAACCTTCGCCCCTCCTGAAGGGGAACCCTGCGCAAGCTTATGGTGAGAATGATTACAATACAGTTATAAGAAACCACAAATAATGTCCTATATGATTTCCTTGGCTTAATTGTCTGTCGGTTTCATTAGTTGTGTGTATACTATAAAGAACGAGCCCCTCGGACAATTCGCTTACGTTCGTATATATACTACGAAGTAGAGGACGTGGAAACGAAAACTTTATTTTTCCAACGTTTCAGCCGGGTTTTTCATCGGGGAAAAAACACGCTTTCTTTCCCTGATGAAGGCCGGGCCCCGGCTGAAACGTTGGAAAAATAAAGTTTTAGTTTTGCACGTCCTCTACTTCGTAGTGTTGCTTCTACTGGATCCAAGGACACCTTCTTCTTCACACACACACACACACACACACACACACACACACACACACACATACATATACACACACACATATATATATATATATATATATATATATATATATATATATATATATATATATATATATATATATATATATATATATATATATATATATATATATATATATGACGACCTTCCGTTACCATTCCTCTCGATCCTAAATTAGGCTAGCTGGATCGCTCCTGCTCCTATATACCAAGGCGACCATTTGCTCAGGCGTGAATGAGACCAAGTGGACAAACGCTGCGCGCACAACAGCTTACACTGTAACTTCATTATCGGCCACGCCGCGTCTACAAACCTAAAAGGTTACTAAAGCGCGCGACCAGTGTCACGCGAAGTGCGCTCGTGAACAGAAGAAGATGAGCGTTCGATCGTGTACGATGCAGCGTACGATGCAGCGGACGTCGACCGAGAGTTCCTTCGGTCGTTTTCTGCCACGTCTTAGCGGGCAGGCGTCAGGACGTTCGCGCAGCATTGCGCAAATACGGCTGACCATCGACTTTGCGGGCGCCGAGTCCGTTCCACGCTACGTACTGTTCGTGCTGTTCGGGGCTACAGTGATGAGCGCAGTGCTGGTCGTCGTTCCCGGCGCGCTGCTCCTCCACAGACGTCCGTGTGGCAGGCTCGGCGGATGCTACTCCCTCCAGCGAGAGCTCGTCGCCTCCATCGACTACAGCGTGCCTCCGTGCGACGACTTCTACCGGTGAGGCGCAAAGCGAACTTTATCGAACCGAACGATTAGCAGCCAGCGTGTGGCTTGCGACCTTGAGTCTAGCCCCCTGCAGCGCATGACGTTCGAACAAGCGTATGGTCACACTAGTATATTATGAGTGTTCGTGAAAAACCGCACGCTGCAGAACACGCTGCAGAACAACGGACAAAAGGGAGACATACATACGCCTGTGTGGATTGTGTATGTATGACTCTCCCTTTTGTCTGTTGTCCTCGTCGCGCCTTACATTTCAAATAATATTGAACCAAAACGTCCAGTCTTCTATTCTTAAACTGCAGCACAAGTTCGGTCAACATTGCAGAATAACAAAAGGTCGAGGCCTTCAGATTGGGTGGGACTAGCCAAGTGATCGCGAGCTCGTGTCTCAAGGCGACCTCCGCGGCACGCCTGATTGCGTGGTATTGTACATCCTGTTCAGGATTGAACAACACTGCATTCCAATGCCCCGGAAAAGCGGGTATGTGATAAAATGAAAAGATTCGCAAACTCAATTGCAGTTTGCTTCTACGAAGCATCGCGTGAATCGTTGGCGGAATTCTAATAAGCTGCCTCAGGCACCTGCTCACTTTCCTAAGACGCCCGCAGAACCGGCCCGTAAATTAATGTGTGCCGATCCTGCAGGTACTGTTTCGTGAAATGGCATTTTACTGGCGAGACCGACTTAAGCAGATGCACCAAACCAGAAACCCTGCAGAATGAGGCGCAATTTTAAAAAGCTGTTAGAATTGTGACTTTATGGTGTTGACCCGAGCCGCCTACGATCGACACCAGGCACGTCTGCGGCGGCTGGGATAGACTGTACGCGACAATGCGTGGTGAACCGGCGTCCTGGTACGAGGAGGTCTTCATGGACACCTTCCTGTGGAAACTCATGCAACGCACCATACCGCGGAGGCCCGTGAGGGCGATGGATAAGGCGGCTTCCATGCTGCTCCACTGCGTCCAGGAGGTACGTCGTTTCTGCAGCTGGACTGCGAAGTGTGCGCTTTCGACATCGTAACTACGAGCGATGCACATACCGCCATCAATGATATAACTGCAAATGGCTTTACATGGTTCTACGCTAATAACATTCTTTAATGAGCCAGTCACTTAATTTCGATTGCACCATTTGGCTCAAGTCTCGCACGCTAAAGGTGCTTACGGCTATTGCGTCGCAGAGATTTTCCGCTCTGATGCGAATACAACTAGCGGAACTGGAAAACACGGGGCAAAAACGCGGTGTATGCGCTTAAAACGAAGTACGAAGGAAATTCCATAGCGGATGTTATAGTCAACAGTCAATATAGCAGCGGTCACGGATGATGAAGAGTATAGGCCAACTAACACCACAAATACAGCGACGCGATCATATGTAGACAAAAATAGACCTCCAGTCAAAAGGTTACTTCACCAGAAAAACCTTCCGGGCTAAAAGCTGCTCTAAGCAGCTTGTCTTGATCCCTGGAGACCTTACAAAGGCAATGGGGCTGAATTTTTTCAAAACATCGGGATTTAGGGACAGTTCAGGTAAAATGGACGCTAAGTAAATATATATAACTATAGGAGGAGGTTATGTGGTTGGTGGGTAAAATGGAGACAGTAGTGCGATTTAGTCTTTCATTGCACAGAGTTAGTACTACATTACCAGTTACGGCTAGGTGGCGTGAGACGCCGCCCTATAGAGTACAGCCCAATTTGTCCATCGATCCATCCACTCTTCACTGCGCGCCCAGAGCGACGAGGGCGACAAGCAGCGTCTGTGTTGTGTCTTGTACCTTCAAAAAACGTTGGCTCCTTCGTCGCGGAGTGTAGTTGAAGCATTAGACATCTCGTCATCCTACCCTAAACAAAGACACGCAATAAAATTAAAATCTCTGCAAACCAATGGTGTCGTCTTTTCCCATGGCAAGCAAAACCGCGCTATCACTCGACAAGCTTGGCCTTACCGTCTTCAACCACGGCGAATTCTTTCAGAATGTCCGCTTGACTCGCAGGCTGGATACCACGGCGGCGAAACGCTCAGAGATTTTCTCCGGGACGTGGGTCTGTCGTGGCCTCACAAGAGCACGGCCAGCCGGCAGCAGCTGTTGGACTCTCTCGTGATGCTCTCGCTGGACGTCGGCATGCCGACGCTGTGGAAGTTCGTCGTGGGTCGCCACCCGGCGCGACCGACGGAAAACGTGCTGTACATGTCGCTGGACCGGCGATACTCTTTGTGGTCCCAAGACGTGGATCGGCTCAGCGCAAGGGGCGCGATCAGCCGCTACCTGCGCCGCGGTGCGGAGTTCGTCGGCGGCCTGGGCGGGTCATACAGCGTCATGATCGAGGACGTGCTGGCCACGCACGAGGACCTGACCACATTTTTGCAGGCACGCGCTCGTTTGAGTATTCTGGTTTCTGCGAACATGCATTTTATGTGAACAGCGCGCTATGCCTCTGTCCTCGCACAGCATTTTTAAGAATAAATTTTAGGAGCTTGCTCGGCAAGCTTCTTAACCTCGCGCCTTGTCCGGCGGCGGCGACGGCGGCGGTGGCGCGTACACGCCGCTCAAGGCGCCGGCTTTCCGGTGATTTCAAGAATGCTCACTTGATGGCGGCGCCGCCCAAGGCGACGCAGATCACTCTCGGTACGTGCGCTTCCTTTCTCTTCGCCGGGAGGTAACGCAGTTATAGTGTTCTTGAAGATTCTAGTTCACTATAACGCAGTGAACACTCTTCGTTACCGCTCGGCCGCATGAGCTCCGCACAAGCTAAGGCAGCAGCGCGGCGGGCTCGCAACGAACAGCAGCTGGGGCTCGCCGCCTGAGCGCCGCACGTAATGTATATATAACAACGTTGTCACGTCTATACATGATGGTAGGAGATCTGTACGAAGGATTCGCGGGTTACCCGATCATCTCCGAGCAAGCTCCTCCAACATCATTCACTTTGTGGATATGGCGTGATTTTCTTTCTTTCTTTCTTTCTTTCTTTCTTTCTTTCTTTCTTTCTTTCTTTCTTTCTTTCTTTCTTTCTTTCTTTCTTTCTTTCTCATTGCGCAATGCTCCCTCCTGACTTTTTTACTTTCTTCGGCATTGTGTTTTCTTCGTCCACAGCATTTTTTAACGCCTCGGTGTCCTGCCGCATTTGTGTGATTGAAGAGATAGAGAAGTTACAATGCAGTCACTGTTTAGCTTTAGTAGTGTTATGACAACACAAATTTTTTACACGCACATGAGTAACGCAAACAAAAACTGACAGACATTACTCAAATAAACAGAGGTCATCATATATGTAGGATCAAAGGTCAAAGATATGTGGTTACTCTTGCCCAGGTCGTTATTCTGCTGCTATGAAAAAAGAATCCAGCCAGCTCCACTTCACGAACACTGTCGAAACAGCGAAGATTATGCCCTTCCTTCATCAGGCATAATCGTACTTCTGTATTTTTTTTAAGTCTTCCGTTCGTTGGCGCTTAGCTTCTGCCTGTCTTGCGAGAACATCGCGGCTCGCTCGGTCATGACATGCCCGTTCTCGCCTCAACTCACGCGGACGCTCACGTCGGGCGGCTCCTTCATCTTGACAATGAGCAATGTTCACCATCTCGAAAGCGCAATCTCCTGAACACTGACACTGACATAGGCGTGCGCAGGGTTACCGTTCAGGGGGGGGCGAAGGTTCTTCGCAGCGCCCCCCCTTCCCTATTAAATCAATGTATGAGGCAGACTTTGCGCCCCCCCCCCCCCCTCTTAGGTTCTTAGAGGACTAGGGGGGGCGGCCGCCCCCTCTGCCCCCCCCTCGTGCACACGCCTACGGACACTGACATTGACAGGCGATTTAGCAATCAACTGCGCGTCACCATCACCCCATCGTGGCGCGTTTCTCGAAGGTTCACCCTCGACATTCTCCGCCCTCTCCCTCGCGTCTCGCAGCACACGCAGCCCTCCCCTACCTAGGTCACTCTACCCTACATACCGAGGCTCACTGTCGCCACAATACGAGACCACGTGATCAGCGCTACCACAGCCCAAAACATCAAAAGCTCGAATAAGAACAGCTTCGCTGTTAGAGTGCGTTCTTCGAGTATAAATATCTGCAGATAATAAACCGAAAGCTTTAGATCTCAAGGTTTCAAGGCCACGTGAGGTACATAAAATATCACGCGAGCGCACAAACTGTGGGTGCACTTCATCCACATTGTCTTAGCGGCGCTCGTGTGAGTACCAAAAAAAAAAAAAAAAGATGCGGGAAGTTTGCACTAAGCGCAAAGCTTGGCACAGCGAAGCTGGTCGATCCTCAAGTCCTTAGGATAACGCCGATTGCTGGTTTGTTGTAACTGCCTGTTTTTAGGTTTTGCTATGTTGTAACTATAGGTTTTGCTCGATCGTCTTCGCTTTGCCAAGCTTTGTGCGACTTAGTGCAAACTTCCCGAATTTATTTGAAGTGAACCACCGAGACAGTGTCAGTGGCAGACACGTTTTATTCACGCAAGCCGTGTGAATCTAGTGTCATTTTCCTCCCGTTCGTCGTCCTCATCATAACAACCACGCAGCACCTGGAACTCTTCTGGAAGATCTTCGTCGCCATTAGATGCTTCTTCTATTATTGCGAGAACAATTATATATGCTTTTTGCCGTCGGCGTTGGCGTCGCTGTCATGCCCCGTATATGTATATATATATAAATATAAAAGCCACGAAGAAAAAGAACTAAGAAAAATATTACCCGACGCGCGGAATCGAACGGGCGACCTCTCGCTCCGCAGCGCGCGGCGCTAATCGCTAGGTCACAGAAGCGCACGTCCTTCGGCGTGCTAACGGCGAGCTATTTATATACACCATTCACCGCTGGCGGTACGCCGATCTCGGGGGAACATCAGCGTGTTCTCTGCCTTACCAGCGAGACGGCGCGAAGTGCATGCTGGACGCCACTCGATCGTTGCGATGCATTGGCTCCTCAACCTGCCCTTTGCCCTCGCGGCGTAGTCGCCCGTGCCCGCACGCTTATTTTGGGATGGGGAATGGGGGGCGGTTTTACGTCGTGTGCTTTCGCCGGAAAGATTGCGTTTAGGTTGCAGAGCGCACAAAGGTCACTTCGCTCGCTGCAGAGGCGCCGTTCGCGAAAGAAGTGCGCTTTTCAAACACATTGAAGTAACAACTGTGACACTTGTTAGTTCGCGCTCGTCCTATGTATATCTGTGCGTATGTTTCGTGCGCCCTTTGTATTTGAGCAGAGCGTTAAGTGTCGAGCTGTGAATGTTGTTAGTTCGCGCTCGTCCTGGATTTGCTCTTTTCGTGCGTCGTTTGGGCTTAAGCAGCGCGCTTCAAACTTCGATCTGCTTGGCGTTCTTCGCGTGAAATCCTACGTTGTTGCTATCGCATTCATTGCTTCGCCCTTGCGGCGAAACTGTGACTTTTTTCTTCTATGTGTGCAGGCTGGATTGTGGGAAGCTCGTCTTGGTAAGGCGTGGCGTAATCGCTACCCTGCTTCCGATTTCCCGCGATCGCATCCAGTGACTCGATTGCTTACCGAGGGTCTTCCGAGTCAGGCCCAGTCGGCATTTTAACCATCACGGCCTTGTGACCGCATGGTAAACTGGTTGTGGCGGGAACAGTTCGCGCAGACTGCCCACGTTAATGTTGCTAAATATCAGGTTCCCCCCGGGGGGCACGTTTTCTAATGGTCGTAGGTAGACATGCTCACTTTTCGTAGAGGCAGCTCATGCTAAACGAGGTTTTAGGGCAACGACTGACATTTTCCACCGAACTAAAACAGCTTCGCTGCCTTGCTATAGGATACTATGCAAGGCTATGCTATGTTCTGTTAGCATGTAGGGATAGCCGAGTGGTTCCGACGCTCGCATTCCAATCATGGGTACGCGGGTTCGAATCCCTCCGCCTCGTGAGGAATCTTCTTTTTCGTCAATTTTTTTTCCTTTCTTTCCATCTTTTTCTTTCTCTCTCTCACACGCCCTTGCTGTACGCCTTAACATCGGCGCACGTTTCCTGGGAGCGAAGCAGAAGAGGATGAAGAAAGCGCGTGGTGGTTCATGATGATGATAGTTTTGGGTCATAGCAGACATTTTACGCCAAGCTATGTCACGTGACCGGACTGTAGGGGCGGGCGGAGAAGAGCGCGAAGGATGCTGCAATGTGGCGCAGAGCGTGTGCTTCTACAACAACACAGTCTCTCTCCCGCGTCGAATTAGCATATCAAGCCTCGTTGCCTCCAGATCGCGGCTTCAAAAAGCGCAGATATCACGTGAACGAGCCCTAGTGAAAAATGTGAAAAAAAGTGTCCACGTCACCTTCACCAGGAAGCTCTCGCACTGCAGCAATCATTACACGATTAATAACGCCACTCTTCAACAAGTCAATGAATATAAATATTTAGGTGTATTTTTCACTGCTGATTTGAGGTGGAACAAACACACGTCACTTATGTCAGGAACAAGGCTGTGGGAGCATTGAGTTTTCTGAGACGTAACTTCAGCAGTTTACCACAGAAACTTAGGGAGCAGCTGTATTTTACACATGTCCGCAGTATACTGGAGTATTCGTGCGTCTGCTGGGACCCATATACTAAGGAACTTGTAGATAAACTTGAAAAAGTGCGGAATAGAGCAGTCAAATTTGTCCTTGGTAATTATGACAGGATGCTTAGTATGACAGAGAGCAAAAAGAAATTAAATTGGCATCTTCTTGAACACCGTCATCGAAACCTCAGATTGAAATTCCTCCATTGTATTTGTCATTCGAAAACAGGGATCATTAGGGAATTGTATTCTCAACCACCTATGTTTCTCAAAGATCACCACTTCAAAATACGTGAGATTCCTTGTAGGGGTGACGCTTTCCGCTACTGTTTCTTTGTTCGCACTGTAGGAGAGTGGAACACTCTTCCGCCGGATATTGTCTGTATTTGTTCTAATGACGATTTTTTCCATGCATTGTGATTAGATTTTTGTGTGCTTGATTATATGTACTGTACCCTCCCTGATGTAATGCCATATGGCGAAGCAGCTAATTGATAAATAAAATAAATAAAAATAAATAGTCGCGGGCGGGAAACACTCGAGAAAGTACGCCAGGGCGGAGGAGGGTATAGAGCTTCTCGAAATGTCCACTTTTCGCAACCGCCGTCAGGAGGAAGTATAGCCATGGGCGTCGGCAGGATTTTGTCTTTGGGGGGGGGGGGGGGGGGCAAACCCGTGTTGCATCATGGTGGGAGAGGGGAGGCACGGGTGTGCCTTTGGGGGGGGGGGGGGGGGGGGAGTCCTCGTGGAGCTTGAGGGGGGCAAGTGCCCCTTTTGCACCCCCCTGCCGACGCCCATGAGTATAGCCGTTGATGAAAATTCGAAAGTGGCCCCACGAAACCAACATGCGGCCCTAATGCATTCGACGCAGGCGTTGTGGGAATGCAGAATTGGTGAAGAAAGAGGCCGTTGCCGGAACAGCAGATCACCGAAAAAGTCACAGAAAGTTCAACAGCAGATAACAGAAGGTCCAACTAGGCTTCACATTCACATTATTAGAAAGCTCTCACCATCCTCCGTAATTTTTTTTACCTCCGCACACTTATGTTCCGAGTGCACAAGTAAATAAGTAAACCAAACTGCAACCGAATTTGCTTCCGTTCTTAAAGGAAACATCAGCACAGGTGACCTTACGCAGGAACGCTCACGTCGAAGGTGACGTCACCTTCACTATCCTCCCAAGGCTCCGCTGCAGGCGTGTATTTCATTACTTGCAGGAATCTTCGGCTCTATAACGAGAGTCATTTTGACAGCCCCGCTACGCAGCTGCCTGCAAGCACTTTGAATTTTTTTTTCCCCTCTGCGTCGTCACAGCGGCGGGAAACTGAACCATGAAAAACTAAACCAGAGAGGACGACATCACGTTCACTATTACTCGTACTGTGCTCCTGTACGTCCAGTTCACTTTAGCTTGGCTTCTGCGGGAAAATACCGTATCATTTCGGCAAGATATTCCACCCGCCGTTTGTACTTGCAACACTTTTTCAGTATGGTCAGAAAACGCTGGCGATCTGTAAATGAGGCTCCTGAGAACACACCAGCCAAACATTATGGCGCAGCACGCGTCCTGGAATTTGCAAATAATTCCCAGTCAGCTGGAAATCGTTCTACCCATTGGCTTATTTTAGCGTCGTAAGCTGCATAGTTAGCGCGACCGCCGTCGGAGGCCGCCACGTGCCCGCGCTTGCGATCACACTGAAAGTAAGCCGCGTGTTCGAAAACGACAAAAGTGTTCAAATTCATGACGCGCGCGTGACATAAAATCTTTTTTGCCCGTGCCATCCCTCCCTGCTTAGCTTCCAGCGCAGTCGTCGGGGCGAGAGAAGAGAGAAAGCAATTACAGCGTGCGGCCAATTCCTGTAACTCCGCTCGTACTTGACGGATCCTAAAAATTTTTGCAGTGGTCGATTGGTGAGGCAATAAACTCCTTTAATGAAGCGATTGGATGGTTACTTGAAAAAGTGTTGCAGGGCCGTTCTAACGGGCATCCATTGGCGTGCAGCATTCTTGGAACACCTACACCACGGTGCGCTACCTGAACCTCAGCGACGCGGAACTCCGGCGCGCTATCAACGGCCACCTGCCCGACGATTCCCAGCTCTGGACCGATGACGAGGTGGTCGACTTGCACCCGGGCGTCTTCGAATCCATCGACGAAATGTACCTCAGAGTCGACGGACAGCGCGAACGCTTCAAACAGTTCCTCGGCGCGTATCTGGTGTGGACCCTTTCTCCCTTCGTGTCCAGCCAACTAGACAAGGCCATGATCGCCGACATGGGCCGAGTGGACTCCGCTCAGGCGCGTAGGTCGCGCGAGTGCTTCGAGACCATCAGTCACGTGATGCCGCTGGTCAGCTGGAAGCTGCAGAGCGACCTGGTAGGCGACGTCCGCTTTGTGTGGGGCGTCTTCCATTCCGTGGTGCGTGCCCTGCGCCATTTCATCGCGTCGTACAACGAATGGATGGACGCCCGGATAGCAGAGACGACGGCTCAACTGAAGGTCAACGCGCTCAACATGAGCTCGACGTGGACCATGTTGGACAGGATGTACGCGTTCGTTCCCGGCGGAGCCAAGAAAGGCACGTGTTACTTCGATCGCTACAGGCGCATCGCGCGCGCCGCGGCGAGCCTGCACAAGCAGTCTCTGCGTGCGCCCCGCCAGAACACCTACCACCTGCCGGGTGTTTCGCACGAGATCAACTACCGTCTCCTGGTGACCCGCGAGGTCCCCGTAAGCTACGCGAGCATGGCGGCCCCCGCTGTCAGTGCCGGGACAACCACTCGCCGTGCCGTTCGCCATCATCGGAATACCTGCAACCGCGGAAGTCCTGACGTTACTCTACTTAATGTTTTACACCAATGACCGTTTTGAGGTGAGACATATACGAGGGATTGTGCACGTCAAGGGGTTTCTTTTGTTTTGTTTTGCTTTTGCTTTTATGTGAAGCATCTTATGGCGAAGCTTAATCCGGTGGTGGTGGTGGTGGTGGTGGTGGTGGTGGTGGTGTGCCGCGTGCCCACCCCTTACTGCGCATGCGCAAACAGTTGAAGAAAAAATAAAAATAAAAAACCTCCTCTCCCCCCTCTCTCTCCTCTAGGCATCCCTCCCCCACGGCAACCACACCCTCACTGCGCATGCGCCTCCCTTCCTCTCTCCCCCTCTTACACTCCCCCCCTCTCTCCATCCCTGCCCGCGGCGTCTAACTCCCCAGGCGCATGCTCGTCCCCCCTCTCTCTCCTCTCCTACGCTCCCCCCCCTCTCTCCTCTACGCATCCCTGCCCACGGCGTTCACACTCCCACTGCGCATGCGTGTCACCCCCCTCTCTCTCCTCTCCTACGCTCCCCCCTCTCTCGCCTCGCGACGCCGACGCAGGCAGCGTCTGCTAGCGAGTTTCTTGGTTGAAAAAACCGACTGCTCGCGCTGCACAACCGTTCACTGGCCATCCCGTATATATGGCAATGGATCTTGACCTCCAAGGTGGTGCCGGTGGAAGATTTCTCCTGTGCGTTGTTGAACAATAAAAAATTCGCAGCGTGCGCGTTAACTAAAAGCGGAGTGCGGGTCTCTGTGTCCAGTCGGAGTCTTCTGTCTCTCATTGCCCATTAGCAGCGATTGGCATGTTCCAGTAGAAAACAGTGCTCCATCACAGCCTGCTTTGCGCCTCCCCAGGTTTCTCTCCTGCGCAACGCTGCGATGAGCGCCAGCGTCAACGCCGCCGCCAGTGTAAGCGTTAGCGCCCGCTGCTTCACATCTACACATGGTTCCCTTTAGCGGGAGATGGTGTAATTTTTATTCTATTTTTGGTGCAGGAACGAATTATGATTCTTCAAAAAGTGACTGATTGCGCCTCGCAAGTACAGCCAGCTTCGTGATGTCTTTAGTCATTAGTACATTCTGACCTTTATGAAGCCAGGTTAGAAGAGCGCGTAATCTGGTAATACTCCGAATAATCGTTCGCATCCCCCAAAAGTGGTTAGGAAGTCAGTTGAATGATTGACCTGTTATTTATGGCCTAACTTAAACATCCGAGATACTCGCCCTCCAGTGCTATAGAGAGATAGTTGAGATCCCCGAAGGTTCTCAATATCTGGATCCGTGTCAGTTTTCATACTGATATTTCGTCCTTATTGCAATGCTTTGCAGTCATCATGCAGGCATTCATTAATGCTCACGTGAGAACGACGGTGATCCCGCCCAATTGTAATTGAAATCCCAATACCCAAAGAGAATCGAAACAAAGATTGCACGTTCTTAAAGGGACACTAAATGGCAAAACGATTTTTCGCGTATTAGTTAAGTACAATTTCACAATCCCGAAAACACCACTCTAACCGCGACACGACGCTTGGTAAGCGAGAAAACACGCGAAAAGAAAATGCGGGTGGAGACGCCACCTTGAGATTCCCGCACCAAACACTGTGACGTCATGGATTTTGAAGGCGTCTACTGAGTCCTACGTAGCTTCTAATCGATAAAAAATGAGGTGCATTGTCATCTGTGTGTGCCATAGACCTAGCATACGAAGTTTCAGAAAATTTCATCGAGCCAATGTCGCGAAAACACGAAAAATACAATTGGAATTTCTGACGTCACACGCGCAGATATCGGCGCCAAATTTAAACATATAACTTCAACCTTGATTTTCTCCGCTAATAATGAACTTATGATAGTGAAACATATGGCATTACAGTTCTCAGAGTGCAGTTTGTCAATCTAAACCAAGTCATTGTTTCGCTTTAGTGTCCCTTTAAGGAAAAAATTCGGCAGATTCCACGTACCCTGGAAATCGATGTTATGCGAAGCATGCGGAGGGAAGGTGACTGTGTTGTAATGTTTTATTGAGCGAAACGTTACGAAATTAAGCTAAAGATATGTACAAATGTTGTACGCACAGACATATGTTGCACAGTCGCATATGTTTTGCATAACAAGTTGTTTACAGTTGCGTAACGATGCCAACAGCAACATGGGCAGTAGCAACACCAGAAGCGGTAAACTCTGATATGTAGCGCTTGTGCTCGCGAGGATGGTAGCCCTGGACACTGCAACATATATCAACTTCAGTGGATGGCGCTTTACTATAATTGATGTTGACCCGGCGTGGCGGCTGTATCATCGGAGTACATATGTAATGTTTATAAAATTGGATAGCCAGCACTGCAACGACAGTTGACGTTTCACGAACATTAGGGTATATTCGAAAAGCAGTTCCGAAACCTGGCGTGGCTCTGTGGTAGAATGCTTGATTGTCGCGCAGAATGCTTGGGTTCGATTCCTGTTGGAACCCTGACATTTATTATTTGCATTCGTCCGGTCAACGCTGCTGATGACGTCAGCTTTTTAACGCTCTGGCGTTAAAAGTACCAATGTTTGTCTTGCCGTTCCTGGGTAGTCTAAACTGTCAATCACCTGTGGCACATACCCGCATACCTGTGGAACATACCCGCCCCGGGGTATGTGCCACAAAGTTTGCCCGAAAGAGTTTGACGACGTACACGACGGGATTGTCATTATTCATGTCACGACCAGCGAGTCATATTCGTCAAACCATCTTATTCTCACATACTAATTTTGGTCTACCCCAAGTTAAAGGGTTAATCACGAGATCACCCAGACGTAGGCGGCTAGATAGATAGATAGATAGATAGATAGATAGATAGATAGATAGATACGCAGATAGAAACGCTAAAAGTGCCTGCAGTACGCAAAGAAATGCTTCGCATTTAAAAGCAGCGCAGCGATGCCTTGCGTGATGTGCGCATAATGTGTCGTGCAATGTTTCCTGAATAACTAGTTGGGGTAAATATTCGCAGAGACTCACAATTGTGCTCCCCTTAAATAGCCTCCTTCAGTAAAGAAGAATTACTTTGAGTCTTATTCATTGTTCGTTGTAGCACTTCTCGTCTTCATTGCCTTTTTTATTGCAACAGCAATTATATCGACACTCTCGGTGGTTTTTTTTTTTCAGTCTTTTTTTTTTGCCATCGCCGGCGTGTCCCGTATATATATATCAGTAAAACTGATAACTGGGCAAGTTGGTATGTATCCATGTTTAAACATTTTTAGCGCGCACAAAAGACGAGGACAAAAAAAAGAAGACACACGAGCGCTAACTCTCAACTATTTATTTTTGAAAGGAACTACCGTATTTACTCGCATAATAGGCGCACTCGCATAATAGGCGCACCCCCCACTTTGGTGGCGAGAAATCGTTTTTTTTTTTTTTTATTTCCGCGCATAATGGGCGCACCCCGAACTTGGCCGTGATCAGTAGTTCTGTACCGTATTTGCACGGTTACAATTCGACGCCCTGTTACGTTAATTGGAGCGAGGAAAAAGAAAATAGAGAGTTTTAGTTTGGCGTTTTTACGCTCCGCTCAGCAGCTAAGCGGAGCGGGGAACGCGAGCGCGTGCTTCCGCCACGGCCGTAAGCGGGTTAGCGGAGCGTCGCTGCCGTTTTCGCAAGCGGAAGGGGGACGAAGCGCGCGCCCTCTCTCGTGCGTGCAGCTTCAATGGTTTCAATGGTGAAGACAAAAACGGCGCCACGGCACTCGCGCCAAAAGAGCAAAACAAGGAAGGGTTGCAATGGATCTGGAACGGTGGCTATTATCAAGTCAGTGCTTGCTTCTCTGTAAAGAAAATATACACCGCCAACATATTTAAAGCGCACTTCTAATTACGTCGTGAACAAATAAATTCGTACGTTCTCATTTCGGTTTGTAAATGCGACTAAATGTTTTTCTCTTTTTTCTTTAGCGACGCTGAACATCACCAGAGGGCGCCGTAGCTGCTAAGGATCCGCTACGCTAGTCCCGCTGCCGACAACGCACAACTATAAAGCGAGAAAATCATCCGCCGCTCCGCTGCGGCTTGAGCAACTCGGAGCGGAGCGGGCCGTAAAAACGCCAAACTAAAACTCTCTAATAAGAAAGACCGCGGCAGCGCTGCCGCCAGCTGCGCGGGCCCGCCAGAGTGAGGAAGATGGGCGGTTGCCTGGGCGTCAGTAACCTTTGCACCGGCGTGGCGCCGGCCGCTTGCCGGCCGAGCGCGCTCCGTGGAACGTGCGATCGCGGCGTCCTTATCAAGTGCGCTTCGAGTTTCCTGTTAAGAAATGCGTCGTCGCGCGTTTGCTACCTCGTCCGCAAATTTAAAAGCTTTTCGGCTTTCCGACGCGAGCTTTCGCCTTTGCTGCCAATACGCGGACTTGCACAAGCTCGGCGGACTTTTGTCGCCGCTGATTTCCCGGCCGCGAACCTTAACATCGTATCACGCGCTGCTCTTGAATCAGTGCTTGAGTGCGATCTTTTCTACGCCCAATCTTCATGTTGTCTTGTACAAACTTCCCGCGACAACATGCCGAACCGTACGCTAGGCCTAATCAGCGTTGGTTGCTTTTCGGTGGCGGTCGCGGGCGATCAAAGTTGCGGTTTTGTACGGAATAAACGTAACTCTTTGCGGTGTCTCTACTTCAGTTGAAGGAAAGGGGGCATGGGTGGCGACTGTAACACGCGAATGGTGGTTCACGATTCGATGTCTTCGACATGGGGTGCGAGCCCGTGAAATCGAACGATCGGTACCAGTGGCGTAGCCAGGGGTGGCACACCGGGCACGTGCCCCCCCCCCCGAAATGTTTTTTCGCCATGGCATACAGAGCGAAAATTGACCATTTCTTGGGCTGAGGTGCCCCCTCCCGAAATCAAGGCGGTGCCCCCCCCCGAAAAAATTTCCTGGCTACGCCCCTGATCGGTACCGTTCAGAGCACAAAATTTCGGTCGTGATGAAACGTAATCGGTGAATTTCTGCGATGGCGCTTTCTTTTCGTACATTTTTTTTCGCATTCATTTTGTAGGCAACGCGGGTCTTTCGATACATTAATTTTTGAAATTTGAATGCTTGTAAGCACACCGCATCGCATATGCCTCGATTCTCGGACACGCGAGACTGCATGCTCAACACGTTTTGCGCTAGTGTAGCCTATGAAGAAGGTTGTTTCGGCTGTAGTACGGATATTTGTGACTTCGGTGATTTGCGGTATTAGCGGTCTAGGCTAGTAGTCGGAAATAAAATTTTCGGAAATTTTACTCCCCGCGTAATAGGCGCACCCCTGAACTTGGAGCCGGATTTTCTGGAAAAAAAGTGCGCCTATTATGCGAGTAAATACGGTATACATATATGTACCCAAGAACCAGCATAGAGCATGTGCGGCGCAAATCATGTGACACACTCTCCGAAGGGCTAAACAGAATTTAAGAAGACTAACTCCTTATCTGTTAGAACCAGCGAAGGTTGACTAATACATTGGTGTTAACACACAATGCATCGGCTCCTAATATCGCAGTTATTCTCCGAAAACACCACAATATTCTTCAGCAGAGTGAACGCCTCACAAGAGCCTTTACACAACCACCACGTGTCCGTATACAGACGAGGCAAAAATCTACGCGATTTGATAAGTTCGTCCAAAACCAAATGTAATGACAACATTCACGTGGTTGGTTGTCATCCCTGTAAAAAACCCCGCTGCAAAGTGTGCGCTCACATGGAAACGACAACCCTAGCAACCAGCACAGTTACTAACTTCAAGATAAATATAAGAGGCAATTTCAATTGTGACACAAAGAATGTCGTTTATTTGCTAGAATGTTCAATTTGTCATTTACAATACATAGGTCAAACGGAAACTGCTTTTAGGTACCGCTTTAACAATCATAAAGCTCATGTGCATGCCTTTCCTTCATTACCAGTTTCAAGGCATGTCACCGATGCTGGTCATTCCTTCAATAACATCCGAGCCACAATCCTAGAATCAGGTTTTAAATCGCATCATGAACGCGAGATTAGAGAATCATTCCTTATTCATAAATTCAAAACTCTGTCTAACGGAATGAACGAAAGCTCGGGAGCACTATCTTGGTTGAGCTAGTTTCACTCTTTGCCTACTATTGCGTCCATAACGCCTGTCGCCCGTGTCACTCATGATTTTGAACGTAGAGGCTTTGAGCGGTTCTTATATTGTGTCACTTATGTACTTCCGTGTTTTTTTCTTTTTTTTTCTCAAGGAGTATTCTGCTACCTTTGTGTACACGTGAGCGACTGTGCGTAGATTGCTGTTCTGTCTGGTTTTGCGCAGTTTGCGGTTTTATTTTATCTTGCCTTGTTCTTGTAAACCTGGTTCGATGCATAGAAGTCACCTTGCATCTAAGATGTACCATCTGAATATTGCGCAATGTCACGTTGTTTTGTATATAGCCACGCGCACTCATTGACTTGCAATTGTTGGTCTTCAATCTTATGTCAAGATGTGTAAAATCATTCATTCTGGCGATACCGAAGCCAGCCGCTTATATATGCGCCCTGCGTGGCCTCTCATCATTTACTCTGACGAAGGCAGGTCCTCCTGCCGAAACGGTTAGTAAAAATTTGCGTTTCGTACGTTTGTCGTCCTCTTTTTTCGACTACATTTCTTACCGGAGCCATTGAACTGCTTCCTCGCATATATATATATATATATATATATATATATATATATATATATCGTTTACATATATCATGTAGCCCCGGCGCGAGTTTCTCAATAAGTACGAAAGCGTACCATCCGTCCATGGTTTCTAGCGCGAGTTCAAGGGGCAGTGAACATGCCGTGTACTTTAACTCTACGTTTTTCAACGACGCGAAACTTCGCCGACTTTTGAAATACTAAACCGGCTATTATTACCAAGACACCTCGCCAAACTGCCAACACATATTGTAGGCTAAAGGTGGTGATCTTTAGAAATACCCGTAATCCTGCAGATGTCGAAAGGCAATTAATTCACTTTTTCCGATGAGAGCTGACGGGATAAAGCCACTGTTACCAGTGGAATAAGGGCAACTGCGATAGAAATACTGCTATAAAGCACAGTTTCCGAATTCCAGTTCGTTTGAAATTATGCGTATTCTGCCAGGGGGGTAAGGGGGGGAGGGGGCGTGGCGTCTAACTTTTGTTTCTTTCAATTATAGTTAATCCCAAAAACCAGCTTTTGACTCAAAATAAAAGTAGAGCGCGAAAGACTGGACAGAGAAGACAAGTAGACGGGACGGGCGCTCACTACCAACTGATTTTATTACGAAAAGATTGTGGGAAATATATACCTCGTACGTCACAAAGCGCGGCTGCGCACACATCACAAGCTATGCCTTCCAAAATCTAACGCATATTGCGACAAAGCAATTGAAACTCACTCTCCCGCAAACACACAGACGTTTGGCTGACGCAATCAGCGCCCTTCATTTTCATGTGGAAAGCCTCCAACAGTTCACGTGCAACCGTCTCTCTGCTGCGTCCCAGCACCTTCAAACCAGCAAACAAAGGCACACAACCACACACTGCACAATGCGCAGGAAGATGCGCGCCCTTATCATTTGAGAGCGTCAGCTCATGCTCACGGGCCCGCTGGTTTACACACCTGCCCGTTTGGCCGATATATGATTTGCCCGTCCCGTCTACTTGTGTTCTCTGTCCAGTCTTTCGCGCTCTACTTTTATTTTGTGATTTTGTGACGATGCACCAACTCGCCCAGCAACGTACTTTATTCAGCTTTTGACTGTACTGGATGTACATGAACTGTTGAAACCTATTTTTACCGCATAGATTGAAGAGGTGACCATTTCTGTGTGACTTCGGAACCTCATATTACATAACACATTTTCAATCATCACAATAAAGATGTTCGGATTCTGTTTAGCCCAACCTTAACGCACGATGATTCAAACGGTGCGCAGAAATACAGCTCACGGCATATGGAAATGGCCTTAGGGCAGGAGTTACACGCCGACACGCACAGGTTCCGAAACGCCGTGAGGAGCTACGCCAACCACACGACGAAGACGATGACGCTGACTAAACGGGAGAGTAACGACATCCTGCGAAGCAGCCTGGCGATGCTCTCTGCTGTGCACGCTGTCGAGGGCCACTACGAGGAGCTTACGAGGGACGTCTGGGTGCCCACGACAAAGTCGTTCCCCGGAGTTCCGGCCAGCAGGCTGCTGTTCCTGCTAACATGCTTCAGGAACTGCGGCGCGTCAGGACGCTTGCGTTTCCTGAAGGTAAGCGATGTACGCGCTCTGCATGGCTTCAGTCTTCAATCGTTTGTTTGCGCCTGTCAAGAAACTGTCTTTAGCCTGCGTGTACTTAACATATCACTCTCTTGACGCCTTGTCCAGTGTCCCCCCATGCACAGTAGCTCGGCCAAGACCCCGGTATGGGAAATTGGGTTTTCCTTGAATATTGTTCAGACAGCAGCGTTCACCGTAAAGCGTTTCTACATTCTAAGTAAACAAAGAAAAAAACTCCTTTCACACTTTGCGAGTCCTGACGAGCCACGTATACGACTTCCTTTAAAGATACAAGTAAACTCTCTTTTTGCAGATCATTATACCCTCGTCCGGAGAGTCGTGGGAATCCACAAGAGACTTAACGTGTCTCTTCAGAGAGAGTCCATATACGTGGCGAGTCAGGGCTCATCGAAACGAGTGGCGCGTACTGTTGCTTTTCGTAGAGTGTACAGGGCGATATCGGGCGAAAATTGCGGGGTAATCTCGGCAGACAAACTTCTCCCTTTTTAGCGTAAACTTCAATCCGCGTTATCTGTTGGACAACTGTACCAGCTTTACATCTGAGGGTAACCCATAGGAGGGTTTGTGCAAGGTGTCTAATCCAGGGCTAGTGCAGTCTAGACAGTGCCAGTCCTCGTCTATATATGCTTTCTTTTAGTGTCTGTTCCTGAGCTGTACATAGGCGTGCGCACGGGGGGGGGGGGGGGGGGGGTGGAAGACGGGGCGGCCGCCCCCCCTATTTACCTAAGAGGGGGGGGGGGGGGGCGTAAAGTCAGCCCCATACACTGACATCATAGGGAGGGGGGCGGCGCTGCAACTTGCGGGGGGGGGGGGGGGGGGGGCGCAAAGTCAGCCTCATAGATTGACATAATAGGGAGGGTGGCCCTACGAAGAACCTTCGCCCCCTTTTGAAGGGCAACCTCGCGCACGCCTATGGCTCTGTACACATCATTGTGTGTCTGTGCATGCCAGTCCAAAAACGGATCTTGTAATCATGGGGAGAGACGGAGATCGCGTTAATTGTAAAGAATGGTGCTACGGTTGAACGTGGGGCGAGGTATTTTCCATATACTCGACTTCTCGGAGTTACGGGTGCCTTAGCGTCGAATGGTGGGCTCTCATAAAACAGCGCCGTTACAGAAAGAGAACAAGCGAGCACACTTGTGAGAGTTGGTGTGACGGTTCCATGGTGTGAAGAAAGTATTCTTCTTGGTGACAGCGCAGACTAGACAGGGACAACAGAAAAGTCACAATCGACACATCATAGCTCTACTGTCATCGCTGTCTTTAGCCTGAGCGGCCATCAAATGAACTGCAATATTAGCAAGTCCACGTTGCCACAGTCGTGAAAAAGGTGTAGCGCGACATTCTTCGCACCACGAAGCAAACGGCAAAGCACTGTGAAAATACTGGCTCGCGTTTTAAATATGTCAGAACACTTTACTCACTTAGCGATGTGTCTAGCCCACCGACTTTGGTGGTGGAGGACTTGCGTCGACAATGCTAGAGTGCATGTTGGTGGAGGACTTGCGTCGACAATGCTAGAGTGCATGTTGGTGGAGGACTTGCGTCGACAATGCTAGAGTGCATGCCGGTGGAGGACTTGCGTCGACAATGCTAGAGTGCATGTTGGTGGAGGACTTGCGTCGACAATGCTAGAGTGCATGTATTCAGACACCACTCTTTTCGCAACCGGTTTGTTGCAGAAGCTACTGTGCAATGTGGGGCTGCCAACGGTACCGAGCTTTCCGAGGGCGTTCCAGTGTCGACCCGGCGACCCGATGCGGTCGAATTTCACTTGGCGAGAGGCTATACACTGATCTGCGTTCCTGTGCCGGCTGTCGCAACAGCACCGCGCATACTGAACTATGGGAGAGATGCCGTGCTACAGGAGAAGTGAACTGCAAAAGCACGCTCTCTCTCTCGCCTTAAAGAGCGAGGTTTTCGACGCGGGAGTAGTGGGGAGAAAATTGTTTTGTTTCGTAAAGTAGTTACATTCGTTGTTTTATATTATACTCTCTTTTGCAATTGTCGTGAACGTATTCGTCTCCTCAAAATCTTTGCTCATTGCCCTGGTATAACCATACAATTCTAAAGATTTCGTTTTTAATGTTTTCTTAAAAGCGTGCCAGACTATCCTGCTTCAATTTCGGTGAAATGTACCGCGCTATTTGTAAAAAGAAAAGTTTCGCATGCAACTATGAAGAGCGATTTATATTCAGTGGTGAACAGTTGTTAATGACCATTTGCTGCCCGGTACGCTTTGTGGCCACTTGAAAACGCGTCAAAACACTGAAGAAACCATTGTAACCACGGTAACCAAGCAGCCTTATTTTAATGAAGATGAGTCTCACTCTCTCTCTCTAAATATGTAAAATAAAGCGAATAATTTAATCTGCCAAAAAACCCCATTAACACTATTACACCTGTTGTGTGTACGGAAATGTTCAAGCCTTCTTGTTTGGTGTCGGTGCCATACTACAAATGTTTAGCACTGAATGGTATCTTCCTATGCAATCAGTGGCACTCTATTTTACGAGCATTCCACGTTCCTCACAGCGGCGCGAATAACAAAACAGCGCGAATATATGAACTCCCTGTCTTGTCGCCTTTTTCATTGTCCAATCTTGGTGATATTCTTTAATTTCAATATGTGCCAACAGGACTGCAATAACCACCTTTTTAGTTTTTCACAAAAACTCTGAACCCTTTGTCCTTTTATCCTTTCATGTAATTTGCTTTTTTGTAATATGGCACGTTGGCTAATAATAAAACAATGATTGATTGATTGATTGATTGATTGATTGATTGATTGATTGATTGATTGATTGATTGATTGATTGATTGATTGATTGATTGATTGATTGATTGATTGATTGATTGATTGATTGATTGATTGATTGATTGATTGATTGATTGATTGATTGATTGATTGATTGAGACACACGAGAGAAGTAAACAACAAAGCAGAAAACTGGACGAGTTGGTATGTATTCATCGTTACTGGAGAGAGCGCACTGGCCTAGCGCCTTGCAAGTTTCAACAGATACGTTTTATCACCTCGCCATGTCGTTAAGCTTTGAAGTAATGCGTGACTTATATTGTCCAGTTTTGTTTCCTGCGCAGTGACTATGCGATTTTCTTACGTTTTCCTTCATTAAACTTTAGTGGAAAGTGAGCGCTTGTGTTGTCGTGTTCTTCTTTCTTTGTCCCCGCAGCCAGTGCCCGCTCTCTAGTAATGATGAGAGAAGTAAAACTGTTCAGTGTTAAGGTAACACATTCTTGTGCTGCAAACTTTAAAACAACAAAAATTTCAAAAAATAGACAGAAGCTCCCTCATTAGAAACAGGAACTGACCTCTTTGTTGCAGTTTACGATGACATTTCCACATGCGGACAGGGTAAATTGGAGATCATGGAGAGAGGCCTTCATACTGCATCGGACATAAATAGGCAGAAAATTATGATAAGGAGGAAAATCAGCTTTGCCGTGAATTACGAGTTACACGGCGATAAACAGCAGTGTCGCAAAAAAAAGTCATTGTTGGCTTTGACGAACATTTCATTAGGCTCCTAAAACTTCTTGCTCGTTGCTGTTTTACTTTCAATTTGCACGTATCGTACGCCTATGGCTAAAGTGCGAAGTTAGAGACCAGCTCCAAGGGGTGAACGAAACACACTCCTAAGTCACTGATGCATTAAAACAGGTGTGAGTCGCAAGCATTGTGGGCGTCGGTGTTTGCGATGAACGCTTATTTTCCTTTAGGAACCGCTCGCAAACACAGGAGAATGAAGTGGACCTATTTTCACAAGAATAGAAGACGCCTCACTGAGGATGACCAGTGCACGTCCCACATATTGCGATGGAGTGACAACAACGAAATGAAAGGTCGACATTTTCGTGGTACTTCGTGTAGCGCAATGTATATACAATGTGCTTTGGTTGGCACTATACGTGCACAACAGCTTCAGCATATAGCAGAGTTAGAACCACGAGTACGTCAATATATGGGACGAACCAACAACGGTTCTTCGCAGCTTATCCGCTTCTTTCGATCTGTGCGCAAGAAAACCCCGCAATATCAATGTCTTTTTTTTCTCTCCTGCCAAGCATAAAACTCGGACGCAGACATTGCACTGAGTGAGTGAAACAACTTTATTGACGACCCGGCATAAAGGGGGGGAAGGGGTAGCGGAATTAAAGCGAGACACTGCTTATTCTTGCCGACAGGCGAAATATTTCAGGGGCGAAGCTCCTTAGGGTGTGGGTCTGTCCCTCCTCTGTAGTATGTAGTAGTAGTAGTAGGAGGAGGAGTAGTGCGTAGCTAAGTATAGTGGGATGTACCCACTAAACGTGATAAAGATGACGATGACGCCTGATGACCATGAAGAATAAGCGCGTTCCAGTATAGTGGAATGTACCCACTACACGTGATAACGATGACGATGAAGCTGATGACCATGAAGTATAAGCGCGTTCCAGTATAGTGGAATGTACCCACTACACGTGATAACGATGACGATGACGCTGATGACCATGAAAAATAAGTGCGTTCCAGTATAGTGGAATGTACCCACTACACGTGATAACGATGACGATGACGCTGATGACCATGAAGTATAAGCGCGTTCCAGACCGCACATTCTCTTTCTGCCATGGATGAAAACGATCGTGAACGCGCTCTCGCCCTCGAAAGGCAAAACGGCAACGCATCACACCACACCCCCCGCGTTTGTGTGTCAGGTCTTTGTATGATGATCGAGTGGGCAAAATTTACGGGGATTGACGGTTTACCAGATTACCTCCGGAGCTTCGCCCACTCATCATCATTCACTTTGTGGATATGGCGTGATTTTTTTCCGCTCCTGTTCAAATATCTAAGAAGCACCACCCATCGGACTCCAAGAATAAGCAGTTTACTTGTGTATTTCAGAATGCTTGCCGATTTTCCAGACCATATATTGCTTCGGCGGGCCTCGAATCAAATTTCACCGCTTCCTTGTCACGTGTAGTTTCGGTCTTACGTAACAAAGAGGCCGCGTTTTCTGCGTGCCAGGCGCGATCACTTACGATTTCGCCCTTAAAATTTCATTATGAATATCTCGAATTACGCGCAACTTTCCGAGAATTCTGAAAAAATTGGTACGCCAATAATTGGCACACACTAAAGCTTCCCAACATAAATAACTGCACTCAACTCAATAATTATACAAGTTAATTTACGACTTTTTCACAACCAATGTCATCAATGTCATTTTAGTTGCGGCAAAGTATTTCTGCCTCAACACAGAGTGCGTGCACCAAAATGGCTGGAGCGTGACTTTCAAGCCTTGCTGCGCAAGGCTTGAAATGGCGAAACACGACAATTCTGAAGACTAATCTGGTTGCTTCTAGGTTGCTTCTAGGTCGTCGTTAGCCTTTAGGCAGGTTATGGTAGGTGTGCTGTTTCTATACGTTGATTCTCAGTGCAGAGAGGTCGCCGTCGTGCCCCGGATATGTACATGTATGTCTGTATATAAAAAAGACACAAAGAAAAATCATACGAAAAACTTCTAAGGCACGCGACCGGGGATTCGAACCAGCGACCCCTCGCTCCGCAGCGCGCTGCGCTAGACCATGCAGCCACACTCTATAAGCATGCACCGGCATAATAACGGCAAGATATTTATAGACACCATTTACCGCTGGCCGTATGCAGATCTCGCAGGAGCTTAATCGTGGTTTCTGTCACTGAACGCTCAAACGTTCAATTTGAAAATTGCCCTCGAGACGAGCACGAAAAAGGGGCCCGTTTCTGTGCCAACTCGTGATGTGGATCGAAAAAAAAAAAACTGCCAGGCCTGCTTGGACCACGCAGCACAGTCACAGCGCAAGCTGGAAGATTGGCCTTTCTAGAGCCTTTTAAACACTCTGAGAGCAACTACTACAAGCACACTTGCATGGTACCCACTGCGCCATAAATCATAATTTTTGTGTAGTGGGAAAGTGTCTACTATGCCATTATTCGCCATTCTTCGGAAAAGCTCGGTACCCGCTACCATAGGTCGGCAATACTTTTGCAGCTCACTCATTGTCACTCATGAAGTATATCTTGCGCTTACGGCTCACTCAGACTCAGACTCACTAAGGTTTTCCTGAGCCGGACTCACTCGGAGTCGCACTCACGAAAAGTTTTTTTAACCCGACCCACTCGGATTCAAACCCACCAAAACATTACTCACTCGGACTCACTCAGACTCACGGTTCCATCTGAGTGTGAGTGATTCTGAGCGAGTCGACTCATGAGTCCGTTAGCCTAGAATTAACTTTTGCGACAATGGTGCCAATGCTCTTTAACACCAATATGTCACGTAATCGGTGCTTTTCTTGACGCCTTTTGATACAGTACATTCGAATGCGAATTATGAGTGCTCTAAAATCAGTAAGGTCGTTTTTCTTGAAAGAGATGACAACATAAGATTTATTTATCAACAATTTCCCCGGAAGAGTTGGCGGAGGGGCGGTCAGGGCACCCTCCTAATAATTTGCACCTCTGATCAATGGTGTATTAACTACACTGCTTTGGAATACGTGTGCGTAGACTTGAGTATAAACGTGAATCCAGGTAAGCCTGATAGTAATGTTGCAGACTAGATTGGACCATAGGTCGGCAAAAAAATCTTAACTCACTCCGGCTCACTCAAGAAATATATCTTGCGCTTTGGACTCAATGGGACTGATACTCACCCAAAATTTTCCTGAGCCGAACTCACTCGGACTCACACTAACGAAAATTTTCTTCCACCGGACTCACCCGGACTCAAACTCACCAAAATGTTACTCACCCGGACTCACTCAGACTCATGGCTTGATCTGAGTGAGCCCGAGTGAGTCGACTCATGAGTAAGTTCGCCGACCTATGCCCGCTGCACACTTGTAACGCATTATGTGCACATTGTTGATGCTGTGCCTGACGACGATGAAGAATTATGCCTGGGGCCTTTGTAAAGGGTTGGAGCTTTGAACGACCCAGTCGTTACGCAATTCACATTGTGTGACGCCTGGTTGTTACTTCACTGTTCTAAAACGCTTTACAGCACATGTTAACGCGATTCCTTACCCGACGTGAAGCATGCATAGGGTCACTTTGCAACGCAGTTTCAAGCACCGGCGTAGCTTTGGGGAGAGTGCTGGGCTGCCACGCAGAGGGCCCAAATTCGGTTCCCCTTCTGTCATAGGTATTTTTTATTTATTTAGCTTTTTTCTAAGAGCGTCAGGCTCTCCGTTGTCGACACTTGCAGCGCGTTGCTCAAACACCCAAGGCGTGAACAAATGTGATTCTTGTTAGTTCACGCTTGTGCTGTGTATACCTGCGCTTCCTTTTCGAGCGTCCTTTGTTCTTGAGCGGGAAGATGCAAAGTATCGAGCTGCTCGTCGACCTTCGTGTGACATTCCAATTTCTTGCTATCGCATCATTGCATCGCCCTTGCGGAGAAACTGTGAATTTTTCTTTCTCCTGATAGGCCGCACATATTACGGTTAGCTTAAACAGCCTCGCTGTAAAAAATACCCAGTATCCAGTGTACATACGTTGTCAGTATAGGTATGCTGTGCGCACAAAAGTTTACACTGTAACAGCATGATCAGCCACGCCGCGTCACAAAACTAAACGTTGACTAAAGCACGCGACCATGCAGTCGTTTTACTCGCCATAGAAAACAGCATTTCGAAAAGTTATTCAGAAACTTAAAAATTACTCCTCTGAATCCTCAAAATCTTCTTTCCCTTGGGGCGTCTTCTCTGGGATTCAGCAACAGGAATGTCTGCTTAGCTATATGCGAATTTCTTGTTGACACAAAAAGAATTCCCTGTTAACATTATTCCCTATCAATTTTTCGTACTTCAAAATTCCTTTCATTAGTTCATTGATTTCCATATTATTTTATTATTCTATATAGTCCGGTCATTCTTCAAATTTTTGTTATTCCAGTGGCGATCGATTTCCTTCACATCCCTTTTCAAAATTAAATATTTCCCCTTATATTAACCACCGGATTCATGGTCAATGCCCCGAAGTGGGTAAGAGCCAAGTATACAGGAACAAGCAAGCAAGCAAGCAGTGTCACGCGAAAGTGCGCTCGCGAACAGAAGAAGAAGAGCGTTCAATCGCGCAGGATGCAGCGGACGTTGAACGAGAGTTCCCTCCGTCGTTTTCTGCCCCGTCTTAGCCGGCAGGCGTCAACACGCTTGCGCAGCATTGCGCGAATACGGCTACCCATCGACTTTTCGGGCGCCGATAACGTTCCACGCTACGTACTCTTCGTGCTGTTCGGGGTTACAATGGTGAGCGCAGCGCTGGTCGTGGTGCCCACCGCGCTGCTCCTCCGCAGCCGTCCGTGTAGCAGGCTGGGCGGATGCTACTCGCTCCAGCGAGAGCTCCTCGCCTCCATTGACAGCAGCGTGCCTCCGTGCGACGACTTCTACCGGTGAGCGCAAATCTGACTTTACCGAACCGAACGATTGGCAGCCAGCATATGGCGTGGTATCGAGTCTAGCGCCGTGCAGTGGATGACCTTCAGACAGGCGTAGGGTCACACTATATCAAGAGTGTTCATGAAAAACCGAACGCCGCAGAACATTTTTTTAAGTGTAAGGAGCGACAACGACCACGGACAAAATGGAGTCATACACTTTCAGTGGAAATACAGCGCTGAAAGACGGGACCAAGAAAGGACACAAACCACGGCGCTGACTGACAACCGAATGTGTTGTCAGTCAGCGCCGTGGTTTGTGTCCTTTCTTCGTCGCGTCTTTTAGCGCTGTTTCTTTACAGGAAATCATGAACCAACCAGCGCAAATACGCGCCCTACTGGAGTCATGCACACACACGGAGCTCCTGAGTGTACGTATGACTATCTGGTAACGTAGCTGCGCTGAGCGAAATGTACAAACCGTCCTGTTGTCTTGTCCCGTCATTTCTTTGTGCATTTCGCTCAGCGCAGCTACGTTACAATGCCGTACCAACTAGCCCAAATTGAAGCTTTGCTAAAGGTATGACTCTCCCTTTTGTCTGTTGTTCTCATCGCGTCTTACACTTCAATTTATGCTGAATCAAAACGCCCAGCCTTCCATTCTCATACTGTAGAACATGTTCAGTCACCATTGCAGAATAACAAAAGGCGTAGGCCTTCAGATTGGGCGAGACGAGCTAAGTGTTCGGGAGCTCGGGCCTCAAGGTGACCTCCGCGGTATGCTTGATAGCGCGTTGTTATACACACGGTTCAGGACTGAGCAACACTGCATCCCAAAGCCCAAGAAAGCCGGTATGTTATAAAACAAAACAACTAGTGAAGAGCTTCGCAACCTCACTGGCAGTTTACTTCTACACGAAGCATAGCGTGAATCATTGGCGGAATTGTATTAAACTGGCTCCGGCACCAGAACAATTTGCTACGACAACGTCTGCTGAATCGGCCGGTCAACTAATGTGTGTCGATCCCAGAGGTGGCGCTTAGTGAAGTGGCACTTCACTAGTGAGACCGGTTAATCAGACGCACCAAACTCTGCAGAATGAGGTGTAATTTTAAACCATTACGATTATGACTTTATGGAGTTGACCCGAGCCGCCTACGATCGACCCCAGGCACGTCTGCAGCGGCTGGGATAGACGGTACGCGACAACGCGTGGCGAACCAGCGTCATGGTACAAGGAGATCTTCATGGACATCTTCCTGTGGAAACTAATGCAGCGCACCGTCCCACCGACGCCTGTGAAGGCGATGGACAAGGCAGCCTCCATGTTGCTCCACTGCGTCAAGGAGGTACGCCTTTACTGCAGCTGGCTAGGTAGGATTGCGATGAGTGTTCCTTCGACTTCAGGACTCGTGAATATCGTAACTACGGGCGATGCACATACCGCCATCAATTATATTATATATAATTTCAGAAGCCTTTGCATGGTGCTATGCTAATGACATTCCTAAATGAGCCAGTCACTTTATTTCGATTACACTGTTCTGCTCAAGTCTCGCATGCTAAAGTAGCTTACGTTTATTGTGTCGCAGAGAGTTTCCCCTCCAATGCGAACACGACCAGCAGAACAGGAAAACAAGGGACACAAGGGCGATGTGTTCACTTAAAAGGAAGTACGACGGAAATTTCATTGCGGAAGTGATAGTCGACAGTTAATGGAGAAGTGGTCGCGGATACTGAATGGTATAGGTCAAATAACACTAAATATTGCGACGCAATAAAATGTCGACATAAATTGAGCTCCAGTAGCGCCAACGAAATAACTTAGTGTGCATCGAGCAATGTGTTTAGGCGAAGTAATGCAGTACATTCCACTGGCAGTCATTCCTAATGATGGATGAGCGTGGCAGTGTGCACTCAGACGCACGAGGCGCAATGTCTTGCGGTATATTGCTAGTAACGCACTATTCGACGCAGAGCACCGTTTTGGAGCGATAGCTCTCCTCCCTGTACAAACTCGGAGAACACCTCATTGCATGAATCTAAATTTAAAACTCAGCCAAGGTCAACGCCGGCGCAATAGCTTCAGGAAAATAATAGTGCATCTCATCTCGACAACGAAGGGCGCCGCAAGGCGAGTCTTTCGTGACTCCATCGCCAGAGGCGCTGGCTGCGTCAAGTTTTCTGTTAAAGGCATTACCCTAAAGTGAATCAATCAATCAATCACTCAATCAATCAATCAATCAATCAATCAATCAGAAGTTTATTTCACCAGGAAATTTTGGATGGTGCTCAGGGCTAAAAGCTGCTCTAGGCAGCTTGACTTGGTCCCTGAAGACCTTACAAAGGCAATGGGGTCGAATTTTCCAAAACACCAGGGTATAAGGACAGTGCTGTCAAAGAGAATTCAACAAATAGAAACAACCCAGAGGTGGTTATCTGGTTGCGTGTAAAATCAAGGCCGCAGATGAATTTAATCTTTCACTAAACAGGGTTAGTACTTCATTTCCACTTGCATCTAGGTGGCGTGAGACGCCGCCCGGTCAAAAGTCTACATCCCCATTAATCCGTCACTGCGTGCCTTGGGTGCCGACGGTGACACGCAGCGTCTGTGTGTTGTCCAGTAGTGCAACACGTTCACTTCTTTCCCGTGGAGTGTAGTTAAAGAGCGCAGACATCTCGTCGTCCTATCTTGAACCAAGACACGCCATAAAGATAAAACATCTGCAAACCAATAGTCTAGTCTTTCCCAAGGCATATAAAACCGCGCTATCGCTCTACAAGCTTGGTCTAACCCCGTTCAACCTTGGCAAGTTTTTTTTTTTTTTTTTTCAAAATGTTAGCTTGACTCAAGCTGCCGAAGCCAAGCTGCCTAGAGCAGCTCTTGGCCCTGAAGAACATCCAGAATTTTCTGGTGAAATAAACTTTGACATTGACTTTGACTTTGCCTCGCAGACGGGGTACCATGGCGGCGAAACGCTCAGAGATTTCCTCCAGGACGTGGGGCTGTCGTGGCCGCACAAGAGCTCGGCCAGCCGGGAGCAGCTGTTGGACTCTCTCGTGATGCTCTCGCTGGACGTCGGCATGCCGACGCTGTGGAAGTTCGTCGTGGGTCGCCACCCTGCGCGACCGACGGAAAACGCGCTGTACATGTCGCTGGACCGGCGGTACGATTTGTGGTCCCAAGACGTGGATCGGCTCAGCGCGAGGGGCGCGCTCAGCCGCTACCTGCGCCGCGGCGCGGAGGTCGTCGGCGGCCTGGGCGGCTCCTACAGCGTCATGATCGAGGACGTGCTGGCCACGCACGAGGACCTGTTGACATTCGTGCAGGCACGCGTTCGTTTGAGTATTCTGGTTTCTGCTAATAGCCACTTTATGTGAACAGCCCGTGATATTTCTGTCCTCAAACAGAATTTTATTAACGTCTCCGTCTAGTGCCGCATTTGTTCGATTCGGAAGATAAAAAGTATTGAGAATGCAGTCAGCGTTTTACTTTAGTGGTGTTATGCCAACACTAACGTTAGACATCCACATGAACAATACAAACATCAGGACGGTTGAGCTTCGCCTTCAAGAGTAGAACATGACAGCGTGATCGGGCCCCATTCGCATGTTCTCATTGGGTTGCCTGGCTTCGCTTCTTAGTGGTCACTTCTAGCGGGCTGCGAGGAAAGTAACGTCTGTGCGCGCAACATTGGCACTTCGAAACTCTCCTAGAATGCGTGCCTATACTGCAAGTGCAGTTGTGAGGTGCCCACTACGCCATAATTATTTATAGTGGGTATGGGTAAAGTACCCACTATGCGTCAATAAAGAAAATTCGTGCAG
The DNA here is from genome assembly GCA_030522465.1 of Rhipicephalus appendiculatus. Lineage (NCBI taxonomy): Eukaryota > Metazoa > Arthropoda > Arachnida > Ixodida > Ixodidae > Rhipicephalus > Rhipicephalus appendiculatus. The sequence goes on along the minus strand of JALIZH010032924.1, from coordinate 4,309,106 downwards.
CTACACATCTTGTTGATGCTGTTCTTGGTAATCATGATTACGCCGGAACGCTTCGCGCTTGCTGGGCCTTTACTCGCCGCGCTATTCCCATGGTGCGACTCCTGGTGCAATTCTACACTTCTGTAACGCAATACTACTCTTGTTAACGGGGCCTCTCGCATTACATGCCGCCTGCATAGGGTGTTTTTCCGAAGCAATTTCGATCAGGGTCGCGGATCTGTGCAAAATCTTCTGTCTGACACGCACAAGTTCTGGGTGTTAAGTACGATAGTGAAAAAAACTATTTTGCCGTCCCCGTTACACATCTGGCTACAAGCACATTGCATTTTTTTCCATCACCGTTTCGTCACAGCGACCGGTAATGGTGTATCCAGACGACGGACCGACCCGCGGACGGCTGAGTCACGTGACAGTAAGAACGCGAGTGGCCCCCCGTCCGCTTGTGCCATACACACGCGCAGTCCGAAACGGGAGGGATAAAGCCCGGGCCGAGGCCAGTTCCAACCGCAAACGATGCCCCACGCGCGTCTTCAAAGAGAAACCGCACGTCCGAAGAGCCGCCGGCGTACTCGGCGACCGAAAAAAAGAAGAAAAAAAACCTGTCTTGTTGACACCCCACCCCTCCGAGCGCGCGGCCCGCAGCCAAGGATGGGGACGGGCGGTTCGTGAAAATGTTTTCAGCATTGTTGGCCCTCATGGCCCGCGGCCCAGCTAAGGACTCCCTCAACCGGAAGTGGAGGGTCACGTGACGGTGAGGTCGCGGGCCAAAAGAGCGGTTTGGCCCTTCGTCTGGATACACCATAAGTGAACCAAGCGAAAACTAAACCAAAAAGCAAAGCGTCATATGCACTATACACATGCTGTGCTCATGTACTATCCGCGTCAAATGAAACCCGAACAGCGGCAAGCATTCGCAGTGGTATAGTGCGCGCCGTCCAGTTATCACTATGGACAGGCGCGCATGTATGCGAAGTGCTGCCGAACCGGATGCGCGCGAATGTCAGTGGTGATAACTATACCACTGCGAATGCTTGCCGCTGTTCGGGTTTCCTTTGACGCGGATAGTACCTCTATTTCAGTGCTGCTTCAATTCTGCGGAAAAATGCTGAATCATTTGGGCATGATAAGACCATCGGCAGTTTGTACCTAACGGACGTCCATTGGGGTGCAGCATTCTTGGAACACCTACACCACGGTGCGCTACCTGAACCTCAGCGACGCGGAACTCCGGCGCGCTATCAACGGCCACCTGCCCGACGATTCCCAGCTCTGGACCGATGACGAGGTGGTCGACTTGCACCCGGGCGTCTTCGAATCCATCGACGAAATGTACCTCAGAGTTGACGGACAGCGCGAACGCTTCAAACAGTTCCTCGGCGCGTATCTGGTGTGGACCCTTTCTCCCTTCGTGTCCAGCCAACTAGACAAGGCCATGATCGCCGACATGGGCCGAGTGGACTCCGCTCAGGCGCGTAGGTCGCGCGAATGCTTCGAGACCATCAGTCACGTGATGCCGCTGGTCAGCTGGAAGCTGCAGAACGACCTGGTAGGCGACGTCCGCTTTGTGTGGGGCGTCCTCCACTCCGTGGTGCATTCCCTGCGCCATTTCATCGCGTCGTACAACGAATGGATGGACGCCCGGATAGCAGCGACGACGGCTCACCTGAAGGTCAACGCGCTCAACATGAGCTCGACGTGGGCCATGTTGGACATTATGTACGCTTTCGTTCCCGGCGGAGACAAGAAAGGCAGCTACTTCGATCGCTACAGGCGCATCGCGCACGCCGCGGCGAGCCTGCACAAGCAGTCTCTGCGTGCGCCCCGCCAGAACACCTACCACCTGCCGGGTGTTTCGCACGAGATCAACTACCGTCTCCTGGTGACCCGCGAGGTCCCCGTAAGCTACGCGAGCATGGCGCCCCCCGCTGTCAGTGCCGGGACAACCACTCGCCGTGCCGTTCGCCATCATCGGAATACCTGCAACCGCGGAAGTCCTGACGTTACTCTACTTAATGTTTTACACCAATGACCGTTTTGAGGTGAGGCATATACGAGGGATTGTACACGTCAAGGCTTTTTTTTTTCTTTGGCATTTTTGGGGGAGAAACGAATTATTTCATTCTTCAAAAATTGACTGATTGCGCCTCGCAAGTAAAACCTGCTGCGTGATGCGTTTAGTCATTAGTATATTGCCACACACGCCCCTTTCTTTCTATGTTTGTTTTCGCCGGCCCATTGCACATGTAGAAAAGGCCTTACGCAAATCGCGCCCGAATGTCTGAGAACATTCCAGATTATTTAAGATCATCTGTCAGGCTTCAGCACGCAGACGCGAGCAGCTGATTTTATTCTAGAACAAACGTGGCCACCAGTGATAACGCTCGAATGTTCGCTGCCGCCTGTATAAATGCCGACGCACCTTGCTGCCAATCAGTTGATCGACGGCCGACGTTCTGTTCGCCGTTATCATTGTGAGTGTGTATTGCTGTAATCTGACTTCCCGTTTTCACGGCCACAAGTTCGGCCAAATAAAAGAGTTTCATTTTGGACACGCTGTATCTGCCTTCGAGGTACTCCACAAGGCCCCTGAGACCCGGGTCGGCCCGCTGTCGTTCGGCGAAGTCGTCGGCCTTATGGTTCCCAAGAAGTCATCCTCCTGGTCGTCCTGTGGCGGCGGGTACACGGGGGGCGCAAGACAAGCAGTCGGCGTCAGAGTGCTTTCGTCCGAACTAGTAAACAATAGTGATGTCGAATTCTTGAAGTCTGACTCCATCTTGCGAGACGACCTGAAGGTTCCTTCAAGTTAGCTAGCGAACACAAGGCGTGGTGGTCGCTCACAACTTTGAAGGGTCTGCCGTAGAGGTAGGGGCGAAACATTGACGTAGCCATGATGATGGCGAGACACTCCTTTTCTGTTGCGGAATAGTTGGCTTCTGCCTTGGATAGCGACCGGCTAGCATAACTAATAACCCTTTCCAGTCCGTCTGTCCTCTGCACAAGGACGGCGCCGAGTCCTATGCTGCTTGCGTCGGTGTGAATTTCCGTATCGGCGTATTCGTCCAAATGCGCAATTATGGGAGGCTTCTGCAGACGTCGTTTCAGTTCATCAAATGCTTCGACTTGCGCTGTTTGCCATCTCAATTCGACGTCGGTCTTCGTGAGCTGCGTTAGTGGCTCGGTTATCCGTGAAGAGTCTTTGACAAAGCGTCTGTAATAGGCGCACAAGCCGAGAAATCGGCGTACGGCCTTCTTGTCGGTGGGTGGCGGGAAGGCGGCGATAGCAGCTGTTTTCTGCGGGTCTGGGCGTACTCCAGACTTGCTGATCACGTGACCCAAGAACAAGAGCTCTTCGTACGCAAAGCGGCACCTTTCAGGCTTCAAGGTGAGGCCGGAGGTCTTGATTGCTTGAAGTACTGCGTCGAGTCACCGGAGGTGTTCGTCGAAGTTTGGAGCAAACACAATGACGTCGTCCAGGTACACCAGGCAAGTCTGCCACTTCAATCCTGGCAGTACTGTATCCATAACCCGTCGGAAAGTCGCAGGCGCCGAGCAAAGACCGAAGGGCATGACCTTGAACTCGAAGAGGCCGTCTGGTGTTATAAACGCGGTCTTCTCTCGGTCTCTCTCGTCGACTTCGATTTGCCAATAGCCGGTCTTGAGGTCCATCGACGAAAAGTGCCTCGCGTTGTGGAGTCAATCCAGGGTGTCGTCTTTTGTTCAGGCGGCGATAATCGACGCAGAAGCGTAGAGTTCCGTCCTTTTTCTTCACTAAGATCACGGGTGACGCCCACGGACTCTTTGAAGGCTGGATGACGTCGTCGCGTAGAATTTCGTCGACTTTTTTTTTTTTTTTTTTTTTTTTTTTTTTTTTTTTTTTTTTTTTTTTTATGGCCTCGCGTTCTCGTGTCGAAACTCTGTACGGGCTCTGACGTAGTTGCCTGGCACTTTCCTCTGTTATGATGTGGTGTTGTGCGACTGGGGTCTGTCGAACTCTTGACGACGACGAAAAGCAGTCCCTTAATTGCAGGAGCAGGGTTTTAAGCTGTTCTTGTTTATGCGTCGGAAGGCTCGGATTGACGTCGAAAACTAGTTGATGAGCTTGGTTCGTCGTAGCTTGTTTGGGACTCGGCCAGGGTGAGAGCGTTACTGGCTTCCACAATTTATTCGATGTAGGCGACCGTCGTGCCTTTGCTCACGTATTGTATTCGTTGCTGACATCACTGTTGATTTCCCTTCACGCAGCTCAGCTATTTCTCTTGCGACACAAATCTCCCGGTTGATCAGTAGCTGCTGGTCGCCTTCAACGACACCTTCCAGGTCTGCTGACTCTTTAGTGCTGACGGGAATGATGACGCTGGAGCGAGGGGGAAGGGTGACTTGGTCTTCCAGCACATTCAAGGCGCGCTTTTCTCTCGGCGTGTGCGGCGGTAGTGCTTTTTCTGTGTATAGTGTTATCGACTTGGATCTCTGGTCGATAATTGCACCATGAAGCCTTAAGAAGTCCATACCGAGGATGACATCTCTCGAGCAACGCTGTAGGACTACGAAGCTCACGGGATAAATCCGGTTGTTAATGGTGACTCTCGCTGTGCAGATTCTCACCGGCGTTACCAGGTGACCTCCACCTGTCCGGATTTCAGGGCCTTCCCATGCGCTCCTGACTTTCCTCAATTTCGCGGCGAACAGCCCACTGACGACGGAGTAGTCGGCCCCTGTGTCGATGAGAGCGGTGACGTTGTGGCCGTCGATGAGAACGTCGAGGTCGCTAGTTAGTCATCTTGCGTTGCAGTTAGGTCGCGGCGTCGGATCACGGCTGCGTCGGCTTGTGCTGCTGCTTCTACGTGGTGCCGTCGGGTCTTCTTCCGGCTGAAAAATTTCGTCGTCAGGGCTCGGTTGGGCTCGAGGCATGTGCTGAAAATTTTGACGCGGCGGCGTCGTCGACGGCGGAGGATCTTCGGTATTTCGTCGCACAGCAACCGCACTTCCGTCAGTTGCTTCCCTTAGTTTTCCGGATACGGGCTAGGCGATCGGCCTCGTCTTGGGCCAGTGTATGGTCGGCGTTGGGGAGAGACGAAGCGGCCTGGCGACGGTGATCGGAAAGGTCCTCGGGGGTTCCATTGGTCTCCTGCGTGGTCTCCCGCGAGATAGTCGGTGATGTCACGTGGCCTCTCGCCACGGTGTGGACACGGCGCGTTGACGGCGAAGCCGCGTAGTCCCATCTTGCAGTACTGGCAGCGGCGGTAACTATGTCCGGCTTCCCCGCAGTCCGTCCCTCCTTTCCGCGTCCCACACCACCACAGCGCATGCGCGTCTCCTCCCCCCTCTCTCTCTCCTCTCCTACGCTCACGCCATTTCTCTCCTCTAGAAATACTCTACTCTACGGAGCGGCGCCAGCGTCCTACACCCCCCACAGCGCATGCGCGTCCCCTCCCCCTATCTCTTCTCTAGGAATCCTCTACTCTACGGAGCGGCCCCCCGCGTCCCACACCCCGACAGCGGATGCGCGTCCCCTCCTCATATCTCTCCTCTCCTACGCTCACCCCCCTTTCTCTACTCTAGGAATCGTCTACTCTACGGAGCGGCCCCCCGCGTCCCACAGCGCATGCGCGTCCTCTCCCCCTCTCTCCTAGGCTCACCCCCCTTTCTCTACTCTAGGAATCCTCTACGGAGCGGCTCCCACACCCCCCACAGCGCATACGCGTCCCCCCTCTCTCTCCTCTCCTACGCTTCCCCCCCGCTCTCTGCTCTAGGAATGCTCTACGGAGAGGCGCGCGACAGGTGGTGCGACAGCTGCATACTCCGCTGGGGGGCACCACGGTAGTTCCGCTGTATAAAAATGACGGAGCGGCGACGTTTCTCCCGCTCAAGCTAACCATCTCCCCGCTGCTTCGCATCCACACATGATTCCCTTTAGCGGGAGATGGGGAAGTTTTTTTTTCTTCGGACATGGCGGGGTCGGCATGTCCGAAATAGGCGAGTCATTTCTTCGGTGTACATCCCGATGTTCTCGTTAAGGAGCTGTACACGAGTCTCGAGAAGGGTTTCAGCCCTTTCTTTTCGGACGACGCTCGTGAAGGTGTTAAGGAATTTGGTGCGGAAGAGGTCCCATGTTGTTAGCGTGGACTCTCGATTCTTGCGCCATCTTGAAGGGCAAAATAGACGTGGTGTAGCTTCTCCTCGCAGTACCAGTTGAACGCGGAGACCCGATCGTACGCCTCCAGCCAGCTCTCTGGATCTTCGAGTGGTGGTCCGTGGAAAGTCGGCGGCTCCTTGGGTCGATGCATAACGACCGTGGTAGGCGATACAGCGGCCGTCATTGTGGCTGTCGTCTTCGTCGTTGTGGTTCGAACCTTGTCGGGTAGGGCTCCGTATTCCGGTGGGCGACCTTGCTGTCTGCGGCTGGCTCGCTCCTCAGCGTTGGCGTCGATGTCCTCTTGACGCTGTGGGCTTGGCTACCGGCTGGAGGGGGGGCGTTCGGTACATGGACCGGGAAGCACTTCCACCAGATGTCACGTTGTCGTGACGTCGACGAAGGCAACAGTCGGCGTGTCAGAGAAAAAACTATTCGGCCGAACTTGTGGACAGGAAAATGGAAACTCAAACTACAGCAAGCAATGCACGCTGTACAATGATAGCGGCAGGGAGGGCGTCGGCCGTCAAAAAACTGACAAGCGGTGACACGCGTCGGCATTTATACGTGTGTTATCGAATATTCCAGCGTTATCGCTGGTGGCCACGTAAGTTCCAGAAGACGCTGTAATATTCGCGTTATGCGCGTAATTTCCACAAAACGACCTTGATGAAATCCGTTATAAGAGCACATAATCTGGTAATACTCCGAATAATCGTTCGCATCGCTCAAAAGTGGTTATGAAGTCAGTTGAATCGTTGACCTGTTATTTATGGCCAAACTTAAAACATCGAGATTCTCGCCCTCCAGTGCCTATACAGAGAGATAGTTGAGATCCCCGAGGGTTCTCCATATTTGGATCCGCGTCAATTTTCTTACTGATATTTCTTCCTTATTGCAATGCTTTGCAGTCACGTGAGAACGACGGTCATCCCGTGATCCCCGCGCCCAATTGTAATCGAACTCCCAATACTCAAGGAGAATCGAAAAGATTGCACGTTCTTAAGAAAAAGCAGTGCAGCGGTGCCTCGCGTGATGTACGCATAATGTGTCGTGCAATGTTTCCTGAATAACTAGTTGGAGTAAATGTTCGCAAAGGCTCACAATTGTGCTCCCCCTTAAATAGCCTCCTTCAGTAAAGAAAAATTACTTTGAGTCTTATTCACTGTTCGTTGTAGCACTTCTCGTCTTCATTGCCTTTTTTATTGCGACAGCAATTATATCGACACTCTCGGTGTTTTTGTTTTGTTTTTTTGCCGTCGCCGGCGTGTCCCGTATATATATATATATATATATATATATATATATATATATATATATATATATATATATATATATATATATATATATATATATATATATATATATATATCATTTAGCCCCGGCGCGAGTTTATGAATAAGTAATAATAATATCTGGGGTTTTACGTCCCAAAACCACGATATGATTATGAGAGACGCCGTAGTGGAGGGTTCCGGAAATTTTGACCATCTGGTGTTCTTTAACGTGCACTGACATCGCACAGTACACGGGCCTCTACCATTTCGCCTCCATCGAAATGCGACCGCCGCGGCCGGGATCGAACCCGCGACCTTCGGGTCAGCAGCCGAGCACCCTAGCCACTGATCCACCGAGGCGGACTTTATGAATAAGTAGGAAAGCGTACCATCCGTCCATGGTTTCTAGCGCGAGTTCAAGGGGCAGTGAACATGCCGTGCACTTTAAATCTACGCTTTTCAACGACGCGAAACTTCGCCGACTTTTGAAAGACTAAACCGGCTATTATTACCAAGACACCTCGCCAAACTGCCAACACCTATTGTAGGCTAAAAGTGGAGATCTTTAGAAATACCAGTACTCCTGCAGATGTCGAAAGCCAATGAATTCACTTTTTCCGATGAGAGCTGACGGGATAAAGCCACTGTTACCAGTGGAAGGGCAACTGTGATAGGAATACTGCAATAAAGCATAGTTTCCGAATTCCAGTTCGTTAGAAATTATGCGTATTCTGCCAGGGGGGTAAGGGGGGGGACGTCTAACTTTCCTTTCTTTCAATTATAGTTAATCCCAAAAACCAGCTTTTCGCTGTACTGGATGTATATGAAATGTTGAACCCGATTTTTACCGCATAGATTGAAGAGGTGATACCATTGCTGTGCGACTTCGGAACGTCATATTACATAACACCTTTTCAATCATCACAATAAAGATGTTCGGTTTCTCTTAAGCCCAACCTTAACGCATGATGATTCAAACGGTGCGCAGAAATACAGCTCGAAGCATATGGAAATGGCCTTAGGGCCGCACTTATACGCCGACACGGTAACGTTCCGAAAATCCGTGAGGAGCTACGCCAACCACACGACGAAGACGATGACGCTGACTAAACAGGAGAGTAACGACATCCTGCGAAACAGCCTGGCGATGCTCTCTGCTGTGCACGCTGTCGAGGGCCACTACGAGGAGCTTACGAGGGACGTCTGGGTGCCCACGACAAAGTCGTTCCCCGGAGTTCCGGCCAGCAGGCTCCTGTTCCTGCTAACGTGCTTCATGAACTGCGGCGCGTCAGGACGCTTGCATTTCCTGAAGGTAAGCAATGTATGAGCTCTGCATGGCTTCACCGCCGCGGTGCCTCTCCAATCAGTCTTGTTCTACTCAATCGTTTGTTTGCGTCATCAATCGTTTGTTTGCAGCTGTCAAGAAATTGTCTTTTAAGCCTGCGTGTACTTAAGATGCCACTCTCTGAACCCCTTGTCCATTGTCCGCCATGTACATAGAGTAGCTCGGGCAAGACCCCGGTATGGGAATTGAGTTTTCCTTGAATATTGTTCAGGCAGCAGCGTTCACCGTAAAGCGTTTCTACATTCCAAGTAAACAAAAAAAGGCACAGTTTCGCCACAAGGCGAAGCAATGAATGCGATAGCAGCAAATTGGAATGTCAAGCGACGAATGGCAAGCGGGTCGAAACGTGCAGTGCGCTGCTCACGCGCACATGACGCACGAAAACAACACGCATAGGACGAGAGCGAACTAACAGCGCTCACAGCTCGACACTTAACGCGCTGCTCAAATAAAAACGACGCACGAAATGTATTCACAGGTACAGACGAGCGCGAACTAACAAGTGTCACAGTTGTTACTTCGCTGTGTTTGAAAAGCGTGCTCTTTTCGCAAACGGGGAGACAGCAGCGAGCGAAGTGACCTTCGTGCGCTCGGTAACTACAACGCAATCGTTCCGGCGAAAGCCCAAGACGTACAATTCTTCCCCAACGCGAGATAAGCGCGGGCGCGCGCGGGCGTCTACCCCCCACGGGGCAAAGTACGCGAGGGAGATGAGCGCATGAGCGCACGCGTCGCGACGAGCGGGGCGCCGAGCTAAAGCCCCGCCGAGCGCGCCCATTGCGCCATCTCACTGGTAATGCTGAAAACGCGCTGTATATAAATAACTCGTTTGAACGTTGAAGGACGTGCGCTTTCGTGGCTCAACGGCTAGCGCTGCAGAGCGAGAGGTTCCTCGTTCGATGCCGCGCGTCGGAAACATTTTTCTGAATTATTTTTATTTGTGGCTTTTTATAAATATATAGATACATATACATATACATATACAGGACATGACGGTGACGGCAACAGCGACGGAGAAAACCAGGCGAGAGTGTTCATATAATTGTTATCGGAATAAAAGTCCTTTGACACTTTGTGAGTCCTGACGAGCCACGTATACGACTTCCTTTAAAGATACAAGTAGACTCTCTTTGCAGATCATTATACCCTCGTCCGAGAGTCGTGGGACCCACAAGAGACTTAACGTGTCTCTTCAGAGAGAGTCATATACGTGGCGAGTCAGGGCTCATCGAAACGAGTAACCTGTACTCTTCTTTTTTTTTCTTTTTTTTTTTTTTCGCTGAGTGTGCAGGACGATATCGGGCGAAAATTGTGAGGTAGTCTCGGCAGACAAGCTTCTCCATTTTTAGCGTAAAATTCAACCCGCGTTCTCTGTTGGACAACTGTACCAGCTTAAAATGGAGGGTAACCCATAGAAGGGTTTCTGCAAGGTGTCTAATCCAGGGCTGGTGCAGTGTAGACAGTGCCAGTCCTCGTCGGTGCTGTCTTTTAGTGTCTGCTTCTGCCCTGTACACATGATTGTGTGTCTGTGCATGCCAGTCCAAAAACGGATCTTGTGGTCATGGGGACACAAGGAGATCGCATTAATTGTAAACAACGGTGCTACGGTTGAACAAAAGGCTAAATATCGTCCATATACTCCCCTTCTCGGAGTTACGGGTGCCTTTTCTTTGAATGGTGGGCTCTCGCAAAGCAGCGCCGTTACAGAGAGGGAACAAGAGAGCACACTTGTGAGAGTTGAGAGTTGATGTGATGGTTCCATGGTGTGAAGAAAGTAGTCTTCTTGGTGACAGCGCAGACTAGACAGGGACAACAGAAAAGTCACACTCGACATAACATATCTCTAGTGTGATCCCTGTCTTCAGCCTGAGCTGCCACCAAATAAACTGCAATGTTATCAAGTCCACGTGGCCACCGTCGTGAAGAAGGCGTAGCGCGATTTTCTTCGCACCAAGAAGCAAATGGCAAAGCACTGTGAAAGTACTGGCTCGCGTTTTTAATATGTCGGAACACTTTACTCGATGTGTCTAGCCCACCGACTTTGTTGATGGAGTACTTGCGTCGACAATGCTAGAGTGCTTGTATTCAGACACCAATTTCTTCGCAACCGATTTGATGCAGAAGCTACTGTGCAATGCGGGGCTGCCAACGGTACCGAGCTTTCCGAGGGTGTTCCAGTGTCGACCCGGCGACCAGATGCGGTCGAATTTCACTTGGCGAGAGGCTGTACACTGAGCTGCGTTACTGTGCCGGCTGTCCCAACAGCACGGCGCATACTGAACTATGGGAAGAGATGCCGTGCTACAGGAGAAGTGAACTGCAAAAGCACGCTCTCTCTCGCCTCAAAGAGCGAGGTTTTCGACGCGGGAGTAGTGGGGAGAAAATTGTTTTGTTTCGTAAAGTAGTTACATTCGTTGTTTTATATTATACTCTCTTTTGCAATTGTCGTGAACGTATTCGTCTCCTCAAAATCTTTGCTCATTGCCCTGGTATAACCATACAATTCTAAAGATTTCGTTTTTAATGCTTTCTTTAAAGCGTACCGGTCTATCCTGCTTCTAATTTCGGGTAAAATTGACCGGGCTATTTGTAAGAAAAAGTTTCGCATGCAGTTATGACGAGCGATTTATGTTCAGTGGTGAACAGTTGTTAATGACCATTTGCTGCCCGGTACACTTTCTGGCAACTTAAGAACGCGTCAAAACACTCAAATAACCACTGTAACCACGCTAACGAAGCTGCCTTATTTTAATGAATATGAATCTCACTCACTCTCTAAATATGTAAAATAAAACCAAGAGTTGTATCTTCCAAAAAATCACCATTAACACTATTACGCCTATTGTGTATACGCAAATGTCCAAGCCTTCTTTTTTGGTGTCGGTGCCATGCTACAAATGTTTAGCACTGAATGGATCTTTCTATGCAATCAGTGGCGCCCTATTTTACCAACATCCACGTTCCTCACAGCGGCGCGAATAACAAAACAGCGCGAATATATGAACTCCCTGTCTTGTCGCCCCTTTCTTTGTCCAATCTTGGTGCCATATGTGCCAACAGGACCGCAATAACCAGCTTTTTCACTTTTCACAAAAACTCTTAACCCTTTCTCCTTTTATCCTTTTATGTAATATTACGTAATTTGCTTTTATGTAACAATAAAACATTGATTGATTGATTGATTGATTGATTGATTGATTGATTGATTGATTGATTGATTGATTGATTGATTGATTGATTGATTGATTGATTGATTGATTGATTGATTGATTGATTGATTGATTGATTGATGCACACGAGAGAAGCAAACAACAAAGCAGAGAAATCGATGAGTTGGTATGCATTCATCGCTACCAATGTTGCCAAGTCAAAAGTCGCAATCCCGCAACAGAAAAATTCAACATTTGGGCCTAACTCACGCAGATTTCAAAAATAAGTAACAAAAAAAAACGAAGCTATCCGAACTCTTCTAGTTTGGACAAGGAAGACGTGGTTCTCTCGTCAATACCTGAACGAAGGCCGGCCCACCAGTTTGAAACCGTTGGCGAAATAGAGTTTTAACGCGATAGCGTTAAAGAGCTCGTTTTGCAGAAATTCTGGCGTCGGCGTCGTTGGTTGTGAGCGAAAAATCGTCTTGTTCGTGACCAAAAAAAAAAAGTGACGATCGAACCCAGGCTGTTTGCGTGGCAAGCAGGTGTTCGACCACACAGCCACGCGTCTGCTTGGAAATGCAGTGAAAATAACTTGCTCTGTTTGGAAATGCAGTGAAAATAACTTTCATGCTTTAGAAACGCACGCGTCCTGTATACAGGCTTCACAATACAACATGTAATATGGCAGTAATATTGCGTGGTACAAGCGTACATTGCCATCGGGCGTCATAACATGATTATCATAACGACTTCGTGGTTTAAAGCCGGCCACCCATTACAAAAGGCACAGACGTTACGGCGCTTATTCCCTTTTGTTGTGGTGAAAGAGGAAAGACGACGAAGAAAACATCGAATTTGTTATTTTATTATTTTATTTATTTATTTATTTATTTATTTATTTACTTTTAACTTTCACTTTAATTTATATTCAAGAGAAATATAGTGTCTGATCTGAATGGGTAAAAAACAAATATTGCACTCTTTCTGATTACTACGTGGATCTTTTCCGTAATCAAAATTCAGTAATCGAAAAGTCTAACATTTTCATGTAAATCACTCTTATCCCTCGGAGTGGGTATGAGCTATGTCAAAGGAAACAACAACAACGACTTCGGCACGTTGCGGACAAAAAAAAATGTAGGTGGTGGTGACGGCGAAGATTAAAGGAAGCAGCCAGACATGGCAGTAGTGGCCACGCAAGCACACGGAATTCGAGAGGTCATCCATGTTCGTGAGGGCTACCCGGGATAACCGCGTGACAGCCTCCTGACGCGTCGCGCTTTTGCGGACGCTACTGAGGTCCGATCCTGCCCGGTACCTGGCCGGTTCCTGCGCCGTCCGGTGCCTACTTGCCTGAACGTCTGTTCCGCCACCACTCGTCCTGCTGCACATCAAGCCGCGCCGCTCCTTCCCGACCATCTACTCAGTTTGTCGACCGCCGGCCTGCTGTGCCGCTGACGTTAACGAGGAACGCGAGCGCCTAGTTTAGGACGTCGTATATTCCTTAGACTTCTTGCTGAAGGTGTAACGTGTGCCGGATCTCTGTTGCTTGTTTATATTGTCTTAGGGGCTCGTTTACATTGGTTAATGTATCTGGGCTTACCAGACGTGTTTGGTGCCTTCATTTCACCGCACCGCACATGGATGAAAGTGATGGTACTATAATTACTCACTACATTTGTGTTAATTACTGTACCCTTGACGAACTTCACGAAGTTATTAAAACATTCAGTCCGTTCGTTCAACCTTTTTGCAATGTAGCACCCTTAGCACATTTAACTTAGTGAATGGATATTTGGGGAATTTTGCAAGTCATAGCCACAATAAAACTATCAACATGCAATCACAAGATGACAACATATGCGCAGCAGCATAGCAATAGAGCTCGAAAACTGCGAGTATGGTTTCTTAGTGTGGTGTGTCTTGTGCACATGAATATGGTTGTATTCCCTTCGATGAAAAGACGATGACATCCCCTAGACTTCTTAACGCAAATAAGAGTTATCGTAGAAGCTGCGGCGATCGATGAGGGCGATTCGGTCCGTTAGCTCTAATAGCTTTACCTGATAAGCTTGCTTTAATTAAGCACTTGCGTTCACTCATGCACTCTTGTTCACCTTCAGCGGGCTGTTCTTCGTGCGTCGGCTTTTCAATAGCGAAGCTGTTCCACCTCGGCGTAAAATGTGTGGCCATGCCCGAAAACTATCATCGTAATGAACGCAATTGTTCCGCTGTACTTGGGTAAATCCCCTTACTCACCGCTACAGCGTGGCCTGTAATAACCCCGATGGGTGAGAGAGCGAGTACACAGAGAGATAGAGAGAGAAAGAAAAAGAAACAGAGAGCCGGAAAGTTGCCAAAAAATTCTTCAAGGACCCGCGGGTACGCGGGATTCGGACCCGCGTACCCTCGATCCGAAGGCGAGCATCCTAACTAGCCCGGCTATAAACGCACACTAGCACAGCATAGCATAGCCATTGTATAGTATAGCGTAGCGAAGGGGGCAGTTCGCGCAAGCCTGGCGGCGCCCTATCGTGTACCAGAGAGCGTAGGTCGGCGAACTCACTCATGAGTCGACTCACTCGGACTCATCAGACTCAGATCGAGCCATGAGAGTGAGCTTCGGTTGAAGAAAATTTTCACGCGTGTGAGTCCATGTAAGTCCGGCTCAGGAAAATTTTGTGGTGAGTCTGAGTCCAAGTGAGCCCTAAGCGCAAAATATGTTTCATGAGTGAGGCTGAGTGAGCTCCACAAGTTTTGCCGACCTGCGCCACAGAGTCATTGGAGCGTCCTAAGAAAGTGCGTACTCCTGAGGTGGAAGCCACGCATCTCGAAACTAGACATGGGTCGGTCGACGGGAAATGCTAGAGGCGACGGGTCCACGCTTCGTTATGCCGAGCTTTGCGCTATTTAGTGCAAACTGCCTACTCTTTTAATTTGTTTAGTGCTTACTTATGTTGACTTAGTGTTTGGGAGAGGGCAGCTATGAGTATGATCACAGAGTCTTTGTCGTGCATGCTTTGTCTTGGCAATAGAATTTCATTCGGAATTCGGCACTCGCCTTCGTCGGCCTGCCTGTGGTCTTTACAAGTGCTACAGTAACATTTGTAATGGAACACCAACTATCCCGTACCGGCACCTTGGTCAGCTTGAGACTTGTGTCGATCGCAACATTATACAGTGCGTGGACTACTTGTACGACGCTGGCCACCTAGCTCCCCGCGAAGGCCTTGGGCGCGCAAAACTTTATGCACTTTTCATGATTCACATAACATTGCATAGGCAGCCGACTTTCGCTACGAGTTTCAGCAACATGAACAAAACTACGTTTAAGCCAAGTTTCCCATACAGTTCATATTTAGATGGGTCGAATGTAGGAACAGATTAGGGCTTCGATTTTCTCACTCTCTCTAACCTAGAATCCTTCTCTGAGTCACCCCAAATAAATCAAGCACGCAAGCAAACACTACCAGTTCCAACCAAAATGCAAATAAATCACAGCAACAGACGATACACCTAATTGCGGAATCGCACCTAATTGCAGAGAACCATTCGCAATTATTCACTTGCAAAGCCTGCATATCTGCTAGACAACTATATATTAAATATCCTGCAAATTGATTGTCTTGGTCTCGGCCGCGCCGGAGGCAATAGAGAGACCTTGATTGTCGGAAGTTGTGCGTATATTGGGGCTTTAGTTATTGTTGGCCCATCCAATAACGAAGCGATTTTGTAGACGCCACTTCGCACTGAGCCCGAGATACGATATTCGGGCAGCCTTAACACACAACGCTGCCGCCGCGGTGACCCATTGGCTACGCTGCTTGGCTACAACCCCAAGGACGCGGGTTTCATCACGGCCGCGGGTTCGATCATGGAGGAGAAATGCTAAAGGTACTGCGCGGTATCAGAGTCCGTTAAAGAACCCTAGGTGGACCAAATTATCTGCAGCCCTTCACTATGGCGTCTCTCGTAGCACGAGTCTTTTTGGCACGTCAAACCACTTATAGACCTACACACATTGCGGGGCGAGAGTTACGGAAAATGTGTCTACGCATAACCGCGAAAGCTTACGCCGCAGCAACGTAGTTACCGCATACCGTACCTTGTTTCCATACACGCTATTGTACGCAATTATTGATATACGTTACTTTATGGCGCAAGGGCCGTTTGATGGCCAAAGAGCGCCAGGCCATGTGCGCAACTATTGCCACAATTATTATTTTACGTATTACACGAAACTTTTTTGTTAAAAGGTGGAGATGTAACAGATTTCATAAAATATTTCCACTTGGCCGCATTGAAACTTGCAGCGTTGGTGAATATTTACGATAGATTAAAAAAAAGGCACAGTTTCACCACAAGGGTGAAGCAATGAATGCGATAGCAACAAATTCTAATGTTAATTGAACTGAGGCTGGCAGCGAACTCTTTTGGATCCGATCTCACGCAACTCTACAAAATGCTTGTTTAAGAGCATACGGCCGCTCCAGGGACACTGTTAGCACAATCTCCTCGGCAGCCGCCCGCCGTCGGCTGCTGAGATTGTGAGATAACGCGTGCGCGAGCTGCGACCGCACTCGTAAAACCAAAAGTCGCAGTGGCTGCATGAGGCACCCCCCCACCCCCTCGCGTCTTTCCGCGCTTGTTAAAGACGCGCAGGGCGTTTCCTCTCTTCTTGAGCATTCCCCGGCTGGTCGAACAGGCGGGGGGGGATCTTATCGCATACGCCTCGAAGCAACGGAGATGGGCCGGCTCGTTTGATGTCCGCTTCAGCCGCGTTTGTCGCCCCCCGCTCCCGCGCCTTTACCCGCGGGTAGAACGTACGATGCGTGGGGGGATCTATCAATTTGGACTTTATACACGAAATGACGGCGCCGGCGACGGCAACGGCAAAAACCCGTCGAGACTTTCCATATAATTGCTATCGCAATAAAAGTGACGTCACGCAGTTTTGCGAGTAACAGTGAACCAACTGGAATGTCCCAAAGCAAACTACAGGATTTCCTATAAAGTATGATTCTAAAGAATTGTTTGTCTCACCTCTTGCGTTTCTGAATCGGAAGCCCTCGAGCTGTTCTGGCTAAAAAACACTTGCAAAACAATTTTCGCATAAAATTTCTGAGAAAAATGAGACGCTAGCAACGTCAACGGGACATACTAAAACGTATCGTGAATAGTTGTTTCGTCAATTCTACTGCAGTACCCTCGGAGCAGCAATATCGACGGGAAATCGATGCTGCACTTGTCAATTATAACGCGCACATGTGCATCCGCCAGCGTTATTGTTCCCGGATGTGTGACAGGAAGCATGTTGAATAGCAAAAGTTCACTCCATGCGTTCTATGCGTTAGCTACCAATATCGTGCCGTATTACAGACGTCACTTTTTCCCGTGCGTTGAAGTGAAAGCAGGGTCAGTTCTTCAGCATGTGGGAATCCGATGCGTTAACATCTGTCCCGAGTGTTGTCGTGAGACACAAGAAAATAATGCTAAAATTCCGGGAAGATTCACACATCCCTTGCAGTCGATGTCGACAGTACCAACGCGTGAGAACGGTAAGATGGAACGACTTCTCAACCTGATAACCTTTTTATGTCTTCAGCTTTCTTTTTTTTTTTTGCATGCTGTACGCAACTACACGGGAACTTCGTCACCAGTTCCTGCGACTCCCGAATAACAGGCTTTATGCTTAACATTCGCAAGATGAACCAAGGCTTCTTCAAAAAGCTCACGCTATTTTTCGCGGTGATGTATAACCTAATGAATCTAATTCGATCCAGTGAGCGGCAATAACTGATACTGTATGGCCTCTACCGTTAGCGGCGCATGTATACAGCTTACATTGCCCGGAAAAATATTAATGGCTTACGCCTGCTCAGTGAGTGCAATTTTCACTACGACGGGGCACGAAATGTAATTAGCGTGCATATGACGTGCTGCTGAGGAGGTTGGTTCGTGACTCAATTTTATGAATTGCGCAAAGTTGGCAATACGCAACCGCGGTAGCGTAGCACTTACGGTGCTCGGCTGCTGACCCGAAGGTCACGGGTTCGATCCCGGCCGCGGCGGTCGCATTTTGTTGGAGGTGAAATAGTAGAGGCCCGTGTACTGTGCGATGTCAGTGCACGTTAAAGAACACCAGATGGCCAAAATTTCTGGAGCCCTCCACTGTGGCGTCCCTCATAATCATATCGTGGTTTTGGGACGTAAAACACCAACAACTATTATTATTACAACACATAGCACTACACATCATTGCACGCATTCTTACTTTGTCATTAGTTCGCCAGATAATTTTAAGTGAAAAGGAAAATTTATAGAAAAATTTATACCACATATGTGACAATTTTTTCTGCTGCATATTTTCTTGTTTTACTTATTTCAGTTAATTTAGTGTTGCGCTGTATGACAGTTTTATTTATTTTTTTTTATAATATCGGCAAGACCCCTTCGACAAACTCCTTGGGTCCCTAAATTGTGCTCTTTTTTCTGTAATTGTATATCTGTCTTGTGTTTAAATAAACTTCCTTCCAGAAGTTTCCAAATAGGACAAAGAAAAGAAGGAAATGATTGGTATCTGTCCTGTCGTGTTCTGAATCTTATTCAGCGCCGTTTTTCAATATTGTCAATTTATTTAGCGAGGCTATTGAAGGTTGCTTTAAGTTCCTCGTTATTAGTCTTTGTGGATATACTCTTGTACGTCCAATTCAGGTTTTCAATCATTTGCTCTAAGCTGCCTCCTGCAGCAAGGCAATTTCATGTGCAAATAGAAGTTTGTTTAAATATTTTTCGTTGCTTCTTACGCATAATTGATCTCACACCCGACCCTGGCATAGCGGCATCGTCGCATGTAAATGATGTTTGCCCTACGCTTCTCAAGTGACAGAGATGTAGGCGGTAATTTCCACAGGAGCTCTAACACCGGCGTTGCGGTGCAGCTGCAGGCGTACGATATATGCCCTACGTTGCTTACGTGATGTAGTGGCAGTACCTTCAATTTGTACTCTTTCGAAGTGCGTCATATTTAGGAATCCCGCTAGGCAATGCGTGTTTCATAACTATATGAGCTTTCAGAAAACGCTTTCGGATTCCTACGACAGACAGCTGCGGACATCAAAAATAAAATGATCGCGTGACCAGTGATTCGCTTTACAAACTAACAAAAAAAAATGCGCGCGTGCGTGTTGGGAAACGGGTGAAACTACTTTCGGATGCGATTGCAAGTCCGTTGCGTGAATATCGCAATTTATTCTTTTTCCATGAAACAGAAGACTCTGCAATGAAGACAGCGCCTATCCAGAGGAAGTCGCAGGCTATTCTGGCACTTCTACTCCTGCTCTGGCGAACCGTTCTAGGTGTGGACGGCGCACACAGCGACCAGAGCGCAGGAGATCCCCTTTACTTGACGCCTCTCATTAACAGCGGAAGGCTAAACGAGGCACGGTCCCGCAGTCAGACGGGTCGCATTGGTGGGGACGGGCTTGAGTACGTGCTTGGCTACTCGGGATACCTGACAGTCAACAGCGAGTTCAGCAGTAACCTGTTCTTTTGGTTCGTGCCGGCACTGGTACGTACAACAAGCTTATAAACTCGGCATCGTTTTTTTAAGTGATGGGGTAATGGGAACCGACAGCTAATACCATGACCTCCTGGCTCTTTGAGCAGGGTGGTCACGGTATTAGCTGTCGGTCCCTCGTTAAAACGGGCTCATGAGTTCACAGAGCTTGCCCGGTATTCTCCTTCTAAAGCACCCGCATATACGCCGCTTGACTTTATAGATTTGACAAGAGTTGGAGTATTCATTAGGGCCTGTTTCATAGGTCGATGACAGAGTCACTTCGAAACAACAGCCATGCTCACTTATAGATTCAAATAGTGTCATCAAAATTACATGTGCGTATACAAATTTAGCAGCTGTGATAACTGCACGTGGAAGTCAAAGCTCAGCTTAGGTTTGCGCTTATAAAGCCTACTTACAGGCTCTATTTGTTCGGGGGGGCGGGGGGTACGTTTCCTTTGTGTTAATCAAAAGCAGCTGAATACTACCACTGTCTCTATTGTCCTGGTTATTGTCCGTTTATGTGAAGTTGAAACCTCGAAATCTTGTTCACTACTATTATGCACACAGGAACGGCCGAAGGAGGCGCCTGTGTTGGCGTGGCTTCAAGGCGGTCCGGGATCGTCATCTCTTCTGGGCTTCTTTGCCGAGCATGGACCGTACGCACTTAAAGACGATGATCCCTTCGTGCCCGTACGACGTCCAACCACGTGGGCACGATTCTTCTCGATGCTCTACGTGGATGAACCTGTCGGCGCCGGTTTCAGCTTCACAGAATCTGAGCGAGGATACGCGCGCAACTTGACAGACGTGACCCGGGACATGCTCGAGTTTTTCCAGCAGTTCTTCACGCTCTTCCCGGAGTATGTTGAGAGGGATTTCTACGTGACGGGCGAATCGTACGCTGGTGAGTCTCATGAGCGCGTACGTTCGCAGGACTTTAGGAAAGGGCAATTGACAATCACCCGTTTGTAGCACGAAGTCACAAGGAAAAACTTACGGATTTCATAGAAACAAAGCTTCCAAATTTCCGGAAGATTCGTCCTGGTCCGGGGATCGAACCCTAAACTAACGCCTTTCCGGGGCGGTCGCTCTATGCATTGAGCTGACCAGGAAGTCAGCGGTCGGCAGCGCGATGGTGAAGTAATCGACAGCTCGAAGCTCGTGGACAGAATTTTGCAAATGACTTCTGCGGAATCCCGGAAAGCGGCGGAAGGGTTACGAAGTGGAAATTGAAAATTGAGCTCGATTGGTCGAGCAACCGCCCCGGAAAGGCTTTGGTCCCGGGTTCGATTACCCGGCCAGGACAAATGTTAACGCGATAGCGTTAAAGAGCTCGTTTCGCAGGAAATTCCGGCGTCGGCGTCGGCGTCGTTGGTTGTGAGCGAAAAATCATCATCTTGTCCATGACCGAAAAATCATCATCTTGTCCGTGACCGAAAAATCGAGAAAGATGCAAATAAAATAAATAATAAAAATTTTCGGGTTCGAGTGAGGATCGAACCCGGGTCGTCTGCGTGGCAAGCAGGCGTTCTACCACACAGCCATGCCTCTGCTTGGAAATGCAGTGAAAATAACTTCCATGCTTCGCAAACGCAAGCGTCCTTTATATAGGCGTCGCAATATAACATGTAATATCCCAGGAATATTGCGTGGTACAAGCGTAAATTACCATCGGGCGTCAGAATATGTGACTATCATAACGATTCCATAGTTTAAAGCCAGCCACCCATTACAAACGGCACACACCTTACTGCGCGTATTCCCTTAACACCACGTAGTGGGTGCATAGCAAGTTCGAAAACATTTCCCACATTTGCCGCGCATAATTTCTCCTGGTTTAAACCATACTACCCATTACATAGTATGCACTAAGTGATTGAAGTACGCAGTAGGGACGGGATATCGCTATCGCGTTCAACTCTCAAAGGGGAAGCTTAAGGGTCCCCCCAATTTTTCGGCAGCAGAGAGGCTTACCATTTCTGAGACATCTATATGGATTTTCTTGTGTCCTTGTGCTACAAATCGTTGGATTGTCTGTTTCCAATTCCTAACCCTTACGCCACCTTGCGGGATTCCGCAGAGCTCATTTGCAATATTCTCGGAACTTTGATGGAGCTACTAAACAAGCCTCGTCAAAGATTGATGTTGATCTTTCGGCCAAATTATACATACTTGCGATCGCTTGGATCGCGAAATACGGCGCCTTACGCTAGTGCATCCACGACACGGCACACGAAGATGGCCATTAAAATATTGTCACGACGTCAAAGCAGAGGTCTTGGCGCAGCAGAGATCGAGATAACCGAAGCAGGTCGGTCTCTTTAATAGAACGCGCAAAAACGAGTTCTTCTTCTTCTTCCTTTCTACTTTCCTACATGGCACATGCATAATGTATCATCGTCTTTCTTGCCGCAAGCACGTGACATTTGCCTCCCTCCGAAAAAAGGCATCGTCCCGATGCGCAACTTAGGCGCTCTACCTGGCGTATGGATTGGTCGCACTCACACGGTAACCGGGAACTAACTGGATAAATACGGTTTCATCCGCATGACGTGCACGACTTCGGGTGAATGCTTTCGCCGCTTAGAACTACAATCACTGTCGGGAACAACCTCGTAGTTCACGTCGTTCAAGCGTCGGGTGACTCTGTATGGGCCGAAGTACCGCCTTAGCAGTTTTTCAGACAGTCCACGTCGGCGTATTGGAATCCAGACCCATACCTTGTCGCCTGGTGTGTAGCTAATGAACTTGTGTCGTGGGTCGTACCGTTGTGCATCTTGATGTTGCTGATGACAGATGCGCACGCGCGCGAGCTGTCTTGCTTCCTCGGCGCGCTGAGTGAATTCTTCGGCGTCTATAGGGACGTCGTCACACTCGTGCGGCAACATGGCGTCCAACGTTGTCGTGACTTCGCGACCATGGACCAAACTGAACGGTGTCATTCCAGTGGTTTCTTGTCGAGCGGTATTGTAAGCAAAGGTCACGTAAGGCAATATCTGATCCCAGTTTCTATGTTCCGTGTCGACGTACATGCAGAGCATGTCTGTGAGGGTCTTATTGAGGCGCTCCGTTAGTCCGTTTGTCTGCGGATGGTATGCAGTTGTTCTCCGGTGAGCTGTACCGCTGAGTCTGAGAACCGACTCCAAAAGTTCTGCGGTGAAGGCAGTTCCTCTGTCTGTGATCACTGCTGTTGGAGCGCCATGCCGAAGAACGATGTTTTCAATGAAGAACTGAGCGGCTTCTGCTGCTGTACCGCGCTGCATAGCTTTAGTCTCCGCATAACGAGAGAGGTAATCGGTCGCTACAATAATCCATCTGTTCCCTGTGGTAGAAGTTGGGAATGGGCCCAGGAAATCCATCCCAATCTGGGCGAACGGCTTTGCTGGCGCTTCGACTGGATGTAAGAGACCGGCTGGCTTGCCGGGGGGCACTTTGCGTCTTTGGCAGTCGGTGCAAGTTTGCACGTGATGTTTAACAGCAGCAGGTAGCTTTGGCCAGTAGTACTTGCATCGTAGTCGGCACAATGTCCGGGTGTAGCCTAGATGACCAGAAGTGGGTTCATCATGGCACGCTTCAATAATTTCTTTTCGAAGCGATGCAGGCACAACGAGCAAGTGCGTGCTGCCGGTTGGAGAGAAGTTTTTCTTGTAGAGAACATCGTTCCGCAAGCAAAAAGATGGCAGTCCTCTAGCAAATAACCGCGGGACGTCTTTACGTCGTCCATCTAAGTAATCAATGAGTGGCGACAGCTCAGGGTCACTGCGCTGCTCTTGTGCAATAGTGGCCGTGTTGACAACTCCCAAGAATGCAACTCCCAAGATGATAATATTTAATGACACTTTTTCTTAACGCGCAATGATCTCATGAAGATCCCAGCTCCATCGTCAACACATGCGTTCCATAGGTGGGCATTATTGGCACTCTGAATGTTTGTAGAAGTGAGCGAGATCCTCAGAAATTTGAGACTAACGTTTCCGACCTAGTGAAATCTCCTAATGTGTGTAATTTTACCTGACCTTATTGTGTTGCTTGTCGACGTATTGCTCGTCAGTGCGTACTGTAGTGTTGTTGCGTGAACGAAATGCGTGCTCATGTGTTTTTATGGCTTAACGCTAAGACAAAGTGCTTGATTTATACGAGTTGACTTTTAGTGCAGCTTCACAATTGCTTTATTGTCTGACTTCCGCTACTTTTGACGGCATATCTATAACAGGACCGCTGCATATGCTGCCATTCAGGGAAAGTACTGATGGGGGAAAAAAATATAGCTTCATAAGTGCAGCCAACATGTACATTTGACCTTCGCTTCCAAGCGCGTGTCGCACCTGGTGCACTAGCGAAAACAACTGCTCTTACCGAAATGCTGGCTTCATCGACATTTCCTGTTCAACAAATTCCTCATCACTTCAACATTTCACCTTTCGCTATATTTAACTTCTGTTTGGTTCCCGTTCCTAAAGCAATATTAAAGACCATTACTAGGGGTTTTAGCTGGTTATTCCTAACTGGGAACATGTTAACACATATCCCCAATACCTTTGTTATAACACCGTGTTCGTCTGGCTCTGCATGCAGGAAAGATCGTCCCGGCCACAGCGTTCGCCATTCACGAAGCGGGTGACTCTCTGCGCATTAAGATCAACCTGAAGGGCATCGCCTTTGGCAACGGTGGTACGGACCCACCAAACATGATCGACTACGGCCACCACCTGTACTTCCTGGGTCTCGCCGATCGGAAGCAGGCCGCCTACTTCGACCAACAGAAAGACGTCGCCCTGGACTTCATGGAAGACGACAGCTACGTCAAGGCCGCCGTTGTCCTCATTGACCTCATCTACGATCTTCCCAATGACTACTACAATATCTCTTCGACATACTTTAATAACGCAACTGGATACGAAAGTTTCTACAATGTGCTCTGTATCAAGGATCCTCCGTCGGCCACGATGTACAAGGACTTCGTCCAGACGCCCGCTGTGCGACGAGCCATTCACGTCGGTGAAAACGCTTTCGAAGAGAGGAATAAGGTCGTGGATCATATGATAGGCGACATTTTCAGGTCGGCCAAGTCTTACATGCCAGCTTTGATGGAGAACTACAAAGTTCTCGTGTACAGCGGTCATTTGGACATTATCGTGCCCTACACAGCCACGGCGCAGTTCGTCGAGAGGATTCCGTGGTCCGGGGCTAACGCTTTCGCAGCGGCACAACGCAGAATTTGGCGCTCGCGCGCTGAGCCGTGGTCGCAGGAGTCAAACCCTAAGTCTGCTATATTCGGCTACACGCGACGCGCGAAGGGTTTCAGAGAAGTCATGATTCGTAACGCGGGTCATTTAGCGCCCCACGACCAACCCGAAGCGGCCCTTGACATGATGGTAAGGTTCATTTTCGACTTGCCGTTTGCCGATGGGGAGAACTTGCCTCAAACACACGCCGCATGAACTCTACTGTCGGCGCACACTAGACGAGGAAAGAATAAAAATCATTGTTAAAGAACTTACTTTGCTCTGCTTTTATTACGGAGCTTTATCGATGTAGCAGAACTAGAGTCGTATTCACAAAAATGATTTACAAACTATTCTTAAAGGGCCCCTCACCAGGTTTGACAATTTTGAGCTGACGAGCGCAATGCATACACTGGGCGTTCACGATCACGTCAGCCAAAATTTGCAACGCTACGCGCCGCTGAAATGGGTCAAATTTCAAAGCTGAACGCTGCTTGCCCTTCGCGGGCGCGCGTCCAGTGAATGACGGGGATGACGTACACGATGGAATGGCCCTACGTAGACGGTAGTGCTGTGACGTCGCTCCTCTACGTAGACAACTATGCTCTGACGTCGCCCACAGTAGCACGTGACACTGCGATAATTATTTGGCACGACGTGTAGTTTGTGTAATTTGTTGCTTGAATAGATGAATAAAACTTGAGAGCAATAATAAAAAACACAAACGAAATGTGGGCGTGTTTTCTTTTACAGCGAAAGCTGTATATGGCTAGGAGAAACGAAAAACCGCTCGGCATCTGTGTCACGAGCGGTCTCCATTGGCTGTGCTATCAGTTACGTCGTCCTGAGCGTCGTACCCAAGCTCGCGCGCCATTGACGCGCGAGCTTGGGTACGACGCTTGCAGGGTCAAACGCTTGCAGCCACGGCGCGCCGAAGAAGCGGCGTTGCGGGCAGAACAGCGTCGACGTGATGATTAGAGACCGGATTATAGGCAAATGCCTATTTTTTTCCTTGCGTTCCTATCGCACCACTTTGATATATGAGCATGAATTAGGGGTAAAGGAGGGCTTTTATAGTGTTTCTATAGTGCCTATAAATGCCTATTTTTGGGGTTTGTGCCTAAATGTCTATAAGTGCCCATAAATGCCTATTTTCAAAATTGGTGCCTATATGAACGCTATTTAGCCTCAAATTTTGCTTTAGAGTACAGTTTGAGACCGTAATTCATGTTACCGGGCAAAATTGACGTTTCGGAACTTTATGGGGTTCCCTAGTTCAACAAACATCCGGGAAGCAACCGGTAGCAGCAGTGAAATGGGACGCGCCGGCCACCTTACCCCACTGCACTGACATGGCGCGAGCGGTTGGAGCAGGGGAGAGGAAATGACGCTATTTCTGCAACCCTAAATGGGAGCACGTCCCAGGCGGGAAGGCGGGAAGAGGAGAGGGGAAGAAGAGGAGAGTGGCGTCTATGGCCGAGGACGTGGCGGGCGGCTTTTACCGCCGGTTTTCCAGTCCAGTGTTCCCATGGAATTGAAGCACCTCCTTGAAGACTTGGGCGTGGTGGGGGGCAGAAAACAGGAGGTGCCTGCGCGCAGCAGCAGGAATATGGAGAGCGAATGCGAAACCATGGAGTGCCGTCAGGGGGAAAATAGAAAGTAGGTAAAAAAAATCAGATGTGCACATGGCTTTTGTTTCGTTTGTAATTTACTCTTAAAGGGCTCTTCACCAGATCACATTAGAAATTTTAGTCAGATACTGGAAGTGTTCGCGTGCCCAATGAAGAGCTTTGTACGACAAGAACATTTTAATTGGTTCATTACGAGCCGCGAAAGCATGATGCCGGTAGATGAGCTTGAAACCTTTTCCACTCGCAAGCCAAATTCCTTCCCTGTCCTCTTCGGTATCAAAAAAACTCTGAGCCGGAAGATCACACTACGTTGACGCATCAACACGCCATGCGCACGCAAGATTACACTATGTGCACATGACATACCCAAGCCAGGTCGTGCGCACTAGCGGTGTTGTATCGTTTCGGCGTTCGCTCTATAGTGTACTGCCTGTTTCTGTGGGATGGATCCGACTATGCGTTTGGAGAGGCTGGCATGGATCCTGTATCCTTACCACGACACAGCGCGTCGTATCCCTGGAACTGCTGTAAGTAACGATGCACCAAAAACATGCTAAGCGTTGTCAGGGCTGGCGCCGGCACGACGCGGGAACGGCGAGAACACGAACACAAAAGAAATATAGGCAGCTAAGTCTCGCATCGCTCTCGATTCGAAGAAAAAACTAAAGAAAAGTGCGCACACATTCCGTTTGTATATTTTAATATTTCTATTAACTTTCATTCTTCTATTCAAGCAACAGTTGCACAAATTACACATGTAGCCTCGAATAATTCTCGCAGTTTCATGTACTACTGTGACATACACAGGACCATTCCTTGTTGAACTTCACCTCCCCAACATTGGTGCGCGTGCCCGTGAGATAAAGGGCACGAGGCATTCAGTCTGACATTTCACCTCCTTCTGGGGAGCGTAGCGTTACAAATCTTGGAAGCCGTGATCGTTAGCGCAATGCATGCATTACACTTCTAGCTTGAAACGCTCAAACCTGGTAAGGGGCCCTTTATGGTGTTCACACAAAGAGGAGAAATTGACTCTGCGCTATTAACCCGGCCAATACAAGGCTAACAGACCCTTCTGGCCTTTTAGAGGTCTGGCTGTTGAATCCTGTGCTGCCCTTCCCAGCCATGTCGAAAAGAAGCAGACCCAGGAGCGTGTTCATTCGATGGTGGACACTTAACTTACCATTCTGGACAATAAAAGGAGAGACCGTGTTCTGGAAACCGTGCCCGAAAAGGGACCATTGCATGGCTATGTTAAATCATTAACGCCTTTGTACAATCATAAAATATAACATTTGTTTGCTTTCCTGTCGTAGACCAGGTCGCGCACGTCCTTATTCGAAAATTTGAGTTTTTGTAAAAATTTATTGTGCCTATATTGACGATTTTGGGGGCCTAAAACTGTGTTTTTCCTGCCTATTTTTGGCGCCTAAAACACGATTTTTTTAGTGCCTAAAAATCCGGCCTCTAGTGATGATTGCGGGAGCGCGATCGCCGGGGCGAATGCCCGCTTTCGGCGAGAGTTCCTCCAGCGGCACTTTGGCTTCGGCTGCGACGATGATGAGGATTTTAAAGTGCGGAGCACTTTAGGGGCCGGGACTGTCGTATGCCGTCGTGTGCTGTAGTATGCTGTAGTATGCTGTCGTCGTCGCTTGGCGTAACGCTCCATGTTTAGAATATTGAATGCATGCTCGCGACAAGGGGAAGTCTTCTTCCTCTTGTTCTTCGAGCGCCTTGATGATGATCACATATAGCAAAAAAACTAGTGCGCTTGGCGTAAGGCAGGCAAAACCACGTACAAAAACAAAAGAAACAAGAAGCAAGCGCGAAATAGAAAGAGAGAGAAAGGGAAAATGGGAAGAAAGATAGAAATAGCAAGAAAAAGAAAGAAAAAGATCAAGAGAGAGCAAGCAATAATTAGAAATAAAGAGAGAGAAAGAGACAGAAAATAGGGAAAAGGAAAAAAATAAAGAGAGAGGGGAGGAAAGAAAAAGAAAACCGAAGAGAAACAAAGAAGGCTGCACAGCTCCGCACTTCCTTCAGGCCTGGCACCCCTAGTGGGAAGCTGCCGTTTTTTTTTATTTATTTATTTATTTATTTTCGATACTGTCGACCCCATTTTTGGAGTCGTTACACAGGGCATAATGTACACCCGCTCCCAAAAGTTTTCGGAACGCGGGCTCCACTGAAAATGCGAATTTCTGCTCTGTTAGTGCACGGCGCATCTAACCTAGCAGGTAGCTGCATAGGTCGCAAGGACTACTACAAGCTGGAACATCTGTTTGGGGGCTATGTTCAAGGACACAGCGGGAATATATGATTTTCGGAAATTTTGTGTTCCGAAAACTTATGAGGGCGGGGGGTACATGATATTCATTCATAAAGAATAAAGAATAACATTCAAAGTAGCATGCAAATTCACTTATGCTATTGGTAAACAACAGTAAATATACAAGGAACAATGAATTCGCTATACAATGAATATCAACAAGGGAATATTCGCACCAAAATTTGTTATTAACTGTCACAAAAATATGTGTCTATCTAGCGCATTTTCAAACTCGGCGCAACAATCATTACTTATAAGTTCGTCAGGCAAACTATTCCACATTTCATATGCGCGAGGAAAGAACTGAAAAGAAAGGAATCGGTTCGAAAGTATTCACTACGAACTCACTACGAATAATGATGATGAAGAATTCTGGCTGACCCCTTCGTAATGGGTGGGAAGCTTTCAACCACCCACTCGTTACGCAGTTCATATGGTCTGAAGACTGGTGCGATTCTACTATGCTGCCACGAACTATTAAATCCGTTAACGCGTGTCCTCACCACGCATGACGTTTTTATAGGGTCTTTTTTCCGAAAAAGATTCAAGCCCAGACGTGACTTCGTGGTAGGCAATTTGCTTGCCACGCAGAAGTCCTGAGTTGGAGTCCGCTTCCAACCGTGGTTTCTTTTTTCCTTTTTCTTTTTTTTTTTTCTTACGTGATAACTCCGAAGGACACCGGCGGCGGCCCCAGCGGTGGATAAACGCCACCAGAATCGGATGTCATTGGGAACTCTTCACAGCTTACTCTGTAAAACACCCGTGTGATGCAGGTACTGCAGTGGTGGTTTGGTGCTTTTTCCGCACCAACCCCCTGCTTCAGTACCTGTGGAGCTAATAATTTCCAAGTAGACTCGCCTCACACACAGCTGGCGCGCGCGCGCCAGGGAAATAATAAATAAAACAAAATAAGTTTTAACAGAGGAGCTCTTTAAGCTTTTCGTGCCGCCGCTTTGCGTGACTAGAAAACTAGGCTGCGCCTAGCACGTGCAAAGCAACGACTCGACCGACGCGCGCTCTCTTCGTCTTCATCTTATGATTGACTATAAATAAAGACAGTTTGCTTTGGTAAATTGACGTAAATTCGAGACGTAAATTGACGCAAATTCGAGAAATGACGACGGTTTTAGTAAATTTTTTCTGTATCGCCTACGAATTTGGCGGATATTAAGGCCTGTGGCCAGGCACATCCATTGAGGTAGACATGATGGATGTGCAACGTAGGCGTTTCTTCAAAGCGTGTGCCTTCTGAAGAAAACAAAGAAGAAAAGAGAGAAACAGTCGAAGATATCGAAATAAATAGGAACAGAGACAGCTAGAGAGACGACCATGTTAATTAAGATCCCATTAATGACCTTCCTAATTAGGACCTTGCTAATAATCCAGGTCGGCTACAAGCTCCGCGCTATTTGTCCAACCTTGCACCACTAGTGCAAGTTGCCCACATTTTTTTTAAATTATTTCCGAGGCTGGGGTTTCAAATTGGGTCTCCGCGGCCCGAAAGCGAAAGAAAGAAATAAAGGAAGGTAGTACGTCACGAGGAGAAAAGAAAAGCAGTGCGTCAATGTGGAGGCGCTTCGTGTGTCCCGAGGACTAACAAACCGGGAGACGCACCCCTCGGGCCTTGTTTTCCCGGATGGGGCACCGATTCCTTACAACGACGTCACGAATTACAACAAGAACGACCGGAGGCGGTGCCCTCCGCCAGATGATGACCTGACGAGAGCGCTGCTGGCCACAGCGCACTCTTTCATCAGTCCTCATAGACTGGCAATTATCGCGGACGTAGAATTCAATCCAAACTCAAAATTGTAGTCCAAATAAACTAGCCACCCAAGATCACATCTTGGGTAGCTAGATTTCCTGGAAGCGCATCATTCGATTAATCTTTGTCTGCTCACGGTTCTTTAACCAGCTCGAAGCGCACTGCAAGTTCTGTATACCTTGGAGCCAGTCCTTGCAAGCCTTCTTTAACATCATGAACTGCAGCCATAGGCGTATCAGCCGGGGGGGCAAGGGGGGGCGCCAGCCCCCCCCAGTGAGAAACGTTAGGGGGGCTGAGCCCCCCACTTCCGACAGTGGCCACTGTTGTCTGCGCGCTGGGGAAACCAGCAACTAAGGCGAAGTTTTCCTTCACCATAGTAATCACTCAATTATATTGTTACGAGGGAATGGGAATGTTACCGGGGAATGTTACAATATAATGAAATTTTCCAACATTTCTGCTGTCACGATTTTCCTTGTAGGCTCTTTGCGGTGCGGGCCGCCTATGCGACGCTTTCGCGGCTTGTGCTGTAGCATTGCAAAAGCAGGCTAGCGCTGAGCAGGGGCCCTATAACACTAGATCACTCGTTCATGCTTTTATTCTGCTGTGTCTGGCCTGAAATTTAAATAATTGACGATGGCATTACGGATGAGAACGAGCAAACTTTTTATAGACCGGTCAAAGCACTTTCTGCTTCAGGAAAATCATTTTCTTTCATCGAAATGGAATAGCATCACCGCTGCTCTGTCGAAGCTGCTGTGAGCCGATCAGTGTGACGAATATTTTTTGATGTTTTAATGTCTTCCTGGGTCATGCACACAGCTGGTGCTGTGTGCATGACCGAGAAAGTTTTTACCAATCATACACAGCTAAGGACCATTTCAGAAGGAAACAAAGAGGTATAGTTTAACGTTATAATCGCTCGCCTTTTTTTTCCTTCCAAGAAAAATTTCAGTTGTACTACAATGTCAGTTGTACTACGAAGTTCTTTACAATGTACTACGCTCCTAACACCACAAATTATACGTTTTTTTAAAGAAACGGGTTGACAAGTTCATAATAAGAGTAAAATAATTATAGTAACAATGTTAATAAGCACGCACCAGAGCCACTGTCTGGACTATTAGCAAAGTATAGGCAAATTATAATACACACAAGCCTTAATATATGCAGGGAAGTGTAATACTTATTATGAAAAAGTATAACAGCAATCCTTAATTGAAAAAAACACGGTTGATCCCTCCGTCATAGGAATCGGTATAGCACGAAAGTAAAACAAGCCTTAACAAAAGTAACTGAATGTTTGCTGTACATTGATATAGGAGGGTTTGCCTAATGTATGTTTTGGTGTTTGGCGCTACAGCACCGTTCAGTGTGGATGCACCCTTGTTGACGCTTGGTGGTACATCTCCATCCCGACGACTAACGTCCATGATCAATTTATTAGACGAACCATTGTGGTATCTGTAAATGTTAACGGCCAGAGCATAATCAGAGAAAGAGGCGTAATAGCAGGATGAGCGTCGCGTATTGGACGCAGAAATTGGGCTAAGGTCGCCACCCGCGGCATGTGGCAACTACGATGAGGCAACTACGAGAGCACCCAGACGTAGGGGGCCAGATAGATAGTTAAGTAGATAGAAACGGTCATTGTACCTTTGGTTCCCTAAAGATTGCTTCGTATTTAAAGACTCAATTCTTAGAGAGCTGCTTTTAGTCATTAAGAAAATTCCATTGAATGATACAAATATATACTACTGAGGAGGCCGCCATCGACATAATTGTGTTCATGCGGAAAGTTGTGAGGTAAAGCATAAAAAGCGTCGCGTGTAATACTGTTAGATGCATAACACGCATATATGTGTTGTTGTCCCAGTGCATGCTGCTTAAAACTGACGGTCCTTTTTTTAGAATAATATTAAACACTATTTAACAGATGTTCTTGTCGACCAAGTTCTCCCTCTCTCTCGTGATATATATATCGAGAGAAAGAAATATATATATATATATATATATATATATATACATATATATATATACATATATATATGTCGCGGTCGGCAGTGAGGTAGGTTTGCCCCTCCACTCGCGAAGGAGTTGGTACGCCACTGACTGCAGCCTACTGCGTCTACGACAGTCGAAGTCGCCCGTACTCTGTGACAATTCGCAGTTTAATGACTAGAGGCCCGATTTTTAGGCACTTAAAATCGTGTTTTAGGCGCCAAAACTAGGCAGGAAAAACACAGTTTTAGGCCCCCCAAAATCGTAAATATAGGCACAATAAATTTTTACAAAAACTCAAATTTTCGAATAAGGACGTGCATGACCTGGTCTACGACAGTAAAGCAAACAAAAGTTATATTTTATGATTGTACAAAAGCGTTAATGATTTAACATAGCCATGCAATGGTCCCTTTTCGGGCACGGTTTCCAGAACACGGTCTCTCCTTTTATTTTCCAGAATGGTAAGTTAAGTGTCCACCATCGAATGAACACGCTCCCTGGGTCTGCTTCTTTTTCGACATGGCTGGGAAGGGCAGCACAGGATTCAACAGCCAGACCTCTAAAAGGCCAGAAGGGTCTGTTAGCCTTGTATTGGCCGGGTTAATAGCGCAGAGTCAATTTCTCCTCTTTGTGTGAACACCATAAAGGGCCCCTTACCAGGTTTGAGCGTTTCGAGCTAGAAGTGTAATGCATGCACTGCGCTAACGATCACGTCTGCCAAGATTTGAAACGCTACGCTCCCCGGAAGGAGGTGAAATGTCAGACTGAATGCCTCGTGCTCTTTATCTCACGGGCGCGCGCACCAATGTGAGGGAGGTGAAGTTCAACGAGGAATGGTCCTGTGTATGTCACAGTAGTACATGAAACTGCGAGAATTATTCGAGGCAACATGTGTAATTTGTGCAATTGATCTGTTGCTTGAATAGAAGAATGAAAGTTAATAGAAATATTAAAACATACAAACGGAATGTGTGCGCACTTTTCTTTAGTTTTTTCTTCGAATCGAGAGCGATGCGAGGCTTAGCTGCCTATATTTCTTTTGTGTTCGTGTTTTCGCCGTTCCCGCGTCGTGCCGGTGCCAGCCCTGACAACGCTTAGCATGTTTTTGGTGCATCGTCCCTTACAGCAGTTCCAGCTGTGCGACGCGCTGTGTCGTGGTAAGGATACAGGATCCATGCCAGCCTCTCCCAACGCATAGATGGATCCATCCCACAGAAACAGGCAGTACACTATAGAGCGAACGCCGAAACGATACAACACCGCTTGTGCGCACGACCTGGCTTGGGCATGTCATGTGCACATAGTGTAATCTTGCGTGCGCATGGTGTGTTGATGCGTCAACGTCGTGTGATCTTCCGGCTCCGAGTTTCTCTGTTACCGAAGAGGGCAGGGAAGGAATTTGGCTTGCGAGTGGCAAAGGTTTCAAGCTCACCTACCGGCATCATGCTTTCGCGGCTCGTAATGAACCAATTAAAAAGTTCTTGTGGCACAAAGCTCTTCATTGGGCACGCGAACACTTCCAGTATCTGACTAAAATTTCTCATGTGACCTGGTGAAGCGCCCTTTAAGAGTAAATTACAAACGAAACAAAAGCCATGTGCACATCTGATTTTTTTACCTACTTTCTATTTTCCCCCTGACGGCACTCCATGGTTTCGCATTCGCTCTCCATATTCCTGTTGCTGAGCGCAGGCACCTCCTCTTTTCTGCCCCCCCCACCACGCCCAAGTCTTCAAGGAGGTGCTTCAATTCCATGGCAACACTGGACTGGAAAACCGGCGGTAAAAGCCGCCGGCCACGTCCTCGGCCATAGACGCCACTCTCCTCTTCTTCCCCTCTCCTCTTCCCGCCTGGGACGTGCCCCCATTTAGGGTTGAAATTGCGTATTTTCCTCTCCCCTGCCCCAACCGCTCGCGCCATGTCAGTGCGGTGGGGGTAAGGTGGCCGGGGCGTCCCATTTCACTGCTGCTACCGGTTGCTTCCCGGATGTTTGTTGAACTAGGAACTAGGTTGTTGCACCCCATAAAGTTCCGAAACGTCAATTTTGCCCGGTAACATGAATTACGGTCTCAAACTGTACTCGAAAGCAAAATTTGACGCTAAATAGCGTTCATATAGGCACCAATTTTGAAAATAGGCATTTATGGGCACTTATAGACATTTAGGCACAAACCCCAAAAATAGACATTTATAGGCACTATAAAAACACTATAAAAGCCCTCCTTTACCCCTAATTCATGCTCATATATTAAAGTGGCGCTATGGGAACGCAAGGAAAAAAATAGGCATTTGCCTATAATCCGGTCTCTGTTAATGACCTTCCAGGCATGCGCCGCGCACGCTGCTATGCGTGCAAGCGTACTACTTGTCCTCTCTGCCATTTTGACAAGTTCCTTCTTCCCTTCTCTCTTCTTTTCCTCCCCTTCCCCCGTGTAGGGTAGCCAGCCGGGTGCAACCTGGTGAACCTCCCTGCCTTTCTTTTGTTTTTCTCTCTCTCTCTCTTAGACCACTATGACCATAATTACCATAATGACCATTATGACCATTATGAAATTATGACTATTAGAGAAAACTTCAGGATTTACTGAAGTTTTCTCTGATGAACCACTCGTAAGGTGTGTGCTTGCGCGTGTGTGTGAGGGACAGAGAGAGAGAGAAAAAAAAATTGACGGCAGATCCACGAGGTGAATGATGATGAGATTGGGCGAAGCTCCTGGAAGTAATTATCGGTTAAACCGTGAAATTTCTTCCGTTAATTCGCCCGATAAAAATGACGTGAAACGATTGATTAAATGTTTTATCAAACTTTTATTGCTGGTTTCCGTTGTCCTTTCATTATGACCGCTTTGTGGTCGGTGAAATGTAAGCTAAGTGGTTCTTGCACTGGTTGCAGCGGCATCCTTATCCATACGAGCACACACCGACGGCAACGAGCATCGTCAACTACCAACCTGTATCGCGATATGGTTTTGATTATAAAACCATTGCTTTAGAAAACACCTGGCGTCTTTCGTTAAGCAGCTAGCGTCTTTTCGTTTTGCTTTAGAAACATCTGGCGTCTTTTCGTTTTGCTTTTAGAAAACATCTGGCGTCTTTCGTTGGTTTATTTAATCAATCAACGGCGTTTTGAACAAAATTTTTATTGTTTAATCACGCACAGGAGAAATGCCAATGGCTGCTAATGGGGAATGAGAGACAGAAGAATTCGGCTTTTAGTTAACGCGCACGCTGCGAATTTTTTATTGTTCAACAACGCACAGGAGAAATCTCCCACCGGCACCACCTTGGAGGTCAAAGCGTAAGACTGGTTACGCACTACGACTACGACTACGACGAGGGACGAACGGGTGCCGCTTTAAGGAGCTTCGCCCCTAAAACACAGGCACTGAATGAAATGTCCCAGCAATACAAGATGAACGTCCTCCGTGGACACAGTAGCTGGCCCCTAACGACACGTCGCAGTATTGTCAGGTCACCACAGGTGTCAGCTCCACACCAGCCCAGAATCACCAGAACCATACCTTCTCCACTCCTGAAGATATTACGGTGAAGAAAGCAGACACACACGGGGGGCACAAGCGCACCTGTGTTGGGCCGGAAAACAGGGTTGTAAGTGCTAAGAAAGAGCTCATGAGCAGGTATTACAATCCTAGATGTACATTTACAGCGCAAACGCAAAGACGCACCACAAAGAAAGAAACGACACACACAGCGCTTGTATGTGTCGTTCTTTGTGGTGCGTCTTTGCGTTTGCGCTGCAAATGTACATCGTGTGTGTCGTTTCTTTCTTTGTGGTGCGTCTTTGCGTTTGCGCTGTAAATGTACATCTAGGATTATGAACCAACTAGGCCCAAAAGAAGTTTTACAGATATTATACAACAGACAGACAGACAGACAGACAGACAGACAGACAGACAGACAGACAGACAGACAGACAGACAGACAGACAGACAGACAGACAGACAGACAAAGAACTTTATTTGATCCTGAGGAGCTTTCGCGGGAACCCCTAATGGGGACTCGCGGAAACCGCTGGCCGCGTCCAAGTCAGGGGCTGGGACGTTGGCGTAAACTAAATAGCGAGCGCAGCGACGCTTGTACAGTTTCGTCCTACATGGGTTGGAGGTAACGCTGCCAGATGCGCGCGGAGCAATTTTCTCTCTCCAGGAGGGAAAACTTCGTTGCAGCGCAGCTGGTGAAATGGAGAGGTATTCCCCGACAGCACTCTATTTCCCTATCCTACTTTCACACTTTAGCGTTATTTCATTTTAATGCTTCACTTCGGAAATGGTTTGTACGTAAGCTCCAGAGTGTGACGTCAGCCGATCACAGCTGCTGCAGTGGTGTGACCACGTTCAGCATGGTGCTGCATTTTTTCGTGCTCTAGGTATGAAGTTTCATGCGCTGATTAGAATCCTCTAACGGGCTGCAGCCTGCAGTTGTTTAACGCTTTCGGTGTGCTTGAGCGATTTTTGAGTGAGTGTGCATCACATTTTCTCTTTTAGTCAGTTTCGTTTTCCATCTGGTTTTAGAAACAAGTTCCGGCCGAGCTCATCTCTTTATGAATGTCGACGTATTTGCGATTGACATCGTAGCGCCGTAGCGACGCTCCGTATCACCCCGCCAGTGCATGTACATAATGTACGAGCAGCGTATACAGTGAGGCTCCTCCCTCCCGCTTCCCTCTGGACACGCTGCTCTATCTAGCGCTGCCGTCGCCGCAAGGTACGAATGAGGCACGTGTGCCGAACATACGTTCATACAGCACAGTCGGAATATATGTCACGCGTTCAATTCTGCTGGGCACAGAACAAATGTTCATGGGCAATTCGTTGTCAAAGAGCGCCACGCACCCAGTAGCACATACCCAGTGACCCAAGTTGCCGGCAGAAAATTCGTTAAGGATCGGTAGATACGTATGGCTTAAGTCGGTACGGAAGACTCGCAAGATCAAGAGACGTGCCGGTAAACGTATAACTTGACAAGGTCTGTGTTTCGAGAAACTGCTGCTCAGTTGCACGGTCCGGTCCAAACCTCTTATCCTTTACCGGATGGCTTGGGGTTCTTGACGCTTGTGTGTGTGCTTGCTTACTTGATTTTGGCAAGTTTCACTTGACGTATTAGCTCAGTACGCGGTTTTGTGTGAGTGCTCGGCTGCGATTATTATGCAGCTAGCATCAGTGTCAAGTGACAGATGTGGTGACAGTAAGCCCACGACAGCTATCGCCTTTAAGAAACGCACATGTGAGCGTTTGCTCTCGAGGCGAAGTGTCTTTAGACGGAAAGATGAGTTTTCATTTACCAATCTCTTCTTTCACATTACTTTTTTTCATAAAACAAGAGGCTCTACAATGAAGGCAGCGCTCATCCAATGGAGGTTGCTGACAATAGTGGCACTGATGCTGATGCTTTGTCGGGCCGTTCAAGCCGTCAATGGAACAGGCAGCGACGAGAGTGTAGGAGAACCCCTTTACTTGACGCCTCTCATCAACAGCGGACAGCTCAACGAGGCACGATCCCGCAGTCAGACGGGTCACATCGGTGGGGACGAGCTGGAGTATGTGCTGGGATACTCGGGCTACCTGACCGTCAACAGCGAGTTCAACAGTAACCTGTTTTTCTGGTTTGTGCCGGCACTGGTACGTACAACAAGTTTGAAAATGGTGCATTTACGCGTTGCGGGGAATGCAATCACCACCGTCCATTAATACCGCAACTGATTTGCGCAAAGCGTGTGCCTAAACTTGTCCGTGGTAATCCGGCACGCATCAGCCCACAGCGCTTGTGACGTGGTCTTTTTCCTAAGTCAGGGTTAACTTCCACGCCACTTAGCTTTGGAGATGCGACAGAAACTGGACTATTCAATACGTCCTGATCGACGTGTGAATGACGAAGTCATCCATAAATGTTACGTATAGGCAATAAAACGGCTTACAGGCCAGTCATGTTTCATGTGAGCTAATGTTGCAAGTTCTGCTAGTTACATATGAATGCGATCAGCTACGAACAAACTCTCAGAAAGTTCTCATCGCCCGGCCCTGTAGTCTTGCCGAAACGAGACGGTCATCCTGGTCGGGATCAGGACATGTGATCATGCTTCCTTACAAGGATAACAAATAGAAAAAAAACGAAATGAAGATACGCCACTCGTATAACACGTGTCAAAAGGAGGGTCAAAAACAGGTTACTCACATGTCCGAATAACAATGGGACTCATTTTTTTTAGTAGTCCCGTATAGCGTCCGCACCACGGTGTAAGAATAAGTGGTCCGCACGACAGTGCGGCTCATATTCCTTCGGCAATAGACGGCCGCGAGTTCACATGCAACCGTGGGAACACTTTTGCGCGCGCAGGAACGACCGGAGGAAGCGCCCGTGCTGGCGTGGCTTCAAGGGGGGACCTGGCACGTCATCCATGTTGGGCTTCTTTGCCGAGCACGGCCCGTACGGGCTTGAAGACGGTGACCCCCCGGTTCCTGTACGACGGCCAATCACGTGGTCCCGATACTTCTCCATTATCTACGTAGACGAACCCGTCGGCGCCGGTTACAGCTTCACGGAATCTGAGCAAGGATACGCGCGCAACATGACCGATCTTGCCAGAGATATGGTGGAGTTCTTGCAGCAGTTCTTCACGCTTTTCCCGGATTTCGTCGAGAGGGACTTCTACGTGACGGGCGAGTCGTTCGGAGGTGAGTTCTGTTGGCACTCACGTGTGCAACGATGTAACTGGTAATAAACGGTCGTTCGAGACTCAAGGTTGTCTCCCAGGCAAAGGTTACTGGCGGTCACTGACGTTACCAATGCTGAAGTGGTGGAGGATGGTGGTTGTTGGCGGGTTTAAACCTCTCCCCCAAATTTTTCAATTTTGCATGTGTATGTATACACGCACAAAAAAACAAACGCTCGCCTGAACATACATAAAGTATGGCTGATCCCCCCCCCCCCCCCCCACCAAAAAAAAAAGAAAAAATCTGGGCTGGCGGTGTCGACTATTGACTTGACGTGCATAACCAACAGTCCTTAGCTTCGCTGTACGAACGTTTAAGTTTCCGATATATTGGACAGAAATAAAATACTACGTTCGGTTGCCACAGTAGCCAGTGCATTCTATCATTGGCATACCGTCTTTGTTGATATGTGAACCCTGAACTTACGAATAGGAGCGTGGTGTTCACTCGCAGCCTCAGTACGTGCGTGCACACATTATGTACAGCAGGTTATTGTTCGGAAACAGTAAGTCTATGCGTTACTACTAAACGTAACTACTATGCGTTAGTATACTTAAGCGGCGCTGTCAGCTATGTACTTAGGGCAGTGATGTGGCTCATGCCACCGAATTCGGTCATTAACACGCCTCCTTGCCCATTAAGGATACCTTTTTTTACAAGGATGCTAAGTGCTGCAGCCCTGTAACATGGCTCCGTAATTCGCGCACATTTTATTGTGGCGCACGGTTTGTAAGAAGACCAGCTCAGCGGCTCATTACACATAATCACCGTCACCATAAGTCCTGCGAACTTGTCACCCCTGCGTCAGTGCTAGAGACCACGTGTTAGGCGCGAGGAAAAAAAACATCAGTGCTGGCAACCGTTGCACGACATCCACGTTGTCATTACTGACGCAATACTACTGCGCTCAAAGGTATCTCGAGCACACACCGCTCTCATGTTCGAGAAGTGACGCGTGACACGGAAACGAATATTTAGGCGTCAGGAGCAGGCATCTATTGATACTTCTAAGACAGGGGTCTCAAACACAGGGGTCTCTCATTAGCGGCCCGCGGCCAGCAGATGAATCTATTCGCCCTATATACATATAGGGGGGACGCTGCGAGCGCGCGACGAAGCAAGACGTGCGGCGCATCGGCTCCGTCGATTTTCGGCTGGAGCCACGGCTCAATCTTCTGAACTCCGCCAAGACCGACGTCAGTCGACGCAGCAAACCATCTGGACCACGGAGACACCAAGTTTCACCAGGTGCATCCAGTTTTCAAGATTTTACGGCCGATGTACACCCGACCACGGGAGCGCCGCCGTTACGCCTAACGGCGACGCCGGAGCCCGGCGGCGTGGAACGCCGACGGCGTGGAACCGGTCTACCGAGGTAACATGGCGGCTACCGCGTCTTACCTGAGGGGATACGATCCCGAAGGCATGGCCTGGACTACTGTTTCAACTTCTCAAGGCGACAATTCCGCTGTTCCGAATTTTCGGCATCAGTCGCTGAATGCAGCGGTCGCGCGTCGCGCGTCCGTTCAAGCCAAGACAGCGGCGTCCAACGCCATCCCGGCCTCCGGAACACCGGCCGGCAAGACGCAGCCTCCTGCATCGCGCGCTGCAGGAGGCAAAGGCAAGGCCCTTACCAACTGGAAGCCTCGCCCATTCCCAAGACCAGGCCCGGACGACTTCGTGGTCGTGCTCAAGCCACGCGAACATATTTCGCTACACCAAGCCTTCTCGGAGAACCGCTACGGAGCTGCCTTTACGGCCTACCTCGGGCCCGAGGTGGCAAAGTCTGTCACGGTTCTGCCGTCTCGTGAACAAAATCTCGTGCTGATCCACACCCCGAATCCGGCGGCGGCAGATCGGCTTCTCGGGGAATTTTCTATTAAGACCGAGCGTGGGGTGGTTCCGCTCCATGGATACCTTCGACAAGACGGAGGCGATGTGTGCCACGGCGTCATCGTCGTTAGCAACTCGGACACCACTGAATCGCTTCGAGAGCAGGTGCAGTGGAGAGCTGGCACCATCGTTGAGGTGAGGAAATTTGGCTCCTCCAACAAGGCACGGATCACCTTCGCCGGGAACGTGAAACCGCGTTTTGTGCACTATGAGAACATGCTTATCCCAGTGCAAAACTATTATCGAACAATTCCAGCCTGCGGCCTGTGCGGTTCCGTCGGTCACCGAGCGGATGCCTGTCCCAACACGCAGCCCAACACGTGCGGACTCTGCGGTCAAGAAGCCCCGCTTGTGGAGGGGGTGCGGGCCCCTCACGAGTGTGTTCCGCGGTGTTCCGTTTGTAGTGGTGGACACGCAACAAACTCGCGGGAGTGTTCGGCAAAATTCCGTACACCCAAGATGCTCGCCCTGAAGGGTGGGACAAAAAAGAAATCGGCAGCCAAGAAGAAGAGCCGCCATCTTGGACTCCCCGGTGAGTCACCGAAGTGGGACGACAGCAACACCGACAAGCCGGCGCCATCTACCGGAGGCGTCGGGAAGCGGCCGCCGACGCAGCCGCTACCACAAGGCGACGCAGGAAAAATGTCGACGACGCCACCGCGCGGCGAGGCCAGGGCCTGGGCCAACGCTGCAAAACACGGAACGCAGGTGAGCGGTACGGGCAGGGCTGCCCCATCCTCCCTCCCCGCGGCACGCAGTGCTGAGCAAACCAAGATAGCAGCTCTCGAGGGCAAAATTGAGATTCTGCTAAAAAAAATCGCCTTCCTAGAATCGCAATCAAAACAGCTTACCACTCCCCCCTCATCCCCCCGCAACTGAGGCTATGGAGAGTGAGCCCGCGTCACCGAACGCAGCACTGAGCGCGGAAGCTGCACTTGAGGCCCGTCTAGAGGCCCGCATGGACGCCCGTCTTAATGCCTTAGAAAATCAAATTTCCGCGGCAATCACCTCCGCTATCGCCAAAATGACCGAAACGATTCCCGCAATCGTCGCCCAGCACATAGCACAATCGTCGCGTAGCGTCCGACGAACCGGCGGTCTCATTAAAGACGTGTCCGGCCGCTATCCGAAAACGTCGCGTCGCGCCATAGAAAATGAAGTAGACGACGACGACAGCTGCTCGCTCTCAGGAATTGAGGACGCCCCCCATCGCCGCGAGTGCTGGCTCGGCAGCTGCGTCCCTACAGCCGCTTTTTCACTTCAGTGACCATGGCGGGCAACCCTCAAGTTAGACGCTTTCCATATTACAATTCGGCCACCCCCATTCAAATTACTCAATGGAACTGCCGGGGATTCCGTTCCCGCGCCAAGCGGGCACACCTCCGGCTTTTCCTCTCAAAACTCACTTCACTTCCCGCCGTGGTTGCTCTCCAGGAGCCAGGGAGCGGCGCCAGTCTTACAAATTATTCCACGTTCCAGCAGGATCCTTCTTCCTGTATATTCGTGCACAAAAATTATACAGCCAGCCAAGTTGATCTGGAACTCAATGTTGAATATTCCTACGTGATGGTCACCCTCCTTCCGCTTAAGAAACAAAATGCACCATTACACATACTCAACATCTATTGTTCTCCCAAGCTTAAAGATGTGTCTTTCGCAGCACTCTTCAGTCGCGCCCTGAAGGCTGCGGGCAGGGATCCCCTGGTGATCGTGGGTGATTTCAACGCTCACAGCACACTCTGGGGGTACGTGCGTGATGAGAAGCGCGGGCGCAAGCTAGCGGAACTTGCGTCCACGCTGGGCCTCACTCTTCACACTGACCCTGCACATCCAACGCGGGTGGGTAACTCCGTGACTCGGGACACGTGTCCGGACCTTACCTTCACCAAAAACATTAGACACGCAGACTGGGCCAACACTGAGGAAACCCTCGGCAGTGACCACTGCTTACTCAACACCACCGTCACAACCAAACTATTGGCAAGACCCCACGCCCAAGCCCGCCTACCCGATTGGACAAAGTTCCGGAAAAACTACACTAATTTGGCCCCTATCCACGAAGCAGGTTACCACGCGTGGTCACAAGAATTGGTTACACAGCTTCGTTCGACGGAAACTCAAGTTCAACTCTCGGAGGCTACGCCGGCGGTGGACAACCACCTCCTGCACCTCTGGGAGGCGCGGCACAGCCTCGTCCGCAGATGGCGCCGCCAAAAAACACAATCGGAAGCTCAAAATTCGCATTGCCGAGCTCACCCAACGAGCGGCAGAGTACGCGGCCCAGCTCGCTGACTCGAATTGGGTGGACCGATGCAACACGGCTGCTAGACAAATGTCCAGCCGGAACACTTGGCGTCTCTTTCGCGCCTTGATTGATCCGACCCAAACCAGAGCCGAGACACAAAAACATCTCCAACGGGCTATCCATGCCTTCGACGGAGACATCTCAAAATTAGCATGCAAACTACGCGATCAATACCTCTGTGTCCAACATGACACCCAAGGGCCAGCGTTCTCGTATGCAGGTTCCGAGAACGCGGAGCTGGATCAACCGTTCCGGCTCCATGACCTGAAGGCGGCCCTGACTAAAATGAAGCGAGGAACGGCGCCGGGGAGAGACAAAATAACTGTTAAATTACTTGCCAACCTTCCCGACTTGGCCTACGACGCACTCCTCGCGTACATAAACTCAATTTGGCTTGGAGGGACACCCCTCCCAATCGAATGGAAGACTGCCCTGGTCACTTTCATTCCGAAAGCCGGCAAAGCCATAAACACGGACAACCTTCGCCCCATCTCCCTCACGTCTTGTGCGGGAAAGCTGATGGAGACTATGGTACGAGATAGGCTGTCCGAGTTTTTGGAAAACCAACACGTATTTGCAGACACCATGTTTGGGTTCCGCCCGCACCGGTCCGCACAGGATGTCCTGCTTCAATTAGACCGCGAAATTCTAAATCCCGTCGAATACCCCCTCAATGACAAGGCAGTACTCGCCCTCGATTTGAAGGGGGCTTTCGACAACGTTACACATGACATCATTCTGACGCACCTTTCCCAAACCAACTGTGGACACAACACGTTTCAATATATTAGACAATTCCTCTCTGAACGACAGTCATATATCCGGATACAAGATGAAGAACACGGCCCCTACCAATTAGGCACGAGAGGTACCCCACAGGGCGCGGTCCTCTCACCCCTACTGTTTAATCTGGCAATGATGAAACTACCGGCTCAGCTGGAGAATGTTGCGGGCATACAGCACGCGCTGTATGCCGACGACATTACCATCTGGGCTAAACACGGATCGGTAGGAGACATAGAAGCCAACCTGCAGCAAGCGGCGGAGATCGTGGACGCCTACGCCCGCCGCTGCGGCCTTCAATGCTCCCCGACCAAATCGGAATTTGTGCACATCCGCCCCTCGCCAAAGTGCACTACCAAAATTCAACTGTCCTTAGAAAGCGGACCCATCCCAGAACACGATGAGATCAGAGTACTGGGTCTGTTTATTCATAAACACCGCCGAGTCGATACAACATTGGCCAAACTGCGTAAGGTGGGGGACCAGGTGGGCCGTATGGTCCGCCGGGTTTCCAACAAGCGCGGGG
The DNA here is from genome assembly GCA_030522465.1 of Rhipicephalus appendiculatus. Taxonomy (NCBI): domain Eukaryota; kingdom Metazoa; phylum Arthropoda; class Arachnida; order Ixodida; family Ixodidae; genus Rhipicephalus; species Rhipicephalus appendiculatus. The sequence goes on along the minus strand of JALIZH010032924.1, from coordinate 4,264,446 downwards.
GGGTTACGTTGCAAAGACGCCTTGCGGCTGGCGCATGCATTCGTAACCAGTCGAGTCCTCTACTCGACTCCTTACCTCCACCTGCGCAAGTCTGACGAGAACGCCCTCGAGGTGATTCTCAGGAAGATGTACAAGCGTGCCCTCGATCTCCCGATTACCACGTCCAACCAGCGCCTTATGGGCCTGGGGATGGTAAATACCTTCACAGAGCTCCGGGAGGCACACTTGACCAACCAATACACGAGACTTTCAAAGACTACGTCGGGTCGCCGCCTATTAGCCCGACTACACATCCACCACCCAACAGAGACGGAAGAGCGCGTACGCATCCCAGAAGTCTGGAGGTACGCCCTGCACGTGCGCCCTCTTCCGGCCAACATGACACGTGACGACCACAGTGGCAGGCGCCTTGCGCGGGCGGAGGCACTGGCCCGCCACTATGGGAACAAACACGGCATCTTTTACGTGGACGCCTCAGGCCCTCACCATGGGGGGTGGTACACGGCTGCAGTCGTCCACCAAAACGTCGCGGTGAATGGCATCACATTCAGAGCACAGAACATAACACATGCGGAGGAAGTCGCCATCGCGCTAGCTGCCGCAGACGGGAACTCGCGCGTCATCATTACCGACTCGAGAGGGGCCTGCAGAAATATTCAACACGGGTACGTCCCTCACCTGGCGTATCGCATTTTACAAAACAGCAATTACGTCGGGGCCCCCGCGTCCCGCATGATCATATGGGCTCCAGCTCATATGGGCCTCGAAGGCAATGAAACGGCAGACGCCGCTGCCCGCGCGCTCACTCTCCGGGTAACGCCTTCAGACCCTTCCGAATTGGATCCCGAACCTAATCCGGCCTTAACGTTTCGAGAAATTACTGAATTCTACCGATTCGGCCACGCAATTTATCCTAAACCCTGTAAGGGCCTTACAAAGGCAGAGGAACACTTACTCCTCCGCCTTTACACCAAAACGCTGCTGTGCCCGGCAGTTTTAAAATATTTCGATCCTGCCTGTACAGGAAAGTGCCCGCACTGTGCGGAGAAGTCTTCGGACATCTTCCACATGGTGTGGGCATGCCAGTCAACCCCCTCGCCTCACCCCAAAACCGAACCCCACCCGGGAGCACTGGGAGGCAGCCCTGCTCGGCTGTTCCGACCTGGCGAGCCAGAAGGCCCTGGTCAACCGAGCCCGAGTCGCATTGGTCGCCAATGGGCTTCTGTAAAGAGGAGCCCACCTAGTGGTTCTGAGGGGTGGCCCGCACCGGGCCATCTCCCACCTACTCCCTGTATATACCTGCAATAAAGTTTTTTTTCTCTCTCTCTCTCTCTCTCTATACATATATTTGTTTAAATTTGTAAATAAATGTTCGTGAGCTACACAGGCATGGCTAGTCTTAAGCATTTTTTACATGAGGCACCCCCTGCGGTCACCATGTGTTGATACATAACCACGAAACAAAACTGAGAGTCGGCGTCCAGATTTTAGTCATTTTGGAGAGCGGTGTCGATATGATGTAATGATCTTGGCACCAAATCCCCTTCGGAAGTGACCAGAGGTAGGCGAACTCACTCCCGAGTCGACTCACTCGGACTCGCTCAGACTCAGATCGAGCCGTGAGCCTGAGTCTGAGTGAGTCCGGGTGAGTAATATTTCGGTGAGTCAGAGTTAGAGTGAGTCCGGTTGAATAAAATTTGCGTGAGTCTGAGTCCGAGTGAGTCCGGCTCAGGAAAACTTTGGTGAGTCTGAGTCCGAGTGAGCCCAAAGCGCAAGATATATTTCTTGAGTGAGTCTGAGTGAGTTACACTTTATTTTGCCGGCCTATGGTCCCATATACTCATCTTCAGCATTACTATTAGCCTTACCTGGATTCAGGTTTGTACTCACGTCTACTCACACCTATTCCAAAGCAGTATCATTCATACACCATTTCAATATTTATTGATCAGCGGCGTGAAATACGTAGCTGGAGGGGTGCCTTGACCTGTCCCCCCGCCAACTCTTCCAGGGAAGTTTTTGACAAATATATCTGATGTCATTTCTTTCAAGAAAAATGTCCTTTCTCGTTTGCAACCACAATAACTCGTATTCCGAAGTACTAATAAAAAAAGGAGCCAAGAAGAGCATCCGATTACGTGTGATATTGGTGTTAAAGAGCATTGACACGACGGTCAAAACAAGCTAATTCTAGGCTAATGGACTCATGAGTGGACTCACTGGACTCACTCAGACTCAGATCGAGCCGTGAGTCTGAGTTTAAGTGAGTCCGGGCGAGTAATATTTTGGTGAGTTTGAGTCCGAGTGAGTCCGGCTGAAGAAAATTTTTGTGTGTGTGAGTCCGAGTGAGTCCGGCTTAGGAGAATTTTGATGAGTCTGAGTCCGAGTGAGTCCAAAGCGCAAGATATAGTTCATGAGTGAGTCTGAGTGAGCTCCACATTTTTTGCCGACCTATGGAAGTGACCCATATATGAGATTCAGAAAGGCCATTGAAATGGCAAGCGTTAGCTGACATTTTGTACTGACTACGCCCCCCCCCCCCCCCCCTCCACATTCTGCACTGTCCTGGCTCTTGCAGGAGTAAACTTGCGTGACTGCGGCCCGCCTAGCTGAGGTGGGAGCTTGAGACCCCTGTTCCAAGGCATCGAACACTTCAAGTGCCAGTCAAACGCGCAGGGCATAATGCGTGTGAATCATAGGGAATAGACGCAGGCGCACACACACAGCGAAGTAACCGGCGTTCGTAACATTTTGTTCGCGTCACGTCTATGCCAAGGACAGGATTCACCAATGAATATTTGCTGTATATAAGAGCAGACCTGGTATGTCAGACAGTGGCGTAGCCAGGGGGTGGCACACCGGGCACGTGCCCCCCCCCCCCCCCGAAATATTTTTTCGCCATGGCATACATAGCGAAAAATGGCCATTTCAAGGAGGTGCCCTCCCCGAAATCAAGGAGGTGCCCCCCTGAAAAAAATTTCTGGCTACGCCCCTGATGTCAGATAAGAGCAGATGTCAGGAAATCGGGTACAGCATACGGCGTACTCCTAATGAAGACGTCTTGTGAACTACACACAATAATTACAAATGAAAAGCTTTGTAGATTCAATGACAGGGTCTGCATTTGCGGAGTTAAGCCTACAGTGCGAAAGACGACCGCATGCGCTCTCCAAGTGAGGTAGCAAACATAATAATTCAATAGATATACGGTAAATCAAGAAATGAGCAGTCGCAACAGAAAAAGATTAGCACAAGTTACCGTGGCCGGAGCGCAAAATTGCCACACGCGGCGTCGTTGTTCCCGAGCACGCCGACAGCGAGAGGGCCAAGCACATTCCATTTTTCAAAGCAGGGGTGGTCGGCAGAAAGCAGCTCATCTTTGTGTTGGCCCATCCGAAAGCTTACATCTTAACTACACTAGTTTATGCATTCCTTATCGGCAGACTTGGCTGTGCACATGATTTCATTTTTTCTTTTTTCGCCGGAGTTGCGAGCAACCGTATCGCAGCTGCCCCAAAAAAGCTGTAAATGGAATGTCCTTGACACTCTCGCTATTGGCGTGCTCGGGACAAACAGAACCGCGGGTCGCAATTTTGCCGCTCCGGCCACCGGTCACTTGAGCTAATCTTTTTCCTTTGCGTCTGTCCATAACAAAGGAACAGCTTTGTGAAAGCAGCAGGTGTCTAATGTGTTGCAGAAGATGTATACTATTCAATAATACTCATATTCAGCTGATTATTTCCAACAGCTACGTGAGAACGTAGTGTTAAAGTAATGGCATACTTTATAACATCATGCTCATGCGGGGCTGTACGCAGGAAAGTTCGTCCCGGCCACAGCGTTCGCCCTTCACCAAGCAAGCGACAAGCTACGCGTCAAGATTAACCTCAAGGGCATCGCATTTGGCAATGGAATCACAGATCCGCCAAGCATGGTCGACTACGGCCACATTCTGTACTTCCTGGGTCTCGTCGATCGGAAGCAGGCCGCCTACTTCGACGAACAGAGAGACGTCGCCCTGGACTTAATCAAGAACGAAAGCTACGTCGAGGCCACCTTCGTTATCAATGATCTCATCTTCAATCTTCCCAACGACTACTACAATCTCTCATCCTCGTACTATACTAACGTAACTGGTTACGATAGTTATTACAATGTGCTCACCATCAATAAGCCCCTGATAGATACACTGTACAAGGAATTCGTCCAGACGCCAGCCTTGCGACGAGCCATTCACGTCGGTGAAAACACCTTCCACGACCGAACTAACGTCGTGACACACATGATGGGAGACATTCTCAGATCGGCCAAGTGTTTCATGCCGGCTTTGATGGAGAACTACAAGGTTCTCGTGTACAGCGGTCATTTGGACATTGCCGTGCCGTACACAGCCACGGCAGAGTTCGTCGAGAGGATTCCGTGGTCCGGGGCCGACGCTTTCGCAAAGGCACAACGCAGAATTTGGCGCCCACGCACTGAGCCGTGGTCGCGGGAGTCTAAACCTAAGTCTGCTATATTCGGCTACACGCGACGTGCGAAGAGTTTCAGAGAAGTCATGATTCGTAACGCGGGTCATTTAGTGCCTCACGACCAACCTGAAGCGGCCCTTGACATGATAATGAGGTTCATTTTTGACTTGCCGTTTGCCGATGGGGAAGACATGCCCTAGAAGTCTTCTAGATGCTACTAGCCGTGGCTGTCGGAGGGTACAAGACGAATGAATAAACAAACCTTGTAAAATACTCGTGCTTTGTCACCCACTTGGATTTTGTTTCTTTATCATCCAGAACTTCATCGATAAAGCAAGATAAATTGACCCATATTCACAATAATTCGCTTGCGCTAAATTAGTTTTTAAAGGGACCCTGCAACACGTTTTGAGCAGGATCAGAAAACGCTGCCGATGGGTAGTCGCGACTCCTGAGAACACTCGAGCCATACGTTATAGCGTAGCACGCAACCTGGAATTTACAATTAATTCTCAAAGCCAGCTAGAAGTCGCCCTCTTCTCCCTACAAATGATGCCATGTACCCAAATTACTGCACCATATATCCAAAGTCTACGGCCGTTGGCTGATTTGAGCCACGGGAGATGCATAGTTTATTCATTTTTATTTTATTCCGACATACTGCAGCCCATCACGGGCTATGGCAGGAGTGGCGACAACATCACATGTCAATGGCAGACAAAAAATAGGTCATTGGCAAAGCACCAACTAAACCCGGGCAATGCATTCCAACGTCCAATTGTTGAAAGAAATTAGTTATATTTGTGCAAATGACAAGTTATCGTGGCCTGCCGCGTGATGCCACCCCGTACCCTCGCACACACTCGCGATGACTCTGAAGGTAAGCCACGGGTCCGAAGAAAAGAAAAAAAAAGTGCTCAGGGATACGACGCGCGCTGATGAAGGCACGCATCTTCTTGCGCCCTTGTCATCACCTTTCCTGCGTAGATTTCCAGCGTGCTCACTGGCACGAAAGGAGAGAGAAAAAATTTTGCGGCATGTGATTCGTGAAGCGTCATGCGCTAATAGTGAGGCTATTCCATTATAACTCAGCAAAGTGTTGCAGGGCCCCTTGAAGACCATATTCCAGCTATTATATAGAGACAGTGTTTCCGGCGGGCCGAATGTGCTTCAAAAAATTGAAGGACACTTTGTAGATTCCAAAGTGTGTTCTGCGAAAGCGTGTGGCCGTTCGACTGACTATGCCATGTCTTTTTCTTCTTGTTATTTTTTGTTTTTCTTTTGCTTTTTGTTCTTTTTTCTTCCTTTCTCTTTGTCTTTCTTTTTTTCTTCGTTTTTTTTTACGCTATCTCAGCAATTACGTGATTGATGGGAAAGTGTAAGGGGGAGAGACCACAGCTGTGTCGGCGCAACTGTTGCTATGCGCCGCTGTGTCATCACGTGATTGCTGAGAGAGTGTGAGGGAAAGAGGCCACAGCTGGCACCATTCCAGGGCACGGACGGACGGCGGTCGGACGCCGCGAGTATGAGGTATAAAAGGTTTTCCCCTAAAAAAAACAGAGCAAACGCTGCTCAGCGGTCATTTTTAATACACCAACAGCGGCTACCGGTGGTCCGGCCTTCATTGGGCTTTATTTGATGAAGGCCGGACTACCGGTCGGAACTGTTGTTAAATAAAAATAACCACTAAGCTGCGTGTCTTTTTCGCTTATTCAGTCAAACCCACTTATAACGATACCGGTTTTAACATTATATCGTTTATAACAATGAGAAGCTGCTGCGCCGTCAACTTTTGTATGTTTTCTATGGTGAAATTACCCGCTTACAGCAATGCCGCACTATCGGCTATAAGAATGAATTCTGGCTGTTGGGTGACCGTGCCGAGAGGTAATGTAATGTGAAATCCTTCAAATGAAAGAAGAAAACGAGAAATTCAAGCTGCTGAAGCTCCGCCCACAACCCCAACGTACCCCAGAGCCCCTTCGTAATTTTGGTATGCTTCGCCGCATACCGCTGTGGTATTGAGGCAAAGCTGACCTTTGAAATCCGCTACGGCGTGGGAGCGGCGGTGGCTTCTGTTAAAACATCCAAATTGAGTAAAAAGTTGAGACCTCGGAGAGTTTCAGCGTCTGAAACTTCAGACGTTGTCATACATTGGCTCTATGGGGCTTGTGGAGGTCCCATGAGAGCATCGGAATTCTCAAACATGTCCGAAAAACTAGCAGCTTTGTCATCCATTGTCACTGATGTCTGTTGGCATATTCCATCCGATATTATAGTTCTCTCGCAACAGCATGTCATCCCCCCTATTTCGCTTTTTTTTTTTTGCTTAACCCGTTTATAGCAATTATCGGTTATAACAATGAAATTTTCGGGGCACTTGAGTATTGTTATAAGTGGGTTCAACTATATATATATATATATATATATATATATATATATATATAGTGAAGAAATGAAGGAGCACACTTACGAAAATTGAATATTTTTTACTGGTTAACGTTTTGGCCGTGGCATGGATTTCGTCAGAATTTCACCGGTTCGCACGATGGTTAAACACGCGCTATCACATATCCAGCGTCAGAACTGCCTCACATTTGTTTTTACAAACATATTTTCTGTTTCGAACAGTGCGGACTAGAGAAGCCAATTCTGCGCATGTCGGGATCTGTGAGGATTATTTGTCGTTGGCCGGCCGGACTCGTAATCCAGCCGGAATCCTGAGGCAACTGAACTGTTTCGCCAGAGCCCGTTCTTTGTTCTATCATTTTAGAATAGCACCTTGAGTCGTTATATTAAATTACAGCCCGCATCGAAGCGAAACGGACATTGTGTAGCAACAGCCACCATGAGGTAGGTTTAAGCAATGGTGTTATTTGATTAATGCAAAGTGAAATGTGTGGAAATAGATTACCGCCTTATGGGGCAAAATTTAACGGGCAAATTGCCATACAAGCTTGTTTTACTCGCTCACTTTTCAAGGGCCATGAAAGAGGCCTGCGTGCACAGAGGACGCAGTTATTTTACTTGGGGTCATTTTAAGTGTAATGCATGAAGAATGGAACGTTTTAAATTTTTTTGCTCGTTGCTCATTCTTTTTATATTATTACTCGTTATAAAAGACTCCCAGAATCTCCTCCGAGAAGTAAAAAATTGATCTTGCTTACATTTAGTGGGGAAATAAGCGACAGGTCACGAATGAACCGCAGTCAATATTTGAGGTGTGTGGCTCAAATACACGTTTTGGAGTAGAGTACTCAAGCAGGCGCTTCAGAGTGTTGAAATCTAGTGTGTTTAACAGACAGCGTAATCGAAGAACAGTAACTACCACCGTCACCATATTCGGTGAAAATGAAGGAAACCTTATTACCAATGTACTGGCGTGTCCATATTGCACAAAAAGACGCAGACAGGTAATCACTAGCCCAGGAATTTTAACAACGCGGGTGTCACATGTGTTGTTACAATCGTGTGGGTGAATGACGACCTTTGATCGAAATTTACAAAGTTCGCAGAAGCGATGTGAGTAAGAAACGCTTAAAAGAGAGTGGTTAACTTAAATGTAAGTAAACTTTTTCGTTCGACTGCTCTAAAGAAACAGTCGTTGAATTGGCAAAGCATTTTTTTTTAATGGGATATGCACCACTGACCGGTTTCGTGCGCTAATAGTATGCCCTGTCTCAGGATTAGCAGAAAATTCTAGAGCCAACTTTCTCAGTAAATTCCCAGCATTTGCTGGAAATTAGGGAGCGATGTTTCAAGGTTGCACGAGCCACCTATTTCTCCTTTAAAGCTACGTTTTGTCCAGCGTTTGGGCCTCCAATACCACGAACTTGCGATGAAGTAGTGTTCCAATTGAACTGCCACGCAGATTTGATGCCTTATTTTTTCAAGGAAGTCAACACAGGACGTATGTAAATAAGCAAAGACAAGTAGTGACAGTCACAGGAAAATGGGGTCTCCCAACCGACAAAAGGAAAAGCCTAGCAAACACGCATTCATCATTTTTTTTTTTTAGCAAAACAGCTCTTTCATAGCAGCCAATGGCACAGAGGAAAGGGCGGAAGCTTGTTGCACGTGGGGTTGAAAAAAAATAAATAAGCCATATACTGCGCAAAGAATATCTACGCACGTATAGTGCAAACAAATGGTCGTGAAATACTCGCGTTGTCTTTATTATTGTCGTCGTGGATTCATTAATCATGAATCTCGAACATTATTTTTCAGTGCGTCGAGGTTTATACATTCTCTGTACGCTATCGCGAATCAGGTTTGACATTCCACACTGTAAATTATAAGTTTTAGCAGGTCTGTAAAGACCTGCCGAAACTTACAATTCAGGAAATAATACAGCCTTTTCTAGCCAGCTGGTGCAAAATTTGTCGAAATATGTCAAAGTTATTAAATGCGAGCGCATTTCTTTAACGGCCACAACCCACTTTGGTCGGGCTGTAAGTCTGGCCTCTACAGCGTGATCGCACTGCTGAGCTGTGAGTGTAATGCTTCCCGCCGTGTGTGAACATATACGTGCGGCCCCTAAAGCTTCGCTGGCACTTCGTGGATCGTCACTATTATGAGGCACGCAGGTTCATTCTAACTCAATACATCCCTGCGCATAACAGCTCTTAAAATACAAAAAGTGGACGGAAGCATTGCGTAATACCTACTTCGATACTCGACAGTCGCCAGAGGACGTTATATTGGGACTTACGTGTTGCAGTGAGTCGACTCTTCGGACCCAATTAGGCGTTATCTAAACATTTTAAGAGTACCACCCTGTACTCTAAGATAGGACAGACGTCATCTACTTTTACTGATCTTCTGTCGTAGTCGTCACAGATCTTACTGTATTGTCTTCTTCCCATCACTCGAACGAAGAGCAGCTTGCTAAAGGATGAACCTGTGTGTAGGCTGACATCTCTGCCATTCTCATTATTAAAGTCATGCCCCTTTTCTTCATTTATTCTGTATTACGATGTACGCTTGCGAACGAGCAAAGCAACGCAGACAAGTAAAAAAAAAAATAAGTTGCCTTCATAATTCAAGAGCGCCTTATAAAGGCGAGCCCATTTCTTCTTTTTCCTCAAGAGGTTCTGTTCTGTTGAAATTTCTGCGTTGAATTGTTTTATAACGACCTTCCCTCATTTCGAACAGGTTGTATACTACTGTATTGTCGTTATTAACTTACTTCATTAGTATTCTATTGATTGAGACAGAAATGACAGGGATGAAATGCTAACCGGAGAGACGGAAACGCATAGGCATCATACCGTTCTGATATCTGCATTCATGTTCTTTTACATGTTCCCGTGCGCGTCGCGTAGGGACAATATACGACAAGAAGTGAAGAGCGCTCAAGACAGCGCCATAAATCCTGTCGCATAATATACTGCGGAAGAGTTCACAGAGGCATCCGCGAAAGGTTAAGAGACTTTTGACCAAAGGTTCAACGTGCTCACCGCACGTGGGACATGGAGTGGATGTCAGTAAGCTCTAACGTATACGCATCTACCGTTCTATACCCGAAATTCGAAGACGCGCTTCGATTGCCAGCAAGGTCAGCCGTACTTCGAAGGTGTGGGAATGCCATAACACCTGTGTAACTTGTATTTAGGTGCAAGTTAAGGAGCCCCAGGTTGTCAAAAATAATCCCCCCGCTACTGTGGGACTCACAATCATATCGTTGTTCTGGCACTTATAGCTCAAGCAATTATTATTGCCATTCAATAGCGTCATTGTCGTACGTTTCTATCAGATGCTGGCTGTGCGTCCGCGGGTGTAGTGGACAAAACTCGTTTGCGGGCGGTAACAATTTCGGTATGAACTCAACGAATGGTGGTACTGCGAACCTAATGTATATAGTGCGAAGTACACAAAGTTTTTCATAGCGCAATTTGCAATGTAGTGGTGCCGCAGTGTAAGAAATGCAGATATATGCTTGAATTAAGTATGTATAGAAAGATAGAGAGAGGGTAAAAAAGCAACAAACTACATGGAGAATATCTATACGCGCGCCTTCTACGCAACCTTGTCCTAAAGAAAAGGATGAAAGGGTGAAAGAAAGTCAGAGAAAGCTAATAGTGCGCGCACTTCAACGTGCACTGCAAGTTGAAGTGCGCACGAACCGTCGCAGTGACCTGTCGACTTAGCGCAATGTAGCAACAACTCCTGCGTTGCTTCGCCGACGACGCGCATGATTGTTGTCCAAGAATGTTGACTCCGGAAAATGTTCTTCTTTGGTCTAGCCTGCTTAATGCAGTACAAGCTATATGCATGCATGCATATAGTTTGTACGCATTAAGTTTGTACTGCATAGTTTGTACTGCATACATGCATGTACTGCATGTGTATGTATGTATGTATGTATGTATGTATGTATGTATGTATGTATGTATGTATTGTAGTGAAATTAGAGAGACAGACAGCACCCTTGCTGCGGGCCGGCTGTTCTCCTCTTCGTCTTCCTCTGCTTAGCTAGCTGCCCGCGCGCCCAAAAACCCAGCGTCGTTCTTGATCATGACACTCGGCCATGACCTGCGAGCGCTCTGCTGCCAACAATATCTCCGGTGGCCGGCACTGGCTGTTTCTCAGTGGCCGAACTCGGCCACGCTGGAACTTCGCCTGGCAATTTGTCAAAGATGGTTCCGGTGGCCGCCACTGGCTATGTCGCCGTGGTCGTTCGCTGTGTCGCTGTAGATGCTGGGCCTTGGTTGGTACCTTTGTCGATGACGACTGTGGGGGACGGCATTGGTGTGTCGCGGTGGTCTACGACCGGCCATGCATGTATGTATGTATGTATGTATGTATGTATGTATGTATGTATGTATGTATGTATGTATGTATGTATGTATGTATGTATGTATGTATGTATGTATGTATGTATGTATGTATGTATTATGGTAAGCAAGTGCGAGGGGTGCCGCGGTAGTCCTCACAAACCCTCTCGACATCAGACTCCTAATAGCAGGTGGCAACAGTGTGAACGCGTTATTAAGGCGAAAGCCCTGTGTGCCTCATCAAACACGAAATTTGACCATCGTCGTCGGCGTCCCGTGGCGTCAAAGACGAGTGATGCCAAAAATCAACATCACGTGATGACGCCAACATGTGACGTCACGATTACGTCACAGATGCAAAATATTCTGACGCGATCATGACGTCACTGTGACGTCACATGACATAACGTCATGTTATGACGTCATCGCATGACGTTGTAGCTTGGTCAAATGTGGTCCGGTCATGGAGGCGATGCTAAACCAGGTGAGGTGCCTGAGCCAGGGTTGCCGTTGGGTGGATATGAAAAGGAGCCAGAATTCAAGCTAAATGTAGCCAAAGTAGCCACACCATTGAATATTATCGCCAAATTTGTAGCCAATTAGAACAAAAGTGGTATTATGAGTGCAGCTTGTACTATTGAACAATAAATAACACTCTTTTGAATAACCAAGACCATAGAAATAAAAGCAGTTTTTCCCCTTGCTTGGTCTTTAAGTCACAGATAAGTTGCAAATGAATGAATAAATTATATAATAAATTCAGCGCATCTGCGTACAGCTTATATAGAATAGATATAGATTTTTGCCAGATTCAGAGCGATATTGGAACGTTCCAAACAACAAGTCAGTAGGAATTACAATAAACACTGAAGCAGCTTTTCCTTGAAGCGGCAGACCGAATTCGATTTGCGGTGTTTACGAAACACCACTCCAACTTCACAATGTGGAATCTGATTGAAGCTGATCGGTCCAGCTTCAATTTGTTGCGGGCCTCTGTTTTTGTCAATTTCACATTAGAACACGCGCATCACATCGTAAAATTGCGTGTAGCATCAGTATAAGTGGCAGGTCGCGTGAGCAGCGTGCCAGCCACAAGTTCGCCAACGTGCACGCAAGAAATCCATCACTCCGTAATTGCAGGCGCGCTGCGCATTGCTCTGGGGTGCCTCGATTCTGCTGGTGTATAGGGAAGGACGCCACGCGCATCGGCTGACACGACAGAAAAGCTTAGAAACAGGGTATATTATCTGCGAATAATTGCAAAAATGGCTACTTAATTGGCCAGAACAGACGTTTCCAAAGTAGCCAGAAAGTAGCCATGGAGCCAACCTGAATTTTTGGTCACCAGACGGGGTCGTGAAGTAGCCACTTTGGCGCAAGGTATCCACCAAAGGCAACCCTCAATGCATCCAATCTAGGAGGCAGTGAAAAACCACCTTCGGTGCAGAAAGCTTTCCAAGGCTGGCGGAACAGGATCAATACATCAACGGAGAAGAAAAAGAAGATGGTTTTCACCTTAGAGTCGTCTTAAGTGAATGCATAAATAACCCTGTGAGTTTTTTTCCTTTATTCTTTCCTTGAAACCGTGATTTTTGAAATAGGTAACAGTGCTTTTCCGCGCTATCTGCCCCTTAGATGACGTTGCTGTACGGCAGGAATTATAGATACTATACCGCAGATCAGAGAAATGGTATAAAAGCGTACTTTGCAACGTGCACAAAACTGTTGCACCAGTACGCATGTCAAACATTTACTGAATGAACATTCACGCTGAGGTGTTTCTTGCTCTCCTTTCACGGTCTCCCTCGCACACGAGCGGTGACCTTGCGAAAGCAGAGTGAAGGCTAACTTTATATTTAGCCTGAATTTCTCGCGGGCGGGTCTTAAGCAGCTGTTCTATAGTGCGGGCCAACTGGAGGGCTCCCTATTCGTCAGTGCCACGGTCGGCGTCATTCGTTATGAAGTTTATGAGAGTTCTCTCACGACTGCAAGTGCCGTGGAGTTGAGAACGAAGTGTTCAGCCGCCCTTCGAACCTCTTGAGTGAGTTGGCATACTTTAGTAGATGATATCTTCCTGGTGCTCATCGCTGCCCTTTCAAAACATTGTGTTATAGTTGTGGGAGTACTTACGCATTTTTTTCGTTTGATGTGCGGGCAAAAAATTTTACCTTCATGCGTTGTGCAGTTACGTGACATAGGACGTCGCATATATTGTCACCAAGCTAGCAAATAGGAGATAGGAGACACAGGGGCGAAGAAAACCAAACGGGGAGTTTACTTTAGTAGAATGGCTAACACACCAAAGCGCGAGAACAGCGATTAACTTCGTTGTACTCCTACAAGAGGCTGGCCACCACAGGTGTCAGCCTACCTCGCGTCAATATTATATAACATGACATACCACGGTGAGATTACCTAACGTATGTTCTCGTAAGCAGCTACAGATTTAGAGAAACCGATAGTCTTCTAACAACACTGCATAACGTTTAATATGATTTAGGATGAAAAATTACAAGAAATTGTGATCTATTGTGCCCTTAATTTTTATTTAATTCCTGGTGTACTTTCGTGCCACCTAATTGTCTGATTATTCAAAGCTGACAGAGCTCTTTTAAAGTGAATTCAAGCTATTGTTCCACGACACTTACCTAAACTAGCTTAAGTGCGAATAAAAAAGCCTGTAGTTACCCCTTACTTCTTTAGCATTTTATTGATTGAGACAGAAACGGTGCAGAGGAAATGCTAACTGGAGAGACGGAAACGCACAGGCGTCATAACGTGCTGATATGGTTCATGCTTTCGCACTTGCCCGTGCGCGTCGCGTAGAGATAATATATGACAAGAATGAAAGAGTGTTGAAGACAGCACCATAAATCCTGCGTCATAACATACCGCGGAAGAGTTTACAGGGGCATCCGAGAAAGGTTAAGAGAGCTTTGAGCAGGGGCTCAACGTGCATACCACACGAGGGACATTGAGGGGATACCTACTGCTGTATACGCTAAGTTTGAGGACGTGGTTCGACTCCCAACCACGGTAGCAGAGTTTCGATGGACGTGAAACATCATTACGTCTGCTTGCTTGGATTTGGGTGCACGTTAGAGAAGCTCAAGTGGTCTAAAATAATCCAAAATCCGTTGCTACGGCGTGCCTTGTAATCATGTCGTTGAGCTGGCACGTAAAACTGCAGCAGTTATTAAGGCGAAAGCCTTAGACGTCTCACCAAACGCCAAAATAAACTGTTGGCGTCCGGCGTCGGCGGCGTACAGAAGAGTGATGCAAAAAAACATCATCACGTGATGATGTCAGCGTCTGACGTCATCATGACGCCAAATATCACCAAAATTCTTGACGTCATCGCATGGCATCGTCGTTTGGTCAAAGGAGGGCCGCCCATCGGTACGAAGTCAATGAACGTTGGTAATAGGGTATCATCGCTATGACCGCTACGAAGTCAACAAGCCATGGTAATGAGAACCTAACGCAGTGCAAAGCACACAAAGCTTTTGCTCGAGCGCTACTATTTGCTCGAACAAAAAAAAACGACTTCTACGATGTAATGGTGCCGCAGTGTAACAAATTAGATATGATTGCACCAAGTATGGGGAGACAGAGAGAGTGAGAGAGGAGCGTGAAGCCACGTGGACATTAACCATACGCACATCCGATTCGCAACCCTGCCCTGAGGAAAGGACTTAATTAAAGGGTGAAAAGCAAAAAAAAAAAAAGTAAAAAAGAAAGCTAGCCGTGTGCACAATTGAAAGTGCACACCAAGTCTTACAAACTTGTCAACTTCTCGTATTGTATAGCAACAACGCCTGCGTTGATTTGCCAGCGACGCGCATCGTAATGGTCCTAGAGCGTTGGCTTCATAGAATTCGTCTAGCCTGTTCAATGCTATACAAACTGTATGTATTGAATAAAAGGCGAGGACGCCGACAACAAGGAAAAACTAGCGTATTGGCGTTTCGGCACCCACAACGGGAGACTTGTTCACGATAAGTATTTGTGAAGAAGCCTTGTTCGAGACTGTGAAGAAGGCTCCCGTTCTGGGCACCCCACAGCGCTCGTGCCCTTGTCGTCTTGTCCTATCTCGAGTTGAGCGCTATGTATTCTGCTTAAGCGATGAACCACTCAACACGCCCAAAGCCAATCTCTTCTGAGTTGACCGTCATGGCAGTTTTCAACCGTAACCTGCAACACCGGGCAGCATAACATGTCATCTCATTCACACCAGAACAGAAGTTGTAAATCCAAATACCGGGCTTTCCGAAAACGCAGGCTGTTCAAATATTCTTTTTTTATTTTTTTCGTAGGTCCCACGGTCCGTGCAATTTTGACGCAGGCAGTACTAGCTGTATGGGCAGCGTTGCACCTCGCCATAAATTCCTGAGTCATAACCGTCAAAATTTTATACAGCCTGCACTTTATATCGACCTTGCGAAAAGGAGTTGCTTCGGCAGACGGTAATATATCTGTCACTTGGTTGTAACAGAGAAGAACTATACTCAAATCGGCAGACTGAACTCTTAATTGCACGAACCTGTGCCCAGAGAAACGGAACTATCACAGTACAATACAATCTCTGATGATAGAGTGCGTTTCGGAAGGTAATCCTTGTTTTGCAGGATTCCACCGAACTAATTAGCGAGAGTGTACTCCACTGGGGCACGTCGTGTATGAAGCCAGACTGAAACAAATGATAATGTTTCCGGAAATGTTCTGGTGCATTCAAACGCGGCATGCACCGAGCGATAGATAGCAGAGGTAAAAGTTTTATTCGGTGGCACCCAATCAGATACAGAAAGAAAAACAGGCCCGCGCGTCATTACCATTACTGAATGAACATTCCCGTTGAGGCGTTTCTTGCTTTCCTTTCACGGTCCCTGTCGCACATGCGCGCTGACCTTGCGAAAGTAAAGAGTGAAGGCTAATTCTATGTTTAGCCTGGAATTTCTCGCGGGCAGGCTTTCAACCATCTGTCCTCCAGTGCGAGCCAACTGTCAGGCTCCCCGTTCGCCAATGTCACTGTCCACGTCATTCGTTATGAAGTTTATAAGAGCTATCTTACGACTGCCCAAGCGGCCGTGGATCTGAGAACGAAGCGTACCGCTGCACCTCAGGCCTCTTGGGTGAGTTGGCATGCTTTAGTACATAATCATTACGAAAACCAGCAGATATGAAGCCTAGGAAGGTATAGGGAACGCTGATTGTACTGTTTTAAGTGCATTTCAATAACTGTGGCATAGATGTGAAGAAAGTAAAGTGGATGTAAAGACAACTTTCCGCTGACAGGGACAGAACCTGCGAGCTTCGGACCCGAAGGACTCGGGTTCGGTGCCTGCCAACGGCAAGTCGTCTTTACATCCACTTTACTTTCTTCACATATATGTCACAGTTATTGCAATGCACTTAAAACAGTACAATCAGCGTTCTCTATACCTTGCTTGGCTTCATTATCTGCAGATTTTCATTAAGGTTGCGTCAAATAAAAAAAAATGAGCCCTCAAGAATTCTCTTCCTTTATTAATTAGTACGTAATGTCCCTAAAGCCTCAAGGGTGACTTCGGCTTCCTCAGTTCGGCTTCCTCATAAGCCCACAAAATTGTGGATCGCAGCAATTTCAAAACATTACCACTTCATCGCTCTGGGATTGCTTTCCCATGTTTCGTTCGACACGTGCGTGAAAAATTTAACTTCGATGCGTAGCGCACCTACGTAATTTTGGATGTATTAGAACTTTTACATACTACGCTGAGATTGCAATGTATATGCTACCGTAGGTAATGCAGCAGCTACTATTCTAAAAAAAGCTAGCTTTCTTACACTGCCGAATATCGTTTAATGTGAATTGAAATGGAAAAGTTCAATAAATACTTATTTATCGTGCCCATTATTTTCGACCACGACCGAGGAATGACGCGCAGCAAACACCAAGAGCATGCAGTCAAGTGATGTGCATTGTGAGCTTGCTGGCTTAAGTTGGATTTTTTATGTTGTATTTAGCTGGAGATCAGCCAGTTGGAGATGTCGAAAGAACGCATACCCTGCAACTCTACTTCACTTATGTGCAAAGTAACGCAATATTAAGGGCAAAACGAAAGAGGAATTGGATCAAGGACTCGCTTACTTTTTGTACATAACCTAGTCAAACCAAGAGAAAATGAAGCCCAGAGAGGCATAGGGGACATTTTTTTAAATATTTTTTTATGTTTTGGCTGTAGCGAAGTAATCGCGACATAAATAGAAAGGAAAGTGACAACAGTTGCTAATAAAATACTAGTTATCATAAAATAAATACATAATTGCAGACGATGAATGGTGTAATGTCACTTTGAGTTCGACCTCGTTCCTTCTGCCTAATCAAGACTGACAAAGCTCTCCAGAAGTAAATTCAAGATGTCGTTGTTCAACTAAACTTACTTACACAACCTTTATTGCGAATATATGTATAACAGGCTGAAGTTACTTTTTAAAAGCATTGACCTTTCTTTATTTTATTTTCGCCGAAGGTATAGGAAGTCAGAAAAATTACAACAGAGAACCCAAAGGGACACCCGCTTTGCCTTGGTTCAATAAGACGTTTTCTTATTCCTAAGCGCCCTGTCTCTGCATGTTCGCGATCAAGTCGAGAATTTTGAAAACGCGTTCTTTTGTCTACATCCTCACCATAACAGCATATATATCATGCTAGGGATGCGAAAACACCGCACTCACTTCAAACGAATAATTTACGGACGAACCATATTCAATAATGTCAAGAGAGGCAGTTGCTATGAATGTTATCAACAACCGTGCAGCTTGTTGCTGCGAGCGGCACGTGTTACCAGTGCATTGTACTATCGAGGTTATCGCTCACAGGAACTATTATACTTCCACGAAGCACATGGAACGATCCACTCTTTACCGCGGCGGGTTTGGAACCAAAGCCTCGGTTTTAAAAAACCATGCAGTTCTCGCGCCCCACCAATGCTTTTTGTCACGTTGATGACTTGGTGTAGGAAGTGCCCTTTGAAAAATCTCTTCGAGATACGTTATTCAGGGGGCAAGTACGTCTCCGAAGGAACTATGCTAGATTTAGGTTCACCTTTCTGGTGAGTAGTGTGTGTGTGTGTGGGGGGGGTGGGGGGGAGGGGGGGGGGGGTGTGGGGAGGTGTACAAAATCCTGTCGATCACCTCCATTCACAATTCTGGTGTCCGATAATGCAGACGTGTTGCCTTGTGAACACGTTTCAAAGGTCTAGAAGAGCTGAGAACAGTTCAATAGTATAGTACTTCAGAGAACACTGAAGCTGCTGTGCTCTTGAGTGTTGGGCTCCATCCGCAGTATGATGTAGTGCATGCGAATTGTTTCCAGTCGCACTTCTGGTGTCCAATGATGCAGGCGTGTTGCTTTGTGACCACGTTTGAAAGGTCTGGAAGAGCTGGGAACAGTTCTCCCACATAGAATAGTACTACACAGTACACTGAATCTTTCACTAAAAACATGCTACATAAAAGAGCACTGCGATGTACCTGGCGCTGTCACTCTATTATATTAAGTGAATAATCTTTCTCTGAATTTTTTGTATTATTTTTATGCTTTCATTATGTAGTAATCAGTGCATGCTACAGCGTACACTGCTGTATAGTATTCGTACATATTTTTAAGCAAATAGCTGCCTTGGTGGCGCAGTGGTTACGGTCCCGCTGCTGACCCGAATTTCGATCCTGGCCGCGGCGGTCTCATTTTAATAAAGGTGGAAATGCTGGAGGCCCGTGTACTGTGTGATGTCAGTGCACGTTAAAGTACACCAGATGGTCGAAATTCTCCGTAGCCCTCCACTACGGCATCTCTCATAGCCAGAGCTGCTTTGGGAGGTTAAACCCCGTTAAACAACCGATAAAGCAACCCATGTTTACTCAAATGATGTGTTTGTAGTATAGGCGAATTTCGCTTTAAGTGTGCGTCCGTTCGAGCAGTGAACTATTGCCGAGTATTTTTCAGCCCCGAATGTTCTTTGCGCAACATCAACTTAAGCGCTCTGCTGCAAACATAAAACAGAGAATTTATGGGAGCCTCGTATAAAGCAATACATCCGCCTTTGACGTTCGAACGACCGTTTATATGACGCAACAACAATCAACTTACAAGTTACGCATATGGATTCAAACATGACTTTCACCGACGCATTACGTTCGCGAAGGCAAGAACACCATAAAACACCACAACAGTGAATGGAACAGCTCGCGCTTGAAAGGTTCACATTCGATAGACTATATACAACGCAAGGCTGTAGGATGATGTGCATGGAAAGTTCGAGAGACGGCAAATTTCTCTTGAATTTTCGCCACTGCATGACCGAAATCGTCATTTCCCGCAAACGCTTGTGTCAAGAGATGACTCAGATGAAACTAAATATGTTTTCTTTTTTTCGAAAGTCAATTAAATATGTTCATAGCAGTAGTCTGAGCGTTGTTGCGCGTGGTTCAATTTTTTATTATTTAAATAGGTTGCCCTTAGGCGTAGTAGAATATGGTGTTAGAGATTCACGAACGTATTTCATTCGCGTCTGCCGCGGTGGTGTAGCGGTTACTGTGCTCGGCAGCATACCCGAAGGTAACGTGTTCGATCCCGGCTGCGGCGGTCGCATTTCGATCGAGGCGAAATGCTAAAGGCCAGTGTACTTGTGGCGTAAGTGCACGTTAATGAACACCAGATGGTCAAAATTTCCAAGCCCTCCGCTACGGCGTACCTCAATCATATCGTGGTTTCTTGCACGTAAAACACCAGATATTATTATTATTATTTGATTCCCGCAGAAAGTTTAACAGTAAACGATCATGTGGTGTCCATGGATCCAACTATCAAGACCGGGTGGTCGGCCAAGCTTGAGGCCTGTTGCACGGAGGTTACGAAGACGGCTTAAATGCAGACCAGAGCAAATCCACAGCGAGTGTGTCACTGTCACATCACGGATTGTGACGTCACAGAATGGGCCGGTTCACCATTTAAAGAATGTTGTTTTCACATACATGTCAGAATTGGAACACGCCGTTGCTTACCAAATGCGACAAGTTTTTCATTGTTTACACTGCGCCTGGTGCTGATAAAATGTCGCTCAACTCGAGGTATAACCCTCCTGCTCAAAAATCGCGAAGTCGGCGGCCCCATAGCAACAGTATAAAGCCCGTATCATCTGAAGTCCAGTCATCTAATTCGAGAGGTTGTTTATTTTCACAAGAAGCTGTCGGGTTCAGCAGCGTTTATTGAATCGTATCTTTAGGTATCTTTGCTATAAGTGCCCCTCTATTGTCTCCGTGCGATCGGCCTTGTTGCTTGTGCTTGATAAATCGGGCTACTCAGTATCACGGCCGTGCACGCGCAGCACAGACCGCCCCAAGTCCAACTTCCCATCCAGCGTGATCTCGGGGAATAACCTGAAGCCTTGAGGTATTTAGAATCTCTCGCGCGATTTGTTGGCGCGTAATACAGCTCATGACCACCTATCGTCAGAGTTGCACTCTCTTCTTCACGCGGTGCCGTCACAGAATCAACGGGTATATTCAATTGGGTTGAAGCTCCAAATGCAATTTTGAGTCTTCGAAAGACCTCTTAGTGGAGGGCTCCATGTGCACATGAGTATAACTTTATGGTCACCATAGCCTGAAATTGAATCCACGTCCTAGGGCTCAACATCGGAACGTCCTAGACAATATCGTATACTTAGTTAATGTGGGTTTTTTTTAGTTTTTTTTTTTAGTCATACACAATTCTTCCATGCTGGAAGAAATAACGTTGCGCAAATAACACGAGGACGAGAAAGGAACACTTACAACAGACTGGCGCAAACTAACAACTGAAGTTTATTTCAGGAAACACTAATACTTATACATGTAACAATCAAATGTCATCATCAACACGTGCTCAAGCTCTATCGCGACATGAAGGTGATTTCTTTTTCTTGGAGTGCTACTGACGCGCAACTAATGCAATTGTCCCCCTGCGCGCGCAATGTAAAACGCCTCGAGGATCTCCCTCTCTAATCTATCGCCGGATCGTCCCAAGAATCGTCCCATTCTTCCATGATTTTTACAATATCTGCTAACTCTACTGGTATGTCATCAATTATCTGCAGCTCTAACCATCACTTATGTATTTTGTGTAGTAGAATGCTTTATCACTAGTTCATTTTCAGAACCTTCGAAAAGCGTCAATTAGAATCGACCGCGGAGTAAACAAATTAACACGTAACACGTAGGAGATTTGTAAAAACCTCATCTACAAAAGCCTAACATAAGGAGTCACAAATACGCTTGGAACCAGATCTAACTGTAATTATGCTCTTCGGCCATTTCCCACGATAGAGTGACAGCCACTCTTGTTGACGATGAGAGTGTCTACAATTTAAAAGCTATCGCGAAAAGCCGCGTTATATTTTCCATGGTGTTTCTTTATTTGTTTGTTCGAGAGCACATACTCACTAGGGTTGCCTTTTCGAGAGTATCTGTTACGGTTTATTTTATTTTAAAAAGTACACACAATTTTAAACTTCACAAACAGTTTCCTGGCATGTTCCTAGCTGATAGCTGTCTAATTACAAGTTATGTCATTTATATACGTTTTTATTTCACTTCAGTAGCGTTCATTGAATCGCTTTTGACTGATTCTTGGCGAGCTTGTTGGCGGCATTTGGCTTAATTTGTTCTAATGGAATTGTTCGACATGTGTTGACGTCTCTTGAATGCTAGCTGAAAAAATGAGCTCTTTAACGCTATCGCGTTAGTACTCTCCAGAAATACGGCCACGATTTGATACTCTTATATGTAGTTATCTTATCAATGGGAGCATATTGCTCCTCCCGACGGGGCCCAAGGAGTATAGATAAAGCCACAAATGTTCAATACCAGTATGGATGTTCTGGCAGTGACATCGCTGCAAGGGCAGCTCCTGTAGGAGCTCGAACGAAAAATAATTAAAAAACAGCGCAACATTACGAAGACGGACAGCGCATGTGCCTTCTGTTCCTTTGGTCCGTCTTCGTAAAGTGGGCACTGGTTTTTGCCTCATGATGAACAACCAACTCGATATGTGCTATTCAAGAAAAATAGTGCCAGGTCTGGTTCATGCCGGAGGGGCTGTTCTGCGAGTTACGTGGTTAAACATCGCAAATAGTGCAGAATGAGTTATTTATGAAGGATATCGTGTGCGAAGTGTTATCAACCAAGCTTCAAGAAAAATGTTGTCGGGCCTTCTCTATTGGGTCGCGAGACGATTTTCAGGACACGCTCAAGCGCCACCATCTTGTACTGATAACGTTGCAGTTTTGTATCCGTATCAAATAAACAAACAACGCTACGGTGAACTCGCACGCACGGAAACGCTTGCGTCTATACATTCAACGTTTCATGACCATGATCATCTCATATTACGACATCGGAAACCGGCCAAAGAATCGCTTATCATCCCAAGATGGCGGCGCCCATGAATCGAAAATAAAATCGTGTTGCGCCACCATCTTGGGCTGATAAGCGATTGTTTCGCCGGTTTTCTGTGTCGTAATAACAGATAATGATCATGAAACGTTGGATGTATAGACGCAAGCGTTTTCGTGTGTGCGAGTTCACCGTAGCACTGTTTGTTTATTTGATACGGGTACAAAACTGCAGCGGTATCAGTCCAAGAGGGTGGCGCTTGAGTGTGCCCGGAAAATGGTGTATACGGTGTTTCGGTCGCCTATCTTTGCCACCGAAGACAAGCTTTCGTGTACGCATTACTCGGCTAATTGACTCGGCCAGCGTACCCATCGTATCCTGTGCATCTTGCGCCAGCTCACCCCTGCCGGAAAAAGTGACAACATGAATAAACACCAGCTTCTGTAAATTCCGCTGTAACACCATATAGAAAAACTGCCGCGAGGTACTTTTGACCTCTGTGTACTCAGAGCACGGTACACGTGTGCTTTTAGAAGAGAGCACGGTACACGTGTGCTTTAGGAACACAACTGTCGCATCTGGCAGTCGAACCCACGAGAGAGAGAGAGATAAATCACTTTACTTAAAAAGAGAGAAATCTGCCAGCATATGTAAAGGTGCCTACATGCTATTCTGTATAGGGGAAAGAAACTGAGGGCAGAAGGGCCCCTGTGGAAGGAGGGCTGAAAAATAAAATGAAAAATAAAACGGAAAGAAAAGTAAAATATATGATCGTGGTATGTGGGAGTGAGTACGTAATGGTGTTGATGTAAGTCACTTTACCGTTTATCAATGAAGTTAATGTCCTCTAGAAACCTGAACAGAAATTTTTTTAACTTTGACGTTGCTGAGAGGGACAAGACATAGGTTCAAGTATTTTCCCCGAGATCTAGGGGTGCTTTGGAAGTTGAGGACGTTCTAATTAAGGAGACAAGGTTTTTTCTTCTCTGTATGCCTTGGCAATCTAACAAGATATCTTCTATTATATCTTAGTTGTACAGACCATCATAGTGTCATTGCTGTTAAGAAGCAAGAGCGGGTATACGGATCCGCTCTATGCTACAGCGGCGCACATGGTGTGAACAGCTGTTTGTAGTAGCGTGGGTCACGGCTGTCTGCGAGCAAGGTCTGACGTGCGACAAAAAAATACTCCGCGAATACCTACACTCGTGTCTGCAGCAGGGATGTGCCTTAGTTGCCGTTAACCTTGACCCGTTACACGTACAGTGCTTGCTAAGCACGGGCTCACTATGTGTACAATAAACGTAGATCGTTCACCTGATTAAAAATAAAGATTTTTCTGAAGTTATAACCATGTGTGTGGCGTTTTGTACGCCAGCTGAACAACAAGCTTCCACGTGTTTGCACTCTGTTTCAATATGTCAAAATCAAAAAGCCGGTGTATTTATAAATTTTGAAAACATTTATTAAACATTCCCATCGCTTAATAACCTGGCTGACTGCCCGGAAGCATGTGCGCATGACGTCCTCCGGATGTTATAATAGTGAAATACTTGTATTCCTAAGGTACTGAAAGGCGCACAACTTTTATAACGTGCACAGCACTGATAGTAGCCGTGTGAATGGCGGGCGACTGACGAGAACGCATGTAAATTAATGAAGCTTCGTTGACCAACAGTAAGGTGTTCTAGCAGCGCCGGTTTACCGCACGGTGAGTATACGGTATACCGTGTCGTCGTGGTCGGCACGTATCCATTTTTACAAGCTAATACACGTCGGCACGACCTGTATTAGCCGCTATCATCACGTCGTCACGTTACCGTGCGCATCGAGCGACCCGCGTAGCTCAAGCCTTTTTGGATCGTGGTAAATTTAGCGAGGGGCGGCAATACCGCAGCCTAAATGGTA
Source organism: Rhipicephalus appendiculatus (assembly GCA_030522465.1). NCBI lineage: Eukaryota > Metazoa > Arthropoda > Arachnida > Ixodida > Ixodidae > Rhipicephalus > Rhipicephalus appendiculatus. Next base: position 4,239,878 of record JALIZH010032924.1, on the reverse strand, counting down.
CGTTATTACCGCCACTGCTAAAACATCTCAGTAACTCGCATATCGTTTCGTAATGAATTTCCGGTTTCGCAGAACACCTTACAAGACTCCGCTCCGCACCTTTTCAGTTTGCATGCGCACCACGCGCACATACAAACATACACACAGACACACATATAAAGCGTGTTGCTGCCTGCACTACTTGTTCTTTGGAACTGCACTATTAATGAGATCCCGGATAACATGTAGCCAGGAAACTAGACGAAAACGTTCTAGTTTCCTGACTATATCCAGTACTTCACGCAGGACACGACTAAGAGAGTGTTAGAGAGGTAAAATTACTCCGCAGCCTCTAGACGTACAACATCACGACTCGATATTATAGCTCATCCCCAAATTATATACTACGTCTAAGGAGCAGACACGTAACACATACAAGCCATCAACAGCAGGTTGCCCACAAGAACCACGAGGTTTTCATTCAACTACTGATTTCTCGATTTTATAATACGGGGTAATGCTGGAAAAGTTCCTCACCGCATTCTTTTTTTTTTTTTCAAACATTTCACTGTCGCGCGAGTAGCAGAAGTGGAAATACGAAATTCAGATTTTTGTTTGTTTGTTTGTTCTGCATCACTGTTTTACTTTAACTTTAGTTAAAGGATTTGGAGCGTAGGACGAAAGCGGTGGCATCTTGCTGCTCCGTCTCAATTCTACATGCAGAAAAACAAGAGTTATAAATGGTTAAAATACTCATAAAAGTACCAACTCCAAAAGAAAACAGAATAAGAGAATAGTTGATTATTTTAGGCAACGCTTGAAAATTATTTTCCCGCGTATATAAGTACTATTTCAATTCGAGACCAAACCTTATTCGGTCAATGAATTCAGTTTTCTGTGTGTTGCCCATTGACAGGATGGACACCGGTGATCCTGCTCCTGATATGCCGCATCTTTTTCCTAACCAGCATCTGTTCAAGCGACGAGCATGGGTGAGTCTTAGTATTTCTTCGTCGCTATATACCACTAAATAAGCAAACTGAAACGTAGCGAAAGTGACATATCGACAACTAACCGCGCTTGGCACTCATAAACGGTGCCTCCCACTGAACTGTTCTAACGCTGCGTATATCGCAAATATTTACCAATACTATATCACTCCAGCGCTCTTCTGCCAGCTTGCCGACGAAAAGAAGAAGTGCAAAATCTCTCTTGTTAAGTGTCCACCACCCAGAGCGGGCTTAACGAGTACCTAAATGAAATTCAAGTATTAAGTATGTCTTGAAATCAAACACTTTAACGGCATTTCGAGCACCTCTCCGTCATCAAAAATACTTATAAGCTACTGCAACTTTCCAGCCGTAGGAATACTAGTTCTTTTTTGCAAAATTTTCAGAGTAGCCACTCAAACATCGCTTAAAGGCATCTTCGCTTTCGCCTTTTCCACCATCGTTACTTGTCATTATAAGTCAGCGTTATGAAGGGCAAATGAGGATTTGATCACCGTATTTTGCCAGTTAATGGCTCTTTTTAATGCCATGCTAATTATTATACACAACACATGTATATGACGTGCTCAAGCACAGAGCAGTATTTCTTCCTCTACACATGTACCGCTTCTCTTTCTACTCTGAAAGGCTCACAAAAAACAGCATGACGTGACTGCAGCCTATTGCTCACAACTGACACCAACAGTTGCGCACTGTTTGTATTGCGTCAGCATTCCACATGTTTTCAGTGCGCTCGCCTATATGTTTCATTCGTGAAATAATGTGCCGAGGAAAACAATATAATGGAGTGCTATCATTTCTGCCATGTCTTTTCTTGTTTGTGGCGTGTGATTTGTGACAGAACAATACGTCATGAGCTGGTGCAGATTTTGCGGTGCGTTTCGTCTACCCCTGGGTGCACCAAGTACAAAAGAATTTTATTAAGCATTTGAATGTCTTAAAAGGAAATAATGTGATTACCTCTGTGCGCGAAGTGGAACCCTCGTGTAATTGACCATTTTTAAAGCTGTGCCCACCTTAAGTCTTAATAATAATAATAATAATAATAATAATAATAATAATAATAATAATAATAATAATAATAATAATAATAATAATAATAATAATAACACATTTTCCGCTTAAACTGCCACTAGCCGGAACAACTATACAGCTGAACAGTTTTGTGGACTTTGTACAGGTAAAATATTTCGTTGAATAAAAGTTTGGGGCTTAATCTGAATATGGATGCCTATGGCACGGCTGCCAACAAAATTCTTGTTCTTTTGCAGGTACCAAGAGGGATCGCGACGGGACGGCATAAGAGAGGAAAGGAGAGGTAAGAATTGAATTATAATGAAGGTGATACCGGTACATTAATCCAGCGTCCTAGCAGTAACAATAGAAGGCACTGATCAAGTAACAGAAAAGTACGCAACGTCAAATTTCAAAGAGCCTCTGTACTTAACGTTCGCTTTTAGCATTTTCTGATAATAATAATAATAATAATAATAATAATAATAATAATAATAATAATAATAATAATAATAATAATAATAATAATAATAATAATAATAATAATTGAAGGACACTGTAAAATCCAAAGTGTGTTCGTCGAAAGCCTGTGGCCATTCGACTGACTATTGATGTAGTCGGGGGTCTGTCCATGGGACCGGAGCCAGCCATGTCGCAGGGAGAAGTCGAGCAGAGTGGCCGGAGCTGATGACAAGAACGTTTATTTACAGTATTTACATGGTAGCGTGTTTGTACATGATGCAGGAAGATGATGATCTCTCGAGCGTCTCGACGCTCGCGTTTTAAGGCCTTAGCCTTCCCAAGATTCCCTGCACGGGAAACAATAAAGTCCACGATAGTCCAATCCGGATGTCGTCTTGATCTCCGCCTCCAAATGGGAAGGTCAAACGCCGCCTCCTTCCCAAACCTGGAAAGAGGGAAGAGGCACGCCCAGTTCGCCCGGCGGCGAGGGAGATGAGTACGCAGGACACAACACAGCCCCTCACTGCACTGCACAATGACCTGGAGGTGACGCACATTCCTGTAAACCAGCCGTGTAGTCCGGTGCAGCGATGACTCCGCTGCGACGCAAGTGCCTCCCAGGCGGCTGCCACGAAGGAACCCTCGGAGTGTGGGAAACGTGTCTCCCAAGTTCTCGGCTGAGTGTTCGGTGTGTCGCGTAGCACGATGAACAAAGCAAGCAGCCTCGCCTACAAACAGCCCCTCCTAGGCCATACCGTCAAAGTCGGTCAGGTGAGTCGAAAGGGATTTGACGAGGTGCGCCGACGGCCCTGAAGGATTCAGAGCAGGTTTGCCGTGTTGTCGCCGCTGCTGGTGCTCTTCGGGGAAAGCTGACCCGGGAATAAAGCAGGGCAGACTGGCGAAATAATCCTGCTCGTCCGAGTGGCGCCAAGCCAAAAAGTCCGATCATAACAGCCCGTCCGCCGCCCCAGGAGGTCTCGAAGGGGATGCAGCAACAAAGCACTCCGTAGAGACCGCAGACTTCCTTGAATTCGTTGACACGTAGGTTGACCCCATCTTTGGACCTGAGCAACGGCTTGCAAACACCGGAAATGAACCAGGCAAAACCCGAGGCCCAACAAACAGAGAGCACTCAACTGACCTTGAGAAATGCCAGGCTACATTTTCCGGTGAAAACTCCCTCGAAAATTACAATTTAACTTTCGCTCGTGAAAGTCACGGATTAGTTAACAAAGTCATAAGAAACACAGACACTCTTGTAAGTACGAAGCAAATCAAAAGCCTAACGTTTTGTATAATTTCCAGAGAAAGCCACGTACATCTTTTAAGGCACGCAGGTGCTACGGGCGTCAGAAGAACGAAATGAAGTGATTAATACAAAACACTAAATACATGTTAAGCAAACAAAGCGCTAAATGTCTGTTACGTACACAGAATGCAAATAAAAGGTGTCTAAAGCTACACTGGTGTTAAACGGAAAAAGCACGGCTGGGACCAACAGCGTTTCCGCTATCGTGCCCAACAACGTGGTCCAAACACACCTCAGCTTTTGCGACATGGCAAATTTTGCCCCTCAGAAATTAGCCGGTGGCACGCGATTGCCCCGGAACATCCCTGAGATAACTCAAACACTCCTTCCAACTGAAGGAAAAGGCAACAATGCCTACAAGATAGGGAGGTGCGTAACCTTCATTACCCTCCAAAACACTGTCCATAATTCGGAAGAAGCAGAACGATGCGTGCTTTAAGCCGAATGTAAGTACAAGGTCAAGTCCTGGGTCCTCGTGAGGCACCGAACGCAAGGAAAACAAAGTAGCCGGCAAACAGGCCTGCCAGTCTGTCACGCTGACAGCACCTAGCCCTTCTGAACTAGACAACAACAGGCCGGACTCCCGTTTTTCCTTGAGCCTCGTTAGAGGGGTTCCCAGTGACTTGAATACTTCGTAACGAGCGCATTCATCGCGGCTATCAACTTGTGAATCTGCCTGAATAACGCCGCGCTTAATCGCAGGAGCGGATTCACCGGCCGTCGGACGCATCAGAACTTTTGCCGAATGGTCACCAAAACAAAGGCCCTTCAAAAGCATATCAAAGTCATTCGAAGGAAGATAGGGATCATGCTTGGGCAGGTTTTGTGACCCGGCAGCATCAGTCACGGACAGTCCGAACGGCCCCTCCGTCTCCACGCGGGCTACCGGAAAGCGCATTCCGTCCTCCCCAACTACCGTTTCCGTCTCGCCAACCGCACTTCCGTAGTGCCTTTCAACTCGCGGATCAGCATTTAACACTGCCTGAATCACGCCGCTCTTAATCTCAGAAGCGGATTCACCAGCCGTCGGACGCATCAGAGCTTTCGCCGAATTGTCACCAAAACAAAGGCCCTTCTTTCTCAAAAGCATATCCAAGTCATTCGAAGGAAGATAGGGATCATGCTTGGGCAGGTTTTGTGACACGGCAGCCTCAGTCACGTGCAGTCCGAACGGCCCCTCACTCTCCACGCGGGCTACAGGCAAGCGTACACTGTTCTCAACAACCATCGTTTCTTTCTCGCCACCTGCGCACTGGTCGCGGTTTTCAACCTGTCTATCATTTTCACTTTCTGCTCTTTCAATCTCAGGAGCGGACTCACATACTGTCGGACGCGTAAGAGCTTCAACGGCATTGTCATCAAAACAAAAGCCCTTCTTTCCCAAAAGCATATCCGAGTCCTTCGGAGAAGGATAATGCTTGGGCAGGTTTTGCGACAAGGCAGCCTCCGTTGCGAACGGTCCGAAATGTCCCTCACCCTCCACGCGGGTTACCGGCAAGCGCACACTTTCTTCGACTATCATTTGTGACTCAGGTGTCTCGCCACCCGTGCAATCGTCGCGATTTTCAACCAGCGGTTCCTGAGTCTCTACGCGGGCTAACGGCAAACACACACTTTTCTCCTCAACTATTTGCCGTGTGCACGCGCGTTCACCTGTGGTCACCTTATCTTTCGCGGAGTGGGGATGTACTGTATCGACTGTTGCGGCTGAGTCCCGCAGTAAGTTACACCGAGTTTCCTTCACAACTAACTCACGAGCGCGGGATTTCGATTGCTCCAGATTACGGTCGCGGCTGTCCACCAAAAGGAGAACACTTCTAGGCTTTCGGCATCCGATCGCAATGTGACCAGGCTCTTGGCAACGGTGGCAGACGACCGGCTTTCTAGCCTTAAACGCCTTCGGTTTCTCTTTTTCTTTTGAGCGGCTCGCTGCGGTTGTGGTCTCTACACGAATATCTTTCACTTTCTTATCGGAGGGTGCTTTCCCGTTAATCGGGTTAATTGATGCCTGTAAAATTCCTAAAGCTAATCGTCTTTTCTCATTTATCCTGTCTTCCTCAGCCCATCTTTTCTTCTTTTTCAACTTCTTCCCAACTCTCCTCAATTTCGTCATCTTCCGCGCCGCACTCCTGTATTGCCTTAATCAGCTGCGGCTCTCTGTCATCTCTCCCCACATCAATTCCCAGCTCTTCACAAAGTAGAAAGAGGTCTGGTTTCTTTAGCTTCGTTACCAACTCCATGGTTTTCACGAGTGAGGACTTTCTTACACACCGTGACGTTAGGAAGCGAACTAGCGAAGCCTACACGCACGGTAAAACTTACTGCCGGTTTAGAATAGGACAGCTAAAACCTGGTGAATAGCTGTGACGTATGGTAGCGGTACAACGAAGCCTATACGCACAGAAGTTTCGACCAGTTTTAGAAAAACACAAAAGCTAAAACCTGGCATATCTCAAAGAAAAGTCAAGCACTCACCATCGTTGAGGCCCGAGTCCAGCATGGGACATCCCGTCGCTGCCAACCAGTTGATGTAGTCGGGGGTCTGTCCATGGGACCGGAGCCAGCCATGTCGCAGGGAGAAGTCGAGCAGAGTGGCCGGAGCTGATGACAAGAACGTTTATTTACAGTATTTACATGGTAGCGTGTTTGTACATGATGCAGGAAGATGATGATCTCTCGAGCGTCTCGACGCTCGCGTTTTAAGGCCTTAGCGCCTTCCCAAGATTCCCTGCACGGGAAACAATAAAGTCCACGATAGTCCAATCCGGATGTCGTCTTGATCTCCGCCTCCAAATGGGAAGGTCAAACGCCGCCTCCTTCCCAAACCTGGAAAGAGGGAAGAGGCACGCCCAGTTCGCCCGGCGGCGAGGGAGATGAGTACGCAGGACACAACACAGCCCCTCACTGCACTGCACAATGACCTGGAGGTGACGCACATTCCTGCAAACCAGCCGTGTAGTCCGGTGCAGCGATGACTCCGCTGCGACGCAAGTGCCTCCCAGGCGGCTGCCACGAAGGAACCCTCGGAGTGTGGGAAACGTGTCTCCCAAGTTCTCGGCTGAGTGTTCGGTGTGTCGCGTAGCACGATGAACAAAGCAAGCAGCCTCGCCTACAAACAGCCCCTCCTAGGCCATACCGTCAAAGTCGGTCAGGTGAGTCGAAAGGGATTTGACGAGGTGCGCCGACGGCCCTGAAGGATTCAGAGCAGGTTTGCCGTGTTGTCGCCGCTGCTGGTGCTCTTCGGGGAAAGCTGACCCGGGAATAAAGCAGGGCAGACTGGCGAAATAATCCTGCTCGTCCGAGTGGCGCCAAGCCAAAAAGTCCGATCATAACACTATGCCACGTCCTTTTTCTTGTTTTGTTTTTTTTTTCCTTTTTCTTTTTTTTTCTCTTTTTTTTTTCACTCTCTCAGCAATCACTTTATTGATGAGAGCGTGTAAGGGGGAGAGGCCACAGCTGTGGGGGCGCAATTGTTGCTATGCGCCGCTCTGCCATCCCGCGATTGCTCAGAGAGTGTCAGGGGGAGAGGCCACAGCTGGCACCGTTCCAGGGCATGGACGGAGGGACGGACGGACGCGAGTATGAGACATTTAAGGCTTCCGCCTCAATATCTGGGGTGTTACGTGCCAAAACCACGATATGATTATGAAGCGCGCCGTAGTGGAGGGCTCCGGAAATATCGACCACATGGTGCTCTAGTTTAGCGGTCTCTGACCACAGCACTGAGTGTTTCGGCACATACTGAAATAATGCAATAGATATTTTAGTGCCAGAGCCCTCAAGCGGCTTGTGTATTCAAGTTGTTGCGTTCTTTTGCACTCTCCTTCAAGTGGGGAAGGGGGCTGGCGAACACAAGAAGGCGGCGAGAGTACAAAAGAACGCACCAGCTGGGTGCTCGACGACTTGGTATCCGCGGCACTAAAACTGTCTATGTTGACCTTAATAAATCACGTACAGTTAAAGTAGGTGTACACGTGATAGCATTACTACTGATTTCGAAAACTATAAAACATGTAGGTTGTACTCGGTGCGTTGCCGTTTTGATTACATGAGAGGGACCGATATTCTTACCTTGAACTTCTTAGTCACACCGAATAAATGCGCTAAAGAAATGTATGGAAATTTTCAGAAAACGCAAGCGAATTATTTGAGAGGTAAGTACAATTTTGAATGGGATCTGTCGATGTGAAGGTCCCCGCTTGATACGAATACCTGAGCGCGGCAGCTGCCGCGGCAAACAGCCCAAAGCAGGAAAACAGGATTTGCCAAACCCGCTTAATGCTAATGTATGAATTCAAAGGAGGCGCTTCTGCATTCGTTCTCTTTCATTGAGTTTTGTTGCTGTCGGACCATACCGAGTACACGTGCGGTCAAGTAGTAATATTAATAAAAATTTGGGGACCCTTAAGCTTTGCCTTTAGGAGTTGAACGCGATAGCGATATCCTGTCCCTAGTGCGTACTTCAATCACTTAGTGCATGCTATGTAATGGGCAGCATGCTTTAAACGTGCACGAGCAATTATACGCGTGAAATGTTTTCGAACTTATGTGCCCACTACGGGGTCTTAAGGCAATACGCGCACTAACGTGTGTGCCTTTTGTAATGGGTGGCTGGCTTTAAACCACGATGTCATTGTGATATTCACACGTTCTGACGCCCGATGGCAATGTACGCTTGTACCACGCAATATTACTGCGATATTACATGTTGTATTGTGACACCTGTATACAGGACGGGTGTGTTTGTAAAGTATGAAAGTTATTTTCACTGCATTTCCAAGCAGAGGAAGTTATTCCTGCGGTATTTCCAAGCAGACACGTGGCTGTGCGGTAGAACACCTGCTTGCCACGTAGACGGCCTGGGTTCGATCCTCACTCGGACCCGGGAATTTTTATTATTTATTTTATTTGCATCTTTCTCGATTTTTCAGTCACGCAAAGATGATGATTTTTCGCTCACAACCAACGACGCCAACACCGACGCCGACGCCGGAATTTCTGCGAAACGAGCTCTTTAACGCCATCGCGTTAATAATTGTTTAGGCTTTACGTCCCAAAACTACGGTATGATTACGAGGGACGCCTTTGAAAATGGCTCCGGAAATTCTGACCATCTGGTGTTTTTTAACGTGCACCTCAATCCTAACTACACGGGCCTCAAACATGCGACGGTATGCGATCCCGCGACCTTCGGGTCAGTAGTCGAGCACCGTACCCACTAGACCACAGTGTCGGGTGCGTGGGGTCAAGTGCAATGGCCATAACACAGCTTTGCAGCAATCGTTTCTAATCTGCATATTTTACAGCGAAAGCTGTTATGAGATCACAACAACGGCCGTTTTTGCGCCGTATAGTTGTCCGCCGCCGCCACCGGTGTCCGTAACCACAAACGCGCGAAATAAGCAAAAAAAAAACTAAATAAATAAAAAATACCTAGGACAGAATGGGAAATGAACCCGGGCCCTCTGCGCGGCAGCCCAGTACTTTAGCACTGAGCTACGCCAGTGCTTGAAACCGCGTTGCAAACTGACGCTATGCAGGCTTCATGTCGTGAAAGGAATCGCGTTAACATGTGCAATAAAGCGTTTTAGAACAGTAAAGTAACAACCAGGCGTCACACAATGCGAATTGCGCAACGAGTGGGTCGTTCAATGCTCCAACCCATTACAAAAGCCTCAGGCATAATTCTTCATCGTCGCCATAATGCGTTACAAGTGTGTAGCGGGTACCGCGCTTTTCCGAAGAATGAGGAATAATGGCACAGTGGACGCTTCCCCACTACACAAAAATTATGATCGTTTATGGCGTAGTGGGTACCATGCAAGTGTGCTTGTAGTAGTAGTCCCAAGAGTGTTTAAAAAGGCTCTAGAAAGGCCGCTATTCCAGCTTTCGCTGTGACTGTGCTGCGCGTTCCGTGCAGGCCTGGCGGTTTTTTCAACAGCACATATCTGGTGCGCAGAAGACGCCAGGTCAAGATTTGAAAGCACGTAACACGCTCATAAAGATTGGTTCCAACATCTGTACACGGCTCTATCCTATTATTAATCGGATCCAATTAAGCGTAGTTACCAGACACAAGTATTCAAAGTCTCTGAACGAATTGAAACCAAGCCAATGTGAGGTCGGAATATTGTTTTGTCCGATGCAGGTGCCAAGTCAAGGCAAGAAAAAGACGTGGGAGAGCCGCTGTTCCTGACGCCTCTCATTGAGGCCGGGAAGTACAAAGAAGCCTTGCGGAAGAGCAAGGTGGGCAAGATCGGCGACCTTCCAGATATTCTCAGCTACTCAGGATACATCACTGTCGACAAGGAGCTGAACAGCAGCCTCTTCTTTTGGTTCTTTCCTGCAATGGTCAGTGTTTACACGCACGTTCACGATGACGATTATCGTCAGCGATAATATAGGAATTGCAAACGAAATTTCAAAGCGCAGTATTCTCGGACAAAAGTAAACTGTAACTGTCATCTTCCCTCGCACCTTTCATCCACGCCCCTCGACAGTTTTTAAAATGTTTTGGTCAGCGAGCCGCTTCGTAATTAACGTTTCTACAAGTGACAGTCAGATGAACGGGATATTCTTGTACGACATGAACAAAACATAGTTATCAGAGGCAGTAGCGTAGCCAGAAATTTTTTTTTTTTTTTGGGGGGGGGGGGGGGGGGTTCAACCATACTTTATGTATGTTCGTGCGTGCGTTTGTATGTGTGCGTGCATATATACGCAAGCAAAACTGAAAAATTTCGGGGGGGGGGGCCTGAACCCCCCCCCCCCCCCTGGCTACGCCACTGATCAGAGGTGCCCAAAAAATTTAGCATTCGCTACGAGCGACTTTTTAAAAAAGGAACGAGAAAAGGTGCATGCAGTCGTTTTCATTCAGCCGCTGCATTATGAGACCGGGGAAATATCAATCCTATGAAATACGAAGATTTCATTTCTCAGCGAGTTTTAGTGCTGCCTATACGTAGCGTCAGTAACGGCGCTGCGTATACGTATTCAAGAACGCTGTGTTTCGCATAGTGCGCACACTGACGTCCACTATAGTGGAGATCAGTGAGTGCGCATGAACAGAAGTGCTGCGCAAGCGCTTTGTGAAAGAAGTCACAGTTTCACCGCAAGAGTGAAGCAGTGAATGCGATAGCAACAAATTCTAATGTTAATCGAAGTGAGGCTGGCAGCTAACTCTTTTGGATCCGATCTCACGCAACTATACAAAATGCTGGTTTAAGAGCATACTGCCGCTCCAGGGACACTGTTCGCACAATGTCCTCGCGTTCAGAGCGGAGCACGTAGGAGCCAGCCGCTCGCTGTCGGCTGCTGAGATTGTGAGATAACGCGTGCGCGAGCGACGACCGCGCTCGTAAAACCAAAGGTCGCAGTGGCTGCATGAGGGACACCCCCCCCCCTCGCGTCTTTCCGCGCTTGTTAAAGACGCGCGGGGCGTTTCCTCTCCTTGAGCATTCCCTGGCTCGTCGAACAGGCGGGGGGATCTTATCGCATACGTTTCGGAGCGACGGAGGTGGGCCGGCTCGTTTGATGTCCGCTTCAGCGGCGTTTGCCGCTTACGCACTGTTACCTGCGGGTATTTTAAATGCGAAGCATTTCTTAGCGAACTTCGGCGACTTTGAGCGTATCTATCTATCTATCTATCTATCTATCTATCTATCTATCTATCTATCTATCTATCTATCTATCTATCTATCTATCTATCTATCTAGCCGCCTACGACTGCGCTCTCCTGGCCGTATCGTTAATGGGATTTATACCAAATTTGGTATGGCATAACATGACCGTATGACGAACATATATAGCTGGTCATATCATGAAAATCATGACTAACTTCTCATGAAAAGTATGATTTACATACCACGCTCATGGCGCGCTCGCGGCCGTTTCGTTAGCTTGATACACACCAAATTTGGTATTGAGTGACGTGACTTGTATGACGAACATAAATGACAAGTGGCAATATGGAAATCATGACATGTCATGAGCGACATGACTTGCATTCCACGCTCATGGCGCGCTCGCGGCCGTTTCGTTAGCTTGATATACACCAAATTTGGGTATTGAGTGACGTGACTGTATGACGAACATAAATGACAAGTGGTAATATGCAAATCATGACTTGTCATGTGCGACATGACTTGCATGCCACGCTCATGGGGCGCTCGCGGTCGTTGCGTTAGCTTGAGATACACCAAATTTGGTATTGAGTGACATGACTGTATGACGAACATAAATGACAAGTTGTAATATGGAAATCATGACATGTCATGAGCGACATGACTTGCATTCCACGCTCATGGCGCGCTCACGGCCGTTTCGTTAGCTTGATTTGATATACACCAAATTTGGTATTGAGTGACATGACTGTATAACGAACATAAGTGGGAGGTGGTAACATGAAAATCTTGGCATGCATGTCATCTACAACGCCATTTACATGCCACGCTCATGGTGCGCTTGCGTCCAGTTCGCTAGGCTTGATATACCCCAAAATTGGTATTTCGTGACGTGACTGTATGACGAACATAAATGACAGGTCCTAACATGTAAAACATGACATGCAAATTATGTAAAGCATGATTTGCTCCTTCCTGGCTGCTTCGCATTACATCGATTCCCACAGTGCGTGGGATCTGCCGGCTTTTTCTTCGTGGGTTTGACTTATATATATATATATATATATATATATATATATATATATATATATATATATATATATATATATATATATATATATATATATATATATATATATATATATACGGGACATGACGGCGAAAATCAGCCGAGAGTGTCCATATAATTGCTATCGCAATAAAACGCGGCGCTGTTACGTATGCAATGCCGTTACGGGCGCTAGCTACGTACGCAGTACTAGAACTCGCTATTACATGGGTACTGGCACCAATTTTTGCAGGAGAGTTTACTTTGCCATACAAATCTCCTGTATACAGAGGCAGCTGTGAGCCACTTTGAAGCTGAGCAAATGCGGATAAAATATTTTATCTCGATATTAAAGTCAATGTTCCCACGTCGCGCCTGTACCGACATCGACACTAGCTTGACGACAGGCTACGGAACTAATTCTGGTGACTTCACGCAGCCGTCCGGCTAGTTGTGATGACGTCGGGTTCCAAAAATCTCAAAATGGCCTCTTGCGCGTCACCAAAACATTCAAAATGACCGCTTGTGCGTCACTAAAGGAGCCGCGGTGCGGAGAGGCCGTGGAAACGTCATGATCTCTTGCGCGAGCACGTGACGGGAAGTTCATGCCGTGTTGTGACGTCAGGGTACAGTATAGGAAACGAAACTAGCTTTTAAAAACATACTGTAATTACTTTTTCAGGATGCACACACGCTAGCAGTATACATTTTCTAGGCTCTTGAAGGCTTGGCCTTTAATTTGACGCAAAAAAAAAAGAAACTAGAATTGAAAATTTTCGTGTCTGTACCCCTTCAACAGGCTCGTCCTCTTTATTCCGTGCATTTGCCTACGTCTTCGTCCTTTGGTGCTACGACATTGTTGTGGTCCATATGCCTACTCTCTCATATTTATAATATCCGTGCGATTATCGTGCTTTGGACTTCCGCCATCAAAGTAGCGTTCTGAATGGCACTGTCTCCAAGATTGGTCCACTGTAGTCGGCGCGCTCACTCTGCGGACAGTCTCGCGGCAAAGTGGATCCAATCTCGGAGGCAGTAGGTGCGTCACGTAGGTCACGTACTCGTAGTCTCTGCGACTAGCCCGCGGTCAAGCCGTAAACTCGTAGTTAGTTCCTGCATGACGTGCTATCTACAGCCAGGAAACTAGTCCAGTTCGGCCTAGTTACCTGGTTATATCTAGCCATTCACGCAGGACGTTGCCTGGCAGCCACAGAATCACGATTACTGAAAAAAGTTTCGGCATATGATCACTTATCAATCCAATACGTAATATTCTAGAACGCTATGCCCAATACCGCAATTTCCTAGTGGATCGTTTTTGCTTGACTTTTGTTTTTCTTTTTTTTTAGAGCGAAAGCTCTGCTACGCCATGTCTCCCAAGGTCATTCGTCGCGTCGCAATGACCTTGGGCCGGCGGGCGTGGCGTCACACCACGTGATTCGCTGAGGAGAGACGTCACAGCTGCGCTCACTCGGAGCCTCGCCGCGCGGTACCACGTGACCAGGCAAAGGTCTAATGAAGCATTGTGCGTCCTTGCAAACGCAAGCCATACATACCATTCGCTCGTGATAACTGCGTTTACAAGTGTTAAACATCAGCCAATTTTTTTTTCTCTGCAGGAAAATCCCGAGAACGCACCGGTGTCGCTGTGGCTCCAAGGGGGGACCCGGCACGTCCTCTATGTTTGGTTTGTTCGCGGAAAACGGCCCGTACCTCGTGGACGAGAATGGCAATGCGCAGCTGCGTCCAGTCACGTGGGCACGTACCATTTCGATGTTGTACGTGGACAACCCGGTAGGAACGGGCTTCAGCTTCACGGATAGCACAAAGGGCTATTCGCGCAACCAGACCGACGTGAGCCGAAACATGCTCGAAATGCTGCAGCAGTTCTTCACTCTGTTTAAAGACTACGCATCTAACGATTTCTACCTGTCTGGAGAATCGTACGCTGGTGAGTGTTCACTCAAAAGGTTCGATCATATATGGCGTGGTGACAGTGAGGATATTGCCACAATTGCGTAGGCGCATCGAAGCTGTCAGCGTCTCTCACTGAGCATCTCACTGAAGCCAAAGAAATGATTAAGAATGTCGGCAGTTTTCGGTAGAATACATGAAGCTGGAAGGAGTACTGCTCTACCATACGCCCTTCAACTCAGTTTCGTGCAGAGAAATATGAAATGAAACAGCTAGCATTCGTTCATTAAATATACCTTACGCGTATAAGGATACTCAGGTTTTACGTGTGACATTAAGATTGAAATATCTAACGTGCTGGGCGCAGATTGCATGAATGGCATATTGTTTAAGGTATGTATGGGTAGAAGAATTCACTGTGCGGGTTTGCCATAGCATCCACATGGCTCCTGTTCATTTGTGTATTCTTTGAACACTTATAATTTCGAAGCTTTATGAAAATTGAAGTGACAGCTGAGCGATGCGGCGCGAGTGCCTCAGACACCCGTCCTGTAAAATCGCGGTAACTTTTATCGTGAGCAGTGCGGCTGATTAGCATGAACGCAAGCTCCCTGGATCTCTAGTTTGGAGCAACGCGTAGCTCGCTGGATCTCTATGGAGCAACGCATCCCGACGAAAATTAAGTAGATATCCGCTAGGCAGGGCTGGGCAGTATCGAAGATACATGTATCTTAGATACTATCTTAGATACTTTTTGGGTATCTTGTATCTGTAACGCGATACGTCTCGCAAGACGAGTATCTGTATCTGTATTTCCGATACATTTAATAATGTATCGTGTATCTTAAGATACAAGATACTGCCATAGCAGCACCCCCGAGCGAAACAATAAACGTTGACTGAACTCCGTTTCTGAACCTGATACTTCTGCCACTAAGGCATCTGAATACAGCGAGATCCGCCCTTTCCGCCAGAGTCCTCCAGCGAAGGCAGGTCTTGAGGTGTGCGCGTCGCTATTGGTGGAGCAGAGTCACGTGGTGGCGCTCGCGCCATCTCTACAAAAAAAACAAATGCGTGAACGTCTGCGTGCATACAACCTTTCATTTTCTCTGTATTTTCTTTCTTTATAGTTTTTAGGTGCCATGACGCTTGCTCATAGTCACTGCAGTGTTCTGCATACTCCAATACGTGCGGCGTGTTTCGCGCTAATTCTGATGCCGCTGTATTGTCGTTATCGAACTATCCCTCTCGTGGTGCTTCGAAGTCCGAAGACTACAAGAATGGGGTTGCTCTGTGCATCACGGCTTTCACACACCTGCGATTTGAAAGATATCGTTGATACACTTATATAGGATAGCATTGAATAATACGCAAATAAGACCCTAGCAACTATCACCCTACCGGTGGCGATGCTAGATGAAATAGAACAAGCATTTACCTAACAGCACATGTCTTGGCGTATTATACCTTTGTTCTTCCTGCGACATTATTAAAGGGGTTCTTTTAGTCATAATTTGATTGTTAGCACAAGTGTTTTCTTTGCTGCCCCCCGTCTGCATAGATAGGCTTTGCCCGTATATGTTTAGTGCAATAGGTATTTTGTAACCTGCTGCTAAAACGCTCTCTGCTTTATTTATTATTTTAAATTTTCTGCGTCATTCCTACTGTTTACACATATATCTACATTCCATTTGAGTTTGCTGTTATGTCAAGGCGATATTAAAGGCAAATGTAAAGTAATCTGGGCGTACCTATAGAGTATACAGTAACAAACATTCTGCTTACGACTTGGCAAAGTAGGTCAAATGAGTTTGCAATATCACAATGGAAAATATGAGCAAAAATACTTTAAAGATAAGCGGATTCTAGAAACATAATACCAAGTACTTAATTTTCCTTATCAGCGTCCCCACAAGCCGTTTCGTGCTATTTTACCTAGGCACTCAGTTTTCTATTATCTCCGCTTAACATCTAAGTTGAAGATGCATCAAACTCAATTGTCATAGCTTCTAGAGGTGCAGCCTGTATCGTGTTTATACAGGGTGTTTCAAGTAACTAGAACAAAATATTAAAAAAAAACATTGACTTTATCTGAACGAAAACAACGACATATGGTTTGACGTCATGTGACACTTTTAGGGTATCTATATCTCGCGCTTAAGTGGTTGATTAATTAGGATCAATTATATCAAATTTTTATTATTCACTAGGGCTGAGAGCATTTCGTTACGTTGTGTAGGGCATTCCAAAATACCTATCCTTTTTTTTTTTCTGGCAATGTATATAATGCGTGGTGATTTTTTTCCGGCGTTTAAAGAAAGCCCACGAAATATGACCAGGTGTGTGTGTTTGTGCGCTACCGTAGTGCAGCGCTCTCAAACGTGCTTCGAGCGACAGAAGCAGCGCGTGGACCACACTGCCAAATGAGTTGCCGAGGCCTCGGGTACCGGCTTCCAAGTGCGTCAGCATTTCTTACGGGTGCACGTGGCAAGGAAACGCCATCGTCGCTGAGAAGCGGCAAGCTGATGGTCCGCGCTCCATTTGTTTCGCACGAAGCACGTTTAGGAGCGCTGCAGTACAGTAGCGCATGAACGCAGAAACGTGGCTTTATTTCATATTTCGCGGGTCTTCTTTAAAAGCCAGGAAAACATCATCACGCAGATGTACGAAGCCATAAAAGTAGGATCGGTCGTTTTTGAATGCCATCTACGACGTGACAGAACGCATTTGACCCTAAAACGAACATTAAAAATTTTGCATCATTTACATTAATTAATCAACCAATTGAGCCCAAAGTAAAATATACCATAACGAGCGCCACATGACTATAAACCATATGTTGTTGGTTTCATTCAGCTAAAGTTAATAAAAATGGTAAATATTTCGTTCTAGTTACGTGAAACACCCCGTATACATATTCACTGTGATTGTTTGCTACGAAACCGCCTTGTTTCGCCATAATATATTCGTTTTCTTTTTTATTTAGGTCGCTGTAAAGTTTTATTACTGTTACAAATCACCACGTAATCTGAGCGATAAGTCGCAACAGTGTGAATAGCAGTGGTATCCTGCGACGTTTGTACAGCAACAATACGTGTGAGATGTTGCTAGACGGCCCAAGTTCTCTGAGAAGAAGTATTAAAATATTACACGTTAATGGACATGTTGCTAACTAACGCTTTACGCCAGCATATAATTAGAATATAAAATCTCACTGCAGTTTTATATCGTCCGTGTGCCCACGATGCGTCAAAAAAATAAAATATCGCTGCCAGCGTTCTTGCTCCTGTACAGATGACGCCTGATCCGGTATTGTTAAAACGGTGGTACGTTTACGGAAAGGGTAAGTCTGCACAGCGGAATTTGCACCATCGTGTGAAGAGTTCTTATGGACGTTCTTGTGAGTAGTTAGCTACTGGCCAGCTGGTCAGCAACTAGAGGAGTGGCACCCATGAATTGCAAGAGTAATGCGCAAAAACCACTGACGGCGCATCTGTCATGTTAAGCAGCCAAACCGATCGTAATAAGTTGTTTCGGAATAAAACTAAGAGACTTTCATAGAGAAAGACAGAACGTTTGGGATACTAACTGATATTTAATGAAAATTGAACAAAGGTGTTCGCAGTTCAGAAATTTTCAAGCAGACATTTTGGTACATAGGTGTTTGCTGCTTCATTATATCGATCTATACTAACAAATTTACAAATGTATCGAAGTATCTTAAGATACAATTGGGATGTATCGTATCGGATACATTTATTTCGGTAGTATCTTGTATCTGTATCTCAAATACTTCATGCCCAAGTATCTTGTATCGTATCGCGATACAATTTCAAAGTATCTTTGCCCAGCCCTGCCGCTAGGTCAACTAACGCGGATCTTCACGCGGTAAGGGATGACTGCCTACCAGAAAACTGCCTCAGCTATAGCTCAATGGTAGCAGGAACATGAAACGTCCATGCTAGCAGCCAACGAGAATAGAGAACGAGAAGGAAGTGCGTAGCACGGTCACCCAGCGATTCCCTTTCGTAGCGTTCCCACTGCTTCGTTAACCAAACCGTCGATGACGCCAATGTTTGAGGTAATCATGTTGGGTTTCCCCGGCACGAGTAGGATCTTGTTAGCGAGATACGCAAACTCGGCGTGCGACATGCGCGCTACTTTTTCCTGCTTGTTACGACAGTTGAGATAAGCGTCTTCTGTAGCGAGTTCCGTCACGTTGTTTCCCCCCATCAGATGTAGCGACGCAGCGCCGGTGAAGCTTAGGGGGAGGGGGGATTTGCTCGCTCGGTGAGGCAGTGGTAGAATAACACTGTAGCAGTGGCGCCCTCTCTTGCGCGGCCCCTGCAGTCAGCCGCAGATTTCCGAAACAGTTTTAGCAATTTTAGTTCATTATTGGGATTACTTCTTGGTTATTTCTCTTAATTATAGTACTTTAGACCTTATTCGTTCATTTTAACCCGGTTTTGAACATTGCTAGCCTTGTTATGGCCTGCATTTAGCGCTTTACTGTGAGCGTCATCAGGCCACACGAGATGCATGGATGGGCGACAACCCGAGCCCCTGAAGGGATCCGCACTTAAAAGGTGTAATGAAGTGGCCATATTCAAAGGCCTTGTGGCTAGCCTCCGTTCGATCTCGTCTTCTAGCTCACATCTCACTCTAAGAGAAGTGAACGGCACTGCATTTTTTACCGAAAAATGATTGCACCTACGTAGGGATTATGCACATTCTACACATCCAATAGCTGCCAAAGGGGAAATGCTGCTCCCACACAGTATGTCATTGTGATTTAATAGCCCCTTGGTCATGTTCCTTTGAATATGCATAGCACCGAAAAAAGCTTTCACCTGGCGAATTTGCGAACACTTATTTTCTGACAAGCGTCACCTCTACGCAGGAAAATACGTCCCATCCATAGGCGCAGCCCTCCACGAGTCCCGAGGAAAGCTTCGTGTGCCGATCAACTTCAAGGGCGTAGCCATTGGCAACGGCATGATCGACCCTATCACCATGCTCGTTTACGGCGACTTCTTGTACAACATCGGGCTCATGGACCGAGATCAAGCAACGCACATGCAACAAGAGTGCAACCGCACGGCGAGTCTCCTCCGGGAAAAGAAGTACTTGCAAGCCACGGCATTGGCTTATTCAATCATTCTGGGCGTGGTCCCAGGAGCGTCAACGTACTTTGGCAATGTCACAGGCTACAAATACGGCTACAACTACCTGCTCACAGAGAAACCCGAGGAGCACACCCGCTACAAAAGCTTTGTCGCAACACCCGCGGTGCGCCGAGCCATTCACGTTGGTGACAGGACTTACAACACCAACTTAGAGAACGTGGCAGTCTTCTTCGCCAGCGACCTGATGCAGTCCGTTCGAGACAAGTTAACCTTGCTTCTTGATAACTCCTACAAGGTAATGCCTTATTTTCTTACGCAGAAGTCGAGTTTTCTTTCCTGCTGTGTTCACTCTATTGCAGTTGTTCATGTTTGCACGGTCTGAGTTTTATCACCGTTATGAACGAAGGTATTAATATTCCGATCGAAGTGCGTATAGGGAGGTAGATTAATATTCAAGTCATGGGCCTAATGTTCCATGGCTCTCTGCAAGGGCGAACAACGAACTTGACTAAGCACGTGACAAAATTTTAAAAACTTAATTTTCTTTATGTCCCCAAAGCAAGCTCTTGTCAACCCTATGTTCGATACGAGTGACGTTAAGCTTTGCGGCGCAGTATCTTATTTTTTTAACTATCTGTGTTCCCATTTACTAAGCTGCCTCGACAGCGTGTTGAAATGAAACGTCCTGTTTTCCAGCGGTTGGTGCGAGTCGTAGACCTAGTGGTAGTATGATAACAAAGCTATAGATTGTTTTGATGTGAGACGCTCGCGTAGAGACTGAAGATAAAGAGATAATCCTGAATTCTCTTAGGAAGCAACGGCCCAAAACTAAAACTTTCTTTTTTAGTCACGTCATCCGCGTGGCCGCTTCAGTGGAACGAAAATCATTGCTATCAAAAGTGCAAGTGAAGAGGAAATGATGTCGGCCGTGCATCAGATGGTGTTCTTCAGGCCACAGGCAAACGCCTAGGCAAGATTAAAGGACTTGTATTGATTACGTCTGTAGTGATTACCAAGGGCGTTTCTAAGGCCGTTACCAAGGTTCTTGAGAAAATTAACAGCAAGTAAACAACTACTGCCGTTAAATATTGAATACCAATGAGACCCAGTACATGACCGCCAGTAATATTAGGTTAGGTACTAATGTACTCATATTTGGCGCGGGATCGAATCCCAGCCGCGACGGCCGCATTTTCGACGGAGGCGAAAATTCTTGAGGCACGTATACTTAGATTTAGGTGCACGTTAAAGAACCCCTAGGTGGTCGAAACTTCCGGAGGCCTCAACTACGGCGTACCTGATAATGATACCGTGTTTTTGGCACGTTAAACCCCAACAATAAATAATGTGTTCACAATCAGGATCTTAATCTGAAACCATGTCTGCCGCGTTGGTATTCCCCGCGAGATCGGGCTGCTCTGTCGGAAGAGCTTGTCAGAAGAGCTTTCCTTCGCTGTAGCGGTTTGAGTCGATTGCTGGTGAATAAAGACCGTTGACTGCAGCCTAATGGTGATATATACGACCTCCATCGCCACATTAATGAATGAAGCCGGCCCAACGTTCCTATTACGTGTGAGAGAAGCGCTATCTGCCAATCAATGGGCCGCTGGCCTTCGGTCACAGTCGTGTTTTGTACTGTGCTCGATGTTTTTTTCTTGCTTTATTTGTACGTGTTTAACCTGTGTTCTGCCTCTACCACTATATGAATAGAGTTGCGCGACTGAGCCCATTAAGTATTTACTTCTTGCTCAGTCGAGTGTGTTTCTGCGTAATTGTATGAAGTAGAAATTTGTGCACTCTGCTTTTCTGTTTGCATGAATACGTGTACCGTCCATAGAAATGCGTGGCTTGAGGTCTTTTTTAGCGATAAACGGCCTTTGCAGTCGCTAATCCATGCTTTGCGTGGTATCACAAGGATTTTGAAATCATCAACGCTTTGCGAGACTGTCGCTAAAATTCTGCATTCATGCCTCGAAATTCAGTACTTCTTTCGTTTAGGACAACGCCAAATGAACTACGTGATGTGCTTAAACGACAAAGTGGCAGCCCATATTCAAATGATTTTAGGGTATGGACGATACGATGATTACACCGAGCACTATACCTGACACGTGCATGCGCTCATTAGAGTGCGCACAAGTCTTGGAAAATGAAATGCTTTGTGCGTATCGTATAGGCATACGTACAAGCATTTAACACTGTGCTAACACAACGAAATAAGCTGCCTTCTGAGGACCTGCATGACGTACGCACTCGCGTGCGGATACGTTGTCGCTAGACGACGACGCAAGGCGCGATCCACACCGCGAGGTTTCGTCCGCTCGCCGCTAGGTGCCGACTCTATTCGATCTCGCGGCCATGCTCAGTCCGCTGAGCCGAAAGTCGCGGGTTCGATCCCGGCCGCGGCGGTCGCATTTCGACGGAGGCGAAATGCTAGAGGCGTGTACTGAGCGATGTCACTGCACGTTATAGAACATCAGATGGTCGAAATTTCCGGAGCCCTCCACTACGGCGTGCCTCATAATCATGTGGTGGTTTTGGCACGTAAAACCCTGCAAATTATCGTTATTATTTAATCTAAAATTGTCGCTAAGGCGGTGGCCTGTTGTTGCCGACGAATATCATGTCTAAATTTTATTTCTTTATTTGTTTTATTTATTTTTTTTAAACAGAAATTTTCGCAGGTTCGTAAGTCCAGATATTGTTGGCGGTGTAATCCAAGAAAAATGTGTGCTTCAATAACATGAGCTTTTTTTTTCCCTCTTCTCCTTCTCTTTCATAATGCAAGGCACTCCTATACAGCGGTCATCTGGACATCATCGTCACGTCAACGGCTACCGAGGCCCTCATGTACTCCCTGGAATGGTCGGGGTCCGAGGAATGGTCGGAGGCCCAGCAGAAAATCTGGCGCTCGAGCGATGGTGAACGCGTGCACGGCTACGTCAAGCGCGCGAGAAATGCCACGATGGTCGTAGTCCGGAACGCAGGTCACATCACGCCGTACGATCAGCCAGGAGGCAACGTACGAAATGATCACCAGATTCGTCAACGACGTCCCGATTGTGGAATAGTACGCGTGCATTGTCATCGAAACGTAAAAGATGGGATGCGTAGAACCGGATGCATAGACAGGATGTCTTCTTCAAGGCAGCCTTGAAGAAGACAAGGTCACTTGTTGAAAACGTTTGCTCCAGCGACAACCCGTGTTCCAGAATTTTAACAGCGGAGCTGTTTCAGATTGAGGTCGGTGTCGTAGACGTAAAACCTCGGAGGACGCTTGAGCTTCTCCTTCAAGAATAGAACGCGATAGCGAAATCGGGCCCCGTGCGCATCGCCTTCTCATCTGCTGGCCTGGCTTCGGTTCTCGGTGGATGCCTCAACCATGCCGCAAGGAAACGAACGTCTGTGCGGATAACATTGACCGTTTTAAACTATCCTACAACACCTACTGCATGTATAGTTGCGAAGTGCCCCCTATAAACGCCATAATTCTTCCTTTTGCGAATCAGCGAAGGGCCCACTACGTGTCCATAACGCAACACGCGAACCTACGCAGCTGCTCACTTTGTTGGTGCTTTTGCTGATGATGATGTTTCAATGTGTCTGTGTGAGTTGTAATGGGTGGGCCTTAAAACGCCCACTAGTTGCGCAATTAATACGTTTTGACGCCTGGCGCGATTCTACGCTTCTGCCACGCAATATAAATAACATGAGGAGAAGGATACTCCATCCACTACATGATATTCATACAGTGTCTTTTTCCGAAGCACTTTCAAGCGAAGGCGTGGCTCTGTGGTGGAACACCTGTTTACCACGCTCGATTCTCACTCAAACCAAACATTCTTATTTTTATTTTATTTGCATCTATCTCGATTTCTCGCTCCCGGACAACGCTGATTTTTCGCTCACAATTAACGACTCTTACGCCGACACCGGAATTTCTGGCGAAACGAGGGTATGCGCCACAGAAAGCGAATGTGTGCCAAACAGCTCCTAGCATAGCATAGCCATGCATATTATAGTATAGTATAGTACATTATAGTATAGTATAATATAGTATAGCAAGTGGCGAGAATCAGGAGGAGTGATGTGAATATGAGGAGGGAGGAAAGGAGGGGGGAGGGTAAAGCATGGCATAGCCTTGTATAGTATAGCAAAGAGCATAGCATAGCCATGCATAGTATAGTATAGTAAAGGGGTGGGAAAGGGAGGTGAGGTCGCGGAGGAGTGGCATTAAGGTTAGGATGAAGGAAAGGAAGAGGGAAGAGGGTTAAGCATGGCGTAGGCCTTGTGTAGTATACTTTAGCCAGGTAATGGTAAAAGAAAGTGAGAGTGAGGAGGACTGATGTTAGGGTGAGGAGGAGGACGAAAAGGAGGATGTGAGAGGGTATACCATAGCACAACCATGCACAGTATAGTGTAGCAAGGGGTGGGAAAGAGAAGTGAGAGGAGAGAGTGAAATATAGAAAGAGATAAAGAAAGCAAGATGAAAGAAAGGATAAGATGTAGAAAGAGATAAAGAAAAAGCAATGAAGAAAGAAGAAGGAAGAACACAACTTGCGTTCTCCAGGCGGTGGCGCTTGCTTGCCAGCTCCAATGTTCACTCAGATTTCACAAGGCGTGGACCTGGCTTTAATTTCTTTCCATATCTTCAAGCCTCCATCTTCCCATGAACTTCTGCTTTACTTGCCTTTACAAAAAAAACATTTTTATGTCTATATTTGCGCTTGTTGCTGTTCATTAAATTCCTATAGTAACGCATGGTAACGAACGTTTACAGCTGACATTGTCTCCTATTGTCGAATTTTATGAGAATAAACATTGATATATGGACAACTACAATAAAACCTCGTCACAGAAATGTAAATCTTTATGATCGATTGAACGAATTAAGGAACACAGTTTGATAGCTCTAAAAGCAAATTTATAAACGCCTTTAAACGGAACCAATGTTATCCCATCAGAGAGAGAAAGAAAAATAGATGAAATGGAAAAGGCAGGGAGGTTAACCTGGTAGTAGTAATCCGGTTTGCTACCCTACATAGGGGTGGAGAAATGGGGGTCGCAAAGGGGACAGAGAGAGAGATTGAATAAAAAAATTGAGGGACCCTTAATCTTCGCCTTTAAGAGTTGAACGCGATAGCGATATCCTGTCCCTAGTGCGTACTTCAATCACTTAGTGCATACTATGTAATGGGTAGCATGATTTAAACTAGGAGCAATTATGCGCGGCAAATGTGGGAAATGTTTTCGAACTTGCTATGCACCCATTACGTGGTGTTAAGGGAATACGCGCAGTAAGGTGTGTGCCGTTTGTAATGGGTGGCTGGCTTTAAACTATGGAATCGTTATGATAGTCACATATTCTGACGCCCGATGGCAATGTACGCTTGTACCACGCAATATTCCTAGGATATTACATGTTATATTGCGACGCCTATATAAAAGACGCTTGCGTTTGCGAAGCATGAAAGTTATTTTCACTGCATTTACAAGCAGAGGAATTTATTTTCACAGTATTCCTAAGCAGAGGCATGGCTGTGTGGTAGAGCACCTGCTTGCCACGCAGACGACCCGGGTTCGATCCTCACTCGGACCTGAAAATTTTTATTATTTATTTTATTTGCATCTTTCTCGATTTTTCGGTCACGGACAAGATGATGATTTTTCGCTCACAACCAACGCCGCCGACGCCGGAATTTCTGCGAAACGAGCTCTTTAACGCTATCGCGTTAAAATGCATACATGCACACACATACATGACGTTCAAATCAGAGCCGTTCTGAGGGACCGGCTGAACGCAGAAAGCGCCGTAGCGCTTGCCCAGCCTTCTTCTTTGACGTCAAGTCCTGTTGGTGGCGTAGGAATTCTTTCTTCCGAAAGAGTTAGGTCGTCCAGCTTATCGAGCGTGTTGCGAAATGACTGTCTCGGCGAGTAGTACTGCGGGCAGTCGCACAGAATATCCTGAATCGTTTCATCACTGCCGCAGTGGTCACAAGCTGCAGTGTCGGCCATACCTATGTGGAAAGCGTACGCATAGTTAAATGCGGCGCCCAACCATAGCCTACACAGTAGGGTGGCTTCACCTCGGCGAAGTCCTGGAGGCGTTCGTAGGCTTAAAGTTGGGTCTAGGGAATATGGTCGTGCGTGCTTGAAGTGCGGCTCGCGATCCACGGCGACATGGTGCATTGGCGATCAAGCACGCGGAGCTTCCGTGCAGCGTCAGTCCTGGAGTGCGGTATTAATATTTGATGGTTTTCTGTATGGGCGGAACTGGTAGCTTGATCGGCCCGTTCATTGTCGATAATCCCATAGTGATTTGGAAGTCATTGAAAAGGTAGTTCATGACCTTTCTCAGTTAAGTTGTGCGTCTCTTCTGCAATCTCAAATACCAGTTGCTCGTGCGGGCCGCGGAGTAAAAGGGACAGAAGAGACTGCAGTGACGCTTTGCAGTCACTGAACATAGTCCATTTTTGTGCCCGTTCATCCCCAATGAAATGTAACGCGGCAAGAAGCGCTGCAAGCTCTGCTGCCGTCGATGTCGTAAGGTGGGAGGGCTTGAATTTGACTTTTGTGACTTTTATAGGTATCACAACAGCTGTGGTTTAGCTGTACGGCAAAAGCGGAGCCGTCGGTGTATACATGTATAGAGCCTTGGTTCTTCTCATATTGCAGGAGTAAAGCGAGCTGCTTAAGAGCAGGTGACGACATACCTCCTTTTTCACGGATGCAAGGTATTTTCAGGCTAATATTAGACTGAGCCAGGCACCACGGAGAAATCGGAGGTTTCGCGGTGGGCGCGAAGCATGTTGTTAAAGAATCGCAATACGCGGTTACCGTTTGGCAAAAAGACGTGCGTGGTCTGTCTGCTGGTAAAGAGGCTAGGTGGTGGCAAGCAGTACGAGCAAGATGCCTGAGTGTTTCAACGCCAATGTGTGTCTTGACGAGGTGGTCTCTGGCGTTCGCTATAGAAGGCACCGTCAATGCACTAAGAGGCGAGCCAAGACAAATCCTGAGAGCTTCAACCTGAACACCTTGTAACGTTCGTAGGCTTGTTCTGCTTGCGTTCGTTGACGCAGGCAAGCTGTACCACAGGAAGCCGAGAAAATGTACTCTGTACAGCTGTAGCATAGCACTGGCAACACTCCCCAAGTCTTCCCTGCGAAAAACTTTAATAGGTGACAGATACTGATCAACCACATTTTTTGTATACAATACATAATGGCTCCATTATATGTCTCTGTCAGTTATGAACCCCAGAAACTTGTGTGATCGAATATACGGCCTAGTTTGACCATTGATTATTAAGCTGTAGCTATTCATATGCTTTCGTGTAAACTCCACGAGGGCGCAATTGCCGGAGGGAATTTCGAAGCCTCTATTACGGAGGTAAAGTTTATTTTGTGTGGCAGCAATTTGAATTCTCGCTTTCAATTGTAGGCGTGTTACGGCGGATGTCCAAATTGTAAATATCATCCGCTTACATTGATAGCCTCACTGTGCTTGACCGGCTGATCGCAGACCGATGACGGTAGAAACCATCCTGGAATGTCGTCTTGAGAGATCAGCGCGTGTAAAGGCGACGAAGGCGGTGCTCAACTTCCTGAAGACAACAGACTTGGACCGGCGGTTATAGACTAATCGTGTTACCAAGACACTGAGATATGTGACTTTGTGTGTGCGTGCTCTCATCTCATCCTTCCTCTCTCTTTCTTTATCTTTAAAACTCCCCAATCCCTTTCCCCAGTGTAGGGTAGCATACCGGTCCCTCTAGACTGGTTAACATCCCTGCCCTGCCTTTCCTTTCTCTCCTGTTCCTCCTGTGCTTGACAGGTGCTCAAGGAGGGCAATCAGCGCAAGACTGAACAGCACAGGACTGAGTACGCCACCCTTGAGCAGGTTACAGAAATAACTAAGGGTGTGCGAATAGTTAAATTTAGAACCGAATAGAATACGAATCGAATAGTGATCATAATGAATCGAATACTATTTGAATAGTTTTCGAACCTCGAGGCGACAATTTTCAAGATAGGCCTACAATTCTACGACTCTTTGTATTTCAAATAAATGTTCACAAACTTTACCAAAGTAACATTACCGTTACACTTTGCCGACGAAGATATCACGATTATGTGCCTTGAGGTAAGCTCGTATACAGTATAGTGACTAGAGCCTTCGAGGTATTTTTTTAACTCTAGGATAAATAAAACAGTAAATTCAGCATTCGAGGTGGTACTTTGTCACCAGCTTTTAGATAATACCATGGCCTAAAAGTTAAATAATATTTCATGAATGCAGATCATGAATCTCATGATAATGATAGTGGATTTAGCACACAATAGAGTTTAAAGCGAAAAATCCTTCATTCGGTGATCAGTAAATTTTCGGCAGTTTTTAAAAGATAGAACTGTATGCTTCTTGGCAATTCACAAATTAAAAACAGAATAACTACCCTTTGCTCTTCCAACGTGTTGTCCATTTTGGGGTTTTCTCATCGGTGCTGATTATTCGAAATGTATTTCGAAAAATGTTGGGTAAATCGCTCATGTGCTTATTCAATTCGTGTAACGAATTGAATACAGCGCTACTCGATTTGTCATTAGAAATTTTCGAATACAGGCACACCGCTAGAAATAGTGCTTGAAAAAACGAAACAGCTAAGGGAACGGTAAAGACACGAGCGTCTTCACTGGGGTGAGCATCAATGGCAGCATTTTTCTTTCATTCTTGATTAGCTTGCTGTTATGTCCTCCTGCTGCCTGAATAAAAAAAAATTACACCATCTCCCGCTAAAGGGAACCATGTGTAGATGTGAAGCAGCGGGCGCTAACGCTTACACTGGCCGCGGCGTTGACGCTGGCGCTCATCGCAGCGTTGCGCAGGAGATAAAACTGTGGAGGCGCATAGCACGCAGTGATGGAGCGGTATTTCCTACTGGAACATGCCAATCGCTGCTAATGGGCAATGAGAGACAGAAGACTCCGACTGGACACAGACCCGCAGTCCGCTTTTAGTTAACGTGCACGCTGCGAATTTTTATTGTTCAACAACGCACAGGGGAAATCTCCCACCGGCACCACCTTGGAGGTCAAGATCCATTGCCATATATACGGGGTGGCCATTAAACGGTTGTGAAGCGCGAGCAGTCGGTTTTTTCAACCAAGAAACTCGCTAGCAGACGCTGCCTGTGTCGGCGTCGCGAGGCGAGAGAGGGGGGAGCGTAGGAGAGGAGAGAGAGGGGGGGACACGCATGCGCAGTGGGAGTGTGGACGCCGCGGGCAGGGATGCCTAGAGGAGAGAGGGGGGGAGCGTAGGGGAGGAAAGAGAGGGGGGGACGCGCATGCGCAGTGGGAGTGTGGACGCCGCGGGCAGGGATGTCTAGAGGAGAGAGGGGGGGGGCGTAGGAGGGGAGAGAGGAGGGGAGGCGCATGCGCAGTGAGGGTGTGGTTGCCGCGGGGAGGGATGCCTAGAGGAGAAAGAGGGGGAGAGGAGGTTTTTTATTTATTTTTGAAAGGGTTCGCACATGCGCAGTAAGAGAGGCCACGCGGCACACCACCACCACCACCACCACCACCGCCGGATTAAGCTTCGCCATAAGATGCTTCACATCTAAAAAAAATACGAGACCATTGCACATTGGAATTAGCACATGGGTAAACAAACTCCGAATGATGGAAACTTAAAAGACGCTCACGTTATCAGGGCAAAATTTCACCATCCAAGATAGGCTCAATTGTTTCTTCGTTTCTAGGCTAGATCGGATTTTCTTTTATTTGTTGCTGCTTTCTCCTCCATCCGCCCATCTCTATAACAGCCTGGGATTTTTTTTTTCTTCCTGCTCCTGCCCGCTCTCATACTGCATATCAATTTACTCGTTTTGCTTCATTTACGGCGTATGTTATGTCTACATAAATACACTCATAATAAAGCGCAATGCCGGCTCTCGGCTGACGTTATAGGGGTTTCTCATCGTGTCTTTCGAACTTACTTTGAGCCTGCCCTCACAGATTATAAACGTCATCAACTGAAGCAATGTTTTTAGCAGCGTGCGCAGGGTGTGGACTTGTGCAGCATGCACGACACCGCCTTGCTGACAGGCGTGAGCGGGAGCATGTACATCAAGATCAAATGGGCGCACACAAGCTTTACTGGGCTGTAGGAAAGCTATTCAGGTAAGTATCAATCATAAGAAGAGAAAGATTCGCACTCTCAGCAGCTGGCATATAAGCCATACTAGAGCTCTCGACAAGGAGAACAATAGTTACCGGAAGAGAAAAACTACTACACTCTAATTAGGTCACTCGATAGAGTACGCTCCAACCTCGGTGTTCGAGAATTCTTTTTCTGCCATACTGCACTGGCCTTTACCAGAGAAGCCTAGCAAGTAGCGTGGTAACACGCAGGGGATAAGAAGCTCGTATCTGTTCCACAACGGAGCAGCCGGCATCCACAAAGCAGGAGAAAGAGGGGAACAACATTTCGATTTAAGGAGAAAAAGAGGAAAAAGGGAGCGGAGTGGAGCGTAGGGAAGGGGAAATACAGAGGAGTGTAGTGGAGCGCCGTGAAATGGAGTGCAGCATAGCTGAGGGAACCGCGGAAGGCAGCGGAGGGGAGGGAAACACACCAGAGTGGAGCGGATCGCAGTGGAGCGAAGCAAAGCGCAGTGAAGAGGACAGTGGACACGAGGGAGGTATATTCACGAAGGCCAGGCCTTGAACGCGGATCACGAAACGCAGCAAAATTATATTTCACTACGACGTGGTTGTTGGGCAAAAGCTCGGTAGCAGCAGTTTTCAACGATCAACATTTTCTGTCGAGGTGTACCCCGTTTTTTTTAAGTGCGGAGCACTTTAGGGGCCCAGGCTGTCGTATGCTGTCGTCGTCGCTTGGCGTAACGCAGGCAAAACCACATATAACATAGCCAACTGTAGTATACTGAGCGCGCGCGCGCGCCAAAGAGAAGTCTTCTTCCTCGTGTTCTTCGAGCGCCTTGATGATGATATTAAGTGCGGACATTACTACTATGGCTAGGGAAACATGATAACACAAACCACGCATAAAAATTGAAAAAGGAAGAAAGTGAGAAGTAAAAAGAGAGGAAGAAAGAGAAAAAATAGAAAGAAAAAACAAAAATAAAAAATAAAGGGAAGAAACAGAAAAGCTGGAAAAGTGAACAAGAAAGAAAAAGAGTAGGAAACGGAGAAAACTGAGGAGAAACAAAGAAGGCTGCCCAGCTCCGCACTTCCTTCAGGGTTGCCACCACTAGGGCGAAGCTGCCCTAATTTTTTTTTCCGGTCCGTTCATTCAGCGACAAAAAAAAGGGGGGGGTGGGGGGGGAACCCTAGCGCTATGTTCGCATACGTGAGCCTGAACATAGCAAAGAAACATCAAAGGCAAGGCTGAAAGAAACAGCGGATAACGCAAAGGGAGGGCGCGCAACAACGCTAAACCCGCAGTGACCTCTAGACAACATGACTTGGCGAAAGTCAAGGGAATCAGGGGCCATTATTTGAATTTTCGAATTTAAGTTTAGTAATTGTGACATCAAATGAACTGAAGTGGACGAAAACAAGACCCGCGGCCGGTGAAGAACGAACTCCTTATTTCTTTCCTCCTCACAGTATACCCCAGCAGGCATAATAAAATACATATGCAAGAGGTAACTCGTGTCGCGCCTCTTATATGCTTGCAAGCTCGCTTGACGTCACCTTTTTTGTGAGCGCAACATCATGCACCAGCTCGTCCGAATTGAAGCTCTACTAAAAATAATAAGGCGCCTTTTTTCCCTCTTCACCGCACTGCCTGGGGAGAACGCAGTTGTTTGAGCCGATCGGTAAATGGTGACGCGTCGAACAATGCGATAACACCTGCGCCCCTACGCAGCCACATGTGTGGGTCTAGTTATGCAATCACCGTCACCCGTTGCTTAGACCGCACAACTTCGCTTTCTTCTATCCACGGAATTGTGCGCAGACATGGCGATATGAACGCATGGTTTGTGTGCGGAGTTCTCATTCGTCAATACCAATACCAACGTCACTCGTGACTGGAATATATTACGGTCGTCAGCTAGAGAATGTCAATTGTTGTTCTACATGACTGACTTCTGCCGCGGGCTTTGAGCGTAAAAAGCGTCGCTGCCAACTACGCCTCTTAAGTGAGTTACCATTCCCTCTTTGTATATAACACAGCATCGTGACGTTCACAGGCCACCAGTTTTCAATAACGGAGCGTTTTGCGGCGCCTTCCTGGTGCTTTGTTGCTCAGCATCGTCGCGGCAGTTTTACAAATGTGCCGTGTGAACCTAGAACGTGTTTTATGTAGTTACGGAAGAAAGCTGGTCCGCGACTATAACCTTCGTAGAGATCACCTGAGACAGCGTTGTTGTATTAGCTGCGCGAAATGCTCGTTCAGTCCTGGACGAAGCCGCACAGCGAAGGGTGTGCTTCAGTACCGATATCACCTGGTTGCTGCTTAGTAGTTTCACAAGGACACCGCGGTATCGTTATCGGTATAGACCTATTCCATGTTTGTAAATAGGGCTAGGCGCCATCGGCATACTGAGGCTCTCGTTGCGACGTCGCGACCCGTAGGCTCCGCCCAGCACAAAGCTCGCCACCGCCCTCTATGGCACAGCAGCTGCATAGCTGCCTCCGAGCACAGTGCATCGGGGAGCCTCCCACGCGGGAGGATCCCCGACGCGCTGTGCTCATAGAGGGCCGTGGCGTGCGTTGTGCTGGACGGAGCCTACGCGCCGCGACGTCGCTACAAGAGCCTCAGTATGTCGATGGCGCCTAGCCCTATTTACAAACATAGAATAGGTCTATACACGTGATGACTCAGTGGTCCAGTATGTGTGGGCAGGTGTGTAGAGAGCGATGCAAACGTCGCTAAGAAAATAATGGTCGGTATAATAATGCAAGAACACGTGAGGAAGGCTTCTTAAAGAGGCTTGGTAACACTTTAGCAAAAAAGAAAACCGCCAGGCCTGCGCGGAACGCGCAGCACAGTCACAGCGAAAGCTGGAAGGGCGGCCTTTCTAGAGCCTTTTTTAAACACTCTTGGGGCAACTACTACAAGCGCACTTACATGGTACCCACTACGCCATATAAACCATCATAATTTTTGTGTAGTGGGGAAGCGTCTACTATACCAATATTCTTCATTCTTCGGAAAAGCGCGGTACCCGCTACACACTTGTAACGCATTATGTGCATTTTGTTGCTTCTGTGGCTGACGACGATGAAGAATTATGCCATTTTGTGAATGGGTTGGAGCATTGAACGACCCACTCGTTACGCAATTCGTATTGTGTGACGCCTGGTAGTTACTTCACTGTTCTAAAACGCTTTACAACACACGTTAACGCGATTTCTTACCCGACATGAAGCCTGCATAGGATCAGTTTGCACCGCAGTTTCAAGCAGTGGCGTAGCTCAGTGGTAGAGTGCTGGGCTGCCACGCAGAGGACCCGGGTTCGATTCCCGATATGTCATAGGTGATTTTTTATTTTATTTAGTTTTTTTCTTATTTCGTGCGATATTGGTTACGGACACCGGCGGCGGCGGCGGCGGCGGCGGCGGACAACTACGGCGGCAAAAACGACCCTTGTTGTGATCTCATAACAGCTTTCGCTGTAATAATCATCGAATGGCTTCATTAAAAGAGCTCATTGCCTGACGAATCGACTGCAGCAAAAACTTTTAGAGTGCATCAAGTATATGAGCGGAGTTACAGGGATCTCTCGCATGCTTCAAGCGCATTATCTCTCCTCTCATATACTAGCGAGCGCGCTGGGAGGGGGGATGACAAGGAGACAAGAAGATGCATCGATTCGTCAGCGTGAGTCATGACCTTGAACTTTCTTTTTGTTTCTTCGAACGCGCGACTTACTTTTAGTGTGATCGCGAGCATGTGCACGGGCACGTGGCGGCATCCCGCGGCGGCCGCAGTAACAATGCAACTCACGATGCTCATATCAGCCAAAAGCCGTGGACTATGGGTTTATGGCGCGGTCACTTGAATTTGATGGCATTTATCGAGAGAAGAGGGAACGATTTCTAGCTGACTGAAAAATTAATCGCAAATTCCCAGGCCGCGTGCTGCGCTATAATTTATTTATTTATTCATGTTACCCTACAGGCTCCAGAGGAGCATTGAGTGGGGGGTGTTACAGAAAAATCACAATAAATGAAGCATAAGAATATTTTGACTCGTGTGTTCCCCGGAGCCTCGACTACCGATCGGTAGCGTTTTCTGACCATGTTGAGAAAGTGTTGCAGGGCCCCTTTAAAGGGATAGTTGGCTCATGTTACCATGAAGGGTTAGCTCACTGCGAATCTGAAATACCTTTTTTCTTTCCTTTCGACGCTTTTTGCTGGATATCTTTTTGCTCTATTCGATTCATCTCTTATCATCCACAGCTAACGATCAGCTAAAGCTGGTGATAGCGTAACCGGGTTGCCGCTTACACCTCTAATGAGTGACAGAAAAGGGGGCGAGATAATCCCAATTCGCGGATAAGTATATGATTTGCGCTCAGCAAACATCGCAATAAGTAGTGACGAAACAATATATTTCAAAAACATTGGAAGCCCAGCAATGAGAAATATATATCCAGCCAAACAGTAAAAAAAAAAAAGAACGCGGCTTCAGTGTTTTTTGTGTTAGTTCATTTTTGGCTGGATGTATATTTACTCAATGCAATGCATGAGCTAGTCCAACATACTAGAATCCTCGAAGTTATGAGTGCTACACGTAGAACATAAAAGATTGATTCCTACTGAAACAGCGAAGGCAAAAGCAGTGAGGCCATGGGCATAACACCGTGAACATCGATGCAGCCAAGACTCGAAGAGGTCTCGTTTGACACACTATTTACTTTGTCCCAAAAAAAGAAAAGGCGGGTGGAATGCTAACATAACTGACATTTCTAGCTTTAATATAATTATTACTTCATCGCAGAGGTTTAGTCTCTCAATTAAGTGGAATGGCGTATATTGTAAACGCGCCACACAACCAAGGCTCCGCACATCCTGAAATGCGACGCAGGACAGGAAAATACTGAAAAAGAAACAAGAATGCCATAAAGCCTTCAATCGGCAACCTTTCCGCTCCTGCATAAACTTGTCATTTGTTAAAATAAGCAACAAAACTGAACTTAACGTTCACGATAACATATATCGCAGGCGCTAAGTAATAGTCGCTAGTCCGCGCTCTTAGAATCTATGTTCTTGCTTCATCGTCCTCTACTATGCTCCATTAAGAATAATACCCAGCATTCTAGCTCAGGGGTTTCGCACTCACCTCAGCTAGCGGGCCACAGTCACAAATTTTAGTCTCGTTCAGAGGCTGGGACAGTGAATAAGATTGGAGCAGGGGAGGGGGAGTTTGAACAAAAAAATGTCAGCTAACGTTGCCATTTGAAAGGAGGCATTTCCCATATCTCATATATGGGTCATTTTGAACAGGATTTCGCATCAGGCTTCGAGAAACATGTCGATACTGATCTCCAGAAAGACTGAAATCGGCACGCCGATTCTGAAATACGGAGTCTTTTTTGTTCCACGGTTATGTTCCAAAACATAAAAATAATAATAATAATAATAATAATAATAATAATAATAATAATAATAATAATAATAATAATAATAATAATAATAATAATAATAATAATAATAATAACTGGGGTTTAACGCCCCAAAAGCACTATATATGATTATGAGGGACGCTGTAGTGGAGGGCTCCGGAAATTTTGACCACCTGGGGTTCTTTAACATGCACCTAAATCTAAGTACACGGGCCTCAAACATTTTCGCCTCCATCGAAAATGCAGCAGCCACGGCCGGGATTCGATCCCGCGACCTTCGGGTCAGCAGTCGAGCGCAGTGATGTTCCGTGCAGGGAATTTTCCCTTTTTCAGGGAATTTTCGACAGTCATTTTGGACGAAAGGGAAAAAGGGAATCTTCGCGATATTGCAAGGGAATTTTTAGGGGCGGCGAAATTTTTTTTATAACGATCAAAAGACTGTGGACATGAGGCTTTCGCATGTCGCAATCGTTTCTGGCGCATGTAGCGCGCCAAACCACAGCCTCTAAGGTTCGTTTTTAAAGACCATAGTCTTTCTTGGGATAATTCAACGCAGGAACATTGATGACATTGATATGAATGACTGCTGGTTTGTGCGGCCAGCGATTCAGCTGCCCGGCGAAAGTTTAAGCCTGTGCTCAAAGCCCGCCCATCTTGATCTGGTGAATCTGCAAACGCAGACGCAGAGCGCATTTTCTCGTGGGTGAGCGACGTCAAAACACGGAAGCGCAATAGGTTAGGCAGTGACACACGGAACGCCACGATGGTGACGCGTTCAAGATTCCACTCAAAAGGGATCTGCTGTAACAGCTTCAAGGTGACGCCCAAACACATCAACCTTCACACACAGCAGAACATTCGAGTGAACTAAAGCAGAAGATGAACAAGATGTCGGTTTTTCGGTTTGTCCAAGAGGGCTGATATGTTCTAGTCATTGTGCTGTGATCCTAGCTTTATATATTTTATAAAATACCTTGCTTTTTTCAGTTCGAGGCACACAAAAGTTCTGCGGTCAATTGAAAGGTTTCCCAGTCAATATATATTCTAGTCATTTCACATTTATTTATTTTTTCTTTACGGTAGTTCGCAGAACCGTTCCTAATCAAGTCAATAAAATGTTAAATACCACCACAAAAGCTTGTTTTATTTCACAATATTTAGTCACCATTATTCAAATTTTTGTACAAAATGTGGTTCATATAGATACAGAGCGTCTGCTAGGCACATTAATGTACGCCACGTCGCTCAGTAACAAAAAAAAAAAAAACAACAATGATAAACTTTTCTTCTTATGCAGTGGCCGTGTGCATGAGCGTGTACAGCATTCCTTCCGCATCGCATACCGCTTAAAGCGAGCTCCAAGGTAGCTCCTTCGTAGTATTAAAAGCCGATCTCAGAGGCGATGCTTTGAGTTGGGCAGGAAAGAAGAGAAAGCGATGGGAAGAGCCTGAAACACGTCGAACACTATATATATATATATATATATATATATATATATATATATATATATATATATATATATATATATATATATATATATATATATATATATATATATATATATATATATATATATATATATATATTAACTTTTTTCTGTGCAGAGAAATATGCGGGGGGTTTTGGCGATGTATGCGGGGAAAAATGCCGGAAATAGGGAATTTTCGGGCCTCAGAAAGGGAATTCTTCTGTCCAGGACGGAACATCACTGGTCGAGCGCTATAACCACTCGACCACCGTGGAGGGGCTGTTCCAAAACATGGTGGCCGCATGGGGCGCCTTACGACAGAAGTGATCGAGACTAGCCACGTCTGTGTACCCCGTTAGCATGTTAAGAAAAAAAATGTTTTACAATATGTGGGCCGAAGACAGCCATGTGCGGGCAGGGCCGCTAGCGAATGGTCTGCGGGCCGCGTTTTTGAGACCCCTATTCTATAGTTTGTAGAAAAGTGTCTTTGATGCATGCGTCCATTGATGTCTCGGGAACGTTCCCACTCGTCGTAGCTCCTCTGTTAACGTCAAACTTTAGTTTTAAAGTAAGCGTTCGCAAACGTACCAGTGCTCATCCCCTACATTAGAGTGCAAGAAAAGGGAGGGATATATCCCGGACTGCGCATTTCCAGAAATCGCTTTCGTGCGAATCATCCACTGAGAGGTGGTGAAGTGTTTGGCTCCGTTGAGACCAGGGCTGGGCAAAGATACATTGAAATAGTATCGCGATACGATACAAGATACTTTGGCATGAAGTATTTGGGATGCAGATACAAGATACTACCGAAATAAATGTATCCGATACGATACTTCCCAATTGTATCTTAAGATACTTCGCTACATTTGCAAATTTTGCTATTATAAATCGATATAATGCAGCAGCAAACGCGTATCTACAAGATTGTCTGCTTGAAAATTTCTTACTGCGCGAACACCTCACTTTAATTTTCATGAAATATCTGTTAGTATCGCACGATTTCTGTCTTTTTTTCTGAAAGTCTATTGGTTTTGTTCTGAAACAATTTATTAGGATTGGTTGGGCTGCTTAACATGACAGATCTTTATACGCTGCGCTGTCAGTGGTTTTTGCGCTTCACTTTTGTAACTGATGAATGCCGCTGCTCTACTGGCTGACCAGCTAGCGAGTTGCCAACTACTTACAAAAACGTCCATAAGAAGCTTTCGCACGATAATGCAAATCGTCTGTGCAGTCTTACCTTGGCTGTAAACGCAAGACCGTTTTAGCTATACTGAATCACGCGTCAGCTGTGTAGCAGCAAGAACGCTGGTAGCGATATTTTATTTTTTTGACGCACAGAAACGACACCAAACTTGAACGACTTTTCATATTCTAATTATCTGCTGGCGTAAAGCGTTAGTTAGCAACATGTTCATTAACATGTAATCTTACAAATTTCTTCTGAGAGAGAACTTGTGCCGTCCAGAAACGTCTCAAACGTATTGTTGCTACACAAAGCGTCGCACGATACCACTGCTATTCCCACTATTGCCACTTACAGCTCACATTACCTGGTGATTTGTAATTGTAATTAAATCTTACAGCAACCTAAGAAAGGAAAACAAATATGTATTAGTGAAATAGCACAGCGATGTCGTAGCAATCAATCACTGGGTGTTTCACGTAACTAGAATCAAATATTCAAAAGTTTAATTAACTTTAACCGAATGAAAGCAACGACATACATTTTACGGTCATGTGGCGCTCGTTACGGTATTTTTTTTTTACTTTGCGCTTAATTGGTTGATTTACTAATGTAATTATGCAAGATTTTCAATATTTGCTTTAGGGCCAATTGTGTCTTTGTCACGTCGTAGATGGCATTCCAAAACGACTGATAATCTTTTTATGGTCGTACATGCAGCGTGGTGATATTTTTCTGACTTTTAAAGAAAACCTGCAAAATATGAAATAAAGCCAAGTTTCTGCGCTCATGCGCTACCATACAGCAGCGCTCTGAAACGTTCTTCGTGCGAAACAAACGGAGCGCGGACCATTAGCCTGCCGCTTCTCAGGGACGACGGCGTTTCCTTGGCATGTGCAGCCGTCAGAAATGCTGACGCACTCGGAAGCCGGTGCCTGGAGCCGCGATCACTCCTTTCGCCGCGGTCCACGCGCCGGTTGCGTCGCTCGAAGCACGTTTGAGGGCGCTGAAGTACGGTAGCACACGAACGCATTCGCCTGGCCATATTTCGCGGGCTTTCTTTAAACGACGGAAAAAAATCAATATGCAATACGTACGTTGCCAGAAAAAAAAATGATCGGTCGTTTTGGAATGCCCTATACAACGTAAGGAAACGCATTCAGTCCTAAAGTGAATAATGAAATTTTTAAATGATTGATCGTAGCTAATTAACCAATTAAGCACCACATAGAAATACTCCAACAAGCACCACATGACCTCAATTTATGTCGTTGTTTTCATTCAGTTCAAGTCAATCATTTCTTTTAATATATGGCTCTCGTTACATGAAACACTCTGTATAAACACGATACATGCGATACCTCTAGACGCTATGAAAATTGAGTTTGACGCATCTTCAACTTAGCTTTTAAGGGGAGACAATAGAAAACTCAATGCATATTTAAAATAGCACGAAATGGCGTGTGGGGAACGCTGATAAGAAAAACGGAGAACTTGGTGTTATAATGTTTCTCGAATGTCATTATCTATAAGATGTCTTTGCTAATAATTTTCATTGTTGTGTTGCAAACTCAGTTGCACTAGTTTACCAAGTCGAAAGCAGATTGTTTGTTACTGTATAATCAGTTACGCCTAAATTATTTTACATTTGCCTTTAACATCACCTTGGCATAACAGCAAACTCAGATGGAATGTAGATATGCAAACAGTGGCAATGACGCAGAAAACTAAAAACAATAAATAAAGCAGAGAACTTTTTTAGCAGCAGGTTACAAAAGACCTATTGCACTAAACAGACGGCCAAAACCTATATATGCAAACGCAGGACAGCAGCGAAAGCACTTGTTCTAACAATCAAATTATGATTAAAGGGACTGCTTGAATAATGTAGTAGGAACAAAGATATAATACGCCAAGATATCCTCTGTTAAGTAAATGCTTGTTCTATTTCATCTGGCATCGGCAACGTTTGGGCAATAGTTGCTACGGTTTCATGTGCGTATAATTCAATCGTATCCTATATTAGTCAAACTTTCATCCACGATAATTCTCAAACAGCTGATGTGTGAAAGCCGTGAGACGCAAAGCAACCCCATTCTTCTATTCTACTGACTTCGTAACGAAGCACCACACAAGAGATAGATCGATAACGATAATACAGCAGCATCAGAATTTGCGCCAAAGACGCCGCACGCATTGGAATATGCAGAAATGTACAGTAGCTACGAGCGTCATGGCACTGACACAACTAAAAAGAAAATGCCGAGAAAATGAAAGGTCGGATGCGCGCAGACATTTGAGCCCTTGTTTTTGTAGAGATATCTCGAGCGCCACCACGTGACTCTGCTCCACCAATAGCAACGCGCAAACCTCAACGCCTGCCGTCGCTGGAGGACTCTGGTAGAAAGATAAAGGACTCTCGCCGTATTCAGGTGATTCAGGTGCATTAGTGGCAGCAGTACCAGTTTGAGAAGTGGAGTTCAGACCAAGTTTATTAATTCGCTCGGGGGGTACAGTATCTTGTATCTTAAGATACACGATACCTTATTAACTGTATCGGAAATGCAGATACAGATACTCGTCTTGCGAGACGTATCGCGATACAGATACAAGATACCCAAAGAGTATCTAAGATACATGTATCTTCGATACTGCCCAGCCCTGGTTGAGGCCAGGCTAGCGCAGGATGGCCGTTAATCTTGGAACGAGTGCGCATGTCACGTCTCTGAGATTTCGCGACATCGATGACGGAAGGAGACCCGCCACGTCATATCGGAGATATGGAACCGACTTGGCGATCACAATGGCCAGGCAGGATACACTGAAAGACATAAATTCTCGGTGACGGAAGAGCTCTACTCTAAGAATTTACGACGGCGAGCACGCGGTGTCACAAAGCGGTCTTTCCAGTGATAAATTGCGGGAAATGACCTTGGGACGTGGGTTGCGTGTGTGATTAATGGTTCACCATGGTGAACCATTAATGCATGGCAGGGTTGGTGTCAGCCGCTCAGAGTAACGCGAAGATGCATGTACGAAGTTGAAATACGGCTTTTTCTTACGCAACCAACGATGTTGCGAGCGCTGCGGTAGTCCATATGCGCGTGTGCTCTGTACAGTCGTCAGAAGGCCTTACCTCGAATGCTCCGCATCGTGGCCTGGACTGGTTTGACCGATGACAGCCGGCGAAGCGCAGGGCGCTGCTTCCGAGATTATCTATACCTCGGTATGCTTTGGATAGTATGTCGACATGCACTGGTAACATCTCGGCAAGAGAACCCAAAGCTACGCGGCGCTGGCGTCAATCAAACCGTTTCAGGACACGCTGCGGAGCGTTCGAGTTAAGCTTGCTGACGACAGTACATATATTGTGCAGAAAGGATAACAATAATAATCATTGGGGTTTTACGTCCCAAAACCACGATATGATTATGAGGGACGCCAGGGGCGTAGCCAAAAATATTTCGGAGGGGTAGGGGGGGGGGGGTTCAACCATAATTCATGAATGTTTGTGCGTGCGTTTGTATGTGTGCGTGAATATATACGCAAGCAAACTTTAAAATTCTCAGGGGGGGGGGGTGAACTTCCCCCCCCCCCTTGGCTACGCCTCTGAGAGACGCAGTAGTGGAGGGCAGGAAATTTCCGACCACCTGGGTCTCTTTAACGTGCACCCAAATCTAAGCACACGGGCCTCTAAGCAATTTCGCCTCCTTAGAAATGCGGCCGCTGCGGCCGGGATTCGAGCCCCGCAAGCTTCGGTTCAACAGTCCACATCATAAAACAGCGCACACACACCAATACAAAAGAAGAAGGATGGAACCGATGACACAAGCGCTGACTATCAACTCACTATCAACTATCCTTCCTTCTTTTGCGTTCGTGTGTGTGCACTGTTTTATGATGAAGATCTACCAACACGCCCAAATAGCTACTTTGCTCAACAGTCTAGCACCATAACCACTAGGTCACCGCGGAGGGTGCAGCAAGGATGTCGTGGAACCTCCTATGAAAAGGCATACAATGGACAACGCGATTTCACGAACGCTTTTCACTTATAACTCGTTCCAGTATTTCTCCTTCCAACGCACCAGCGGGAGAGCCGCTAGTCGACGGATTACCCTCGAGAAAATTAATTTTGTTAAAGGAAGCAAAGGTGATGACGTTAACAATAAAATCTAAAACTCCCGTAGCCTCCGCCAATAGCTCGTTGTGACTAAGCATATAGAAATGATTTTTTAAAAAAATGTCCCAGAATCACCTCCGTCACAACAAAATCAAGCGTAAGAGAGATAGAGAGAGAACAAAACAGAGAGAGAGGCAGGGACGTCAACCAGAAGTGTAGCATCCGGTTTGCTACCCTGCACTAGCGGGGTAGCAAGCGTAAAATGTAGCCATAGGTATGGTGGTGATCCAACGCATCCGGTTAAGCTGTGTCTCAGCGCTTTCTACGAACGGAGCTCTCATTCGCCAGTAATGATAACGTGAGTTCGATATCTACGCGTGGCGGATGTCTTTTTTTTTTTTCTTGCTTCACACGGCTCAGCCCAAATAATTAACTGCGCATCGTGCCATGCCTCACACCTGCGTTATGGCAGAAATCTTTAAAAATATCAGAGGTCATAGTGCGAACGCTCAAAGATCTCATCAAATTCCTGGGGTCTCACACAAATAGGCTGCACTTTTAAAAATATTTCGATCCCACTGGAAAAAAAAGAAAATAGAGAAACGAACAATCTGGCGTTCACACCGGCACCGTTCTTTGTCTTTGTACCAACCGAGCCAAGCTTGGTTAACGTCCCTGCCTTTCCTTTCCGTTTCTCTCTCTCTCTCTCTCTATTTGTAACGTGTTTTTTTGCCCCAACAGCTGTTCGCAGTTGTCCGGGCAAGGGCTCAAAGTGTGACAGCGGATGCAGAATGGCTGCATTCGCTTCGGCTCGCCACAGTACATGCAATACGTGTCATGACGCTGGCGATTTGAATCGCGTACTTGCGTTGCATGGTGTTGCGAACGCATCGCTGATTCGCTACACAAAAAGGGTACGTGACTATTTGTCGCAGCTACGTTTCAAATGACTATGAGTGCTTACCAACAAGCTCAGATTTCAAAACGGGTAGCCAATAAAGTTCACCGCCATCATCATCATGGCTGAACATGACGTCAAAGAAAAGAAAAGCGCATTGTGTTTTTAAGTCACCCAAGCAAAGATCAACATCGTGGTAGTCCATGAAGTGGCAAGACAAGCTAAGGTATATGCGATGTTCACTGAATACATTTTACCAGCGAGAATAAAACAGGGTCGAAGAAAGACACGCAGGACAGGACGATCGATAATCTTCAATCGAATTTTACTTCATACACATGACATATGAAGTGATAAATACCCCCAAAAAAACATCTAAACTGATTGTAGCACCACCGTTACGTAAAATCTACACGTTCCAAGCTTTGTGGCGCATGCCCCTTTGCATGAAGCTGTGGTGGTCGGCAATTGATCCCCCCCCCCCCCCCCCCGTATCATAACTAACTAGCCCAAATTTCAGCATGAACTGATCATCACTCAGTGTTAAAGTCACTATACTTGAATATGCCTCACAAGCAAACGGCCTGTAAAAGCTTCACGCACTGCATTTTGGCGCGTATATGTTCCCACTTCGTCCCATTAAAACTTGTGAAGCGTGTTGGCCCAGAGGCTATTTTCTCGCACAAGTGGCATCATCCGCTTACATGCGAAGCTTATAATTTAAAAATATAGATCCGGACACTCGTAAATAAGGACCTAATGACACGAGATGTTACAAAATGGTTAGGAGTTTAAATAGTGTCGAAGACAAGTTGAAGACAAATGGAAAGCCTAGCTTTTTTCTCCATCTGTTAAGTAAGTAGGGAGTGTTCTACATAGCCTGCATCACGCAAGCTTGGTAGATTTTTTTTTCTTTTGGGTTTGGGGGGAGGGGTTGCATACGTTATGCTCTTTTCAACAGGAGTAATCGAAAGACAAGCTCGCTTATAAATAATTATATATTCATACTGTCATCAGGAGTGACAGAGACTCGGTGGTGCATAACAGCAGCAGCAACAACAACAATAGATTAACAGGTAAG
Source organism: Rhipicephalus appendiculatus (assembly GCA_030522465.1). Classification (NCBI taxonomy): domain Eukaryota; kingdom Metazoa; phylum Arthropoda; class Arachnida; order Ixodida; family Ixodidae; genus Rhipicephalus; species Rhipicephalus appendiculatus. Next base: position 4,196,049 of record JALIZH010032924.1, on the reverse strand, counting down.
ATATACTGCGCAAAGACGGCTCACTCTTACTAACAAAAAAAAAACACCTTTTGAAAGCACTATAACAGATATTGTCTAAGATAATCTCTCTGGATCTTTCATGTCGATTTTGAACTATTTAACCTCTCATCGTAGCCAGCATAAGCTGTCCACGGTTAAAAACTTATTTTAAGAACATTCGTACATTCGTGCATTGACAAAAGGAAAAATTAACCAAAACTCGTAAAAGTGTGAAATATTTTAGTGGGCTTTGTTCTGCAAGCAACTGCAAGCTTCCCGCATCCATTGTAAAACAAAACAAAAAAAAACATCCTTTCAAATACGAAAGATGAACGTACTGTATCGTGCGTACTGTAACGGGAGAACTGCTTATAACGGAAGCTTCTCCGTTATAAATCTGCATGACGACATACTGGTGTGGCCATTAACCTATCGGACGTCAACATTCTTCTTTGTTTCGTTTTAGCGGTGCACTTAATACGTCATAAATACGTCATAATCACCTTTGTAGCCCGTACCGCAGAACCGTTACATTACTAAGTGTGCAACATACTGTAGAAAAATTTTTCCTGAATGCTCACCACATTGATGAGACTTCACTTCGCCTTGTGCAGTCGTAAACGCAACGACTCAGGGTGACGTTGCCGCTCAGACAAACAAAGCAAGCGAGCGCCATGCGCAAGAGAAGCCTGTGAAACACTGCTAGTGGATATTTTCAATGGAGGATTGTGAAAACGAGCTGGGCAACGACAAACCATTGCGCGCTTCCGTCCAGTTGCGGGCCGCTCACGTGATACTGTTAGCACAACATGCAGCGTCAAAAAAAAATGTTAAATCGTGCTCAGAACCAGAATACCCTTCAATCACCATATCGGAGTGAAACGCCGTAATAGACGCAATATTATGTGTATAGCAGGCACACAGTGCGAGCAGCAGCTGGTGTGCGCGCATGACAAATAGGTTGAACTTCCTGTGAACTCAATCGCCCCGTGTTTCCTGTGACGACAGGTTCGAAACGCTCCTACAAAAAGTGTCTCTCAACTGACGGGAAAGTCATTTTCGTTCTCAGAGTTACATTAGCTGTCTCGCATATAAACATCCAGGCTAAAACGACGCCGCGATTTGCTGAAAAGAGTCCCCCCCACCCTTGTTTTTTTGCACTATATCAGAATGAAACCTGCACTCCTGCTCCTGCTGTGCACGATCGCTTTTTCGTCTACAGTCTGCGCAAATCCCAGACACAGGTAAGTGCTATTTTGTATGGTAAACTCGTTTGCTAGTGCCCTATTGGATATTTGCATGTCATCAAAACACTAGCCTTTATCTCGGTGCCTAGTCGACATCAGTGCCACCTGCGGAATGAGACGCGCAGGTATTGCAGAACTATATGACAAATTGAAAATAGTAACCCTCTTTAAGTTGTCACCTTCATGTGGCTTCTGTTACGTCGTCAGCGACAAAAATATGGTCTCGAATCCGTTCTTTAGTGCAAGTATACTTGTAAGAAATCACAGCATCGTGCTCACATTCTCGTGTCAAAGCTGAGCTGAAGCTCAGCAATAAGGAGACACTGAACTATTCGTAGCTGTCCCTCAAAGATATTTTATTTAATCAATGCTTATCCATTTTCTAATTATCAATCAAGCCTTATTGTGAATACCGTTGCGGCTGCTCCCGTGTCTCCAAAGGCAATTTTTGACGTTTAAAGTTAGTAAATTCGCATATCATACCACTGAACGGTCTCATATAAACATTTATTAGCAATACCTGTGACACTACTAGTATTTTTAGTCGACTTGTTAAGCTCATTCGAAGATAGTACACAAATTCTAGTGCACCACATGACTTTAGTTGCACTCTCAGCTATATTTTCACGCATGTTCAGCGTCTTTGTAAGTATAGCGCACGCGGTGCGCGCATAGATATTCCAAGAAAACACACGCAGCTAAGATAGGCCTAATGAGTTTGAAATGTAAAAAAAAAAATGCATCCACCTTGCAAGTATAAGTGCAGCACGAAGGTACACCTTAAAGTCGTGCGGGTTTTCTATGGCTTCGTTGAGTAGTTGGAAGGATGGTAATGTTTTGTTCCTTTTAACGAACTATGATCCACTTTCCTGGCTTCCGGAGAACTGATATGCCACACTATGAATCCCCGTGCAGGGTAGCAAACCTTGCGCAACCTGGCCAACCTCCCTGCCTTTCTTTGCCTCTCTCTCTTTCTCTCTCGGCACACCTACAGATCTCCTCCCCACCCCCTCCTCATTATTGTAGTCGGATGTGTATTTTGAACACACGCACTCCGTCACGCGCCATTATGATGTCTCCACCTATGCGCGGTAGTGTTCGTTCTCGTTTAGTTGAGCACTCGGTCTCTCCTAGAGAGTTAAAGTCACCGGCGTGTGATGCACATCGCGTGAAGAGCTTTCGAGGTAGCCTGTCGGAAATATCCCTCAATTATTTGCACATCGGAAGTGCCGCCTAAGTTGCAGAAACTGCAGTCGTGTCTGGGCAGCATGTATTTCTAATCGGTCCACTCAACTTCCCGGCCTTCCCGACATCATATTATTTTAGTTGATGCTACGCTACCTGTCTTCTGTATTCATTAAGGCCCATGTTCATAAAGAATCGTCCGTTAAGCCTGAACTTCTCGTAAGCACTCATATTAGCCAGCGGTGATATTGGTAATATCATTAGCCTAGATAATAACGAAGAGAGCTTGCGGATGAAAAAAAAAGGGGGGGGGGGGGGGATAGTAAATAAGGCACCAGGACCCGTATTCGAGTTGTAACAGAACAGACTTATTTTTAGAAGTAGGGTTTTTCTTTTTTTTACTCATAAAAATTGGCCTTCTTTGCATTACAAGGTACTTCGCCGATGTGTCATTCCATTGAGGCTCCTGCGATCTGCAGCGAAGATCATTTTGTTTTCGCAAATGGAATTGGCCCCGTACTTCGACAGTTGAACACGGTTTCATCAACTAATGAAACCTGCCAAAAAGCACTCGCACGTACTTCTCCATACAGAATTGTCATGTGCGATAAGGCTCCCCAACATCACGATGATTCGCTAATTCTGACGGCTATTATAAAGCGTTACTCATATTCACTGTAAGTGAAGTCGGAACTACCACTTTAACCCGTCATTTCCTGTAACTTTCGGGCACATAGTGCTGACGTGCTCTCGGTGAAAAGCGTTCAATAAAACTGGAGGATGCTGAAACTCCTGCTTTAATTGGATGATTTTTCAGGTACAAGAGGGTTATCTCGGCGTGAAACTAGCACTGGCGCAAGGGAAGGTAAGAACAGCATTGCTCGCATTGAAAGGCATTTACGGCTTGTTGGGGATGGCAGTAGTGCACGCAGTGACAGTTAATGGGCACCATCAGGTGTCAGTATATCGATTATCAAGTGACAGCAAGAATGGAACAGGAATCAGTATCAAAAAGTGTTAAAGATATTACAGACTTCTTTCTAGCACACTCATGAGGCACTTTGTCACTCTGTCACGCTCATAAAGGGTATTGTGTGGTATGTTGTTATGTGTTTGTTAATACACTTTTGACGGCAGAAAAAAAAACGTGTTGTGTAATTAATGTGAACTATACCATTGCTTACGCATGTATAACCCATGCGCTCTTACTGGCCATTTCTTTTTTTTTTTTTTTTTGCGACATAGACTTGCCCTTAAGGCATAATATTTGTTGTGTATTAAATGTGCGCCGTTAGGCCGGTGTTGTGCTTATGCCGCTCTACTCATACGTTCATGAAAATTGGCGCCGCAATGTAAATTATGTCTTTCCTGCTCTCTTAAAATACTGCTGAATCAACCGTCAGAAGAATGAAAATACTGCCAACAACTAATCTCCTAAACTCCCCGAAAACTACTGCATTTCTTTCTCGTTGTTACGTCTGGGAAGCGTTAGAGAATAAAAAAATAAGGTGAGGGGATAGGGGGGTCCTAGCCACTCCAGTGCGTACGTAATACACGCAAAAAGCGAAATTAATGTTTCGAAAAATACATCCAGTCGCGAACCATGGTTCGCGACTGGATGTATTCCCAGAATTCATAGAATTGCAATTCTGTGAAGCGCAAGATCAGCACTCGCAAAAATCAAGAATCATTCCGTGCTGCGAGCGCATGCTGCTTTCCATACTGCGCCTGGGACCACGCCAATTCCTGAGCTGTATTTTTCACGTAAGTGGCAGCTAACGGGGTCGTGGCCCTTTGCAAGGAAATATCCGCTGATGGCAGGGCGTCACATGTGCAGATACAGTTAACCCCACCACAGCCACCTCTCTCTCTCTCTGTCTCCCTCTTTCCTCTCTCACTTATCTACGCACAAAAACCAGGCCAATAGAACTAGCTTGCGTTTTAGCTTTCATAATAGAAAACGTTTACTGATGTCGCAGCAAGCATTCGCGGGTTCAAATATTTTTCGCAGTGCAGATGCGCTGTCCACAGAGTCGCAGCTGCAATCTAGCCTCTGTGCGCATAATGTAGTGCATATCCGTATACGCTGGACTGCGTACGAGGCATTCCGTACGGCAATCGAGTCACATCACAGGGCTCGATATTTCACTTGGTGCGTGTTTTGCATATACGCTTTCAGCAACTCTGATTTATTTTTCTTCCTAATGCACTTCCCCTTCCTTTCAACGCGTTAGTGAACAGTTGTAAGAATTTTTTTACCCCATTCACGCAAAAAAAAAATTAATGTTATGAAGAAACCGGCGATCCAGTCGTATTGCAAGCATGTCGAATACGATAATTGGTTAGTCATTAAATCAACAATGAAAATTAAATTTGTCACTGCTCTTTTATTTTTTCGATTTTTACTAAATGTGCAAAACACTCAAACCGTCCCTTCTCAACTTTTCAAAAATAGAAAAAAAAACTTATGTACGATATATTTGTCAGCCCGCTGAAATGGCACAAGGACAAAAATCTCATAATTATTTCGTTTTCCTTTTTCTTCTTCTCTCAGAGCAATAAAAATAGGCACCAGTTTTCTAGCAGCAATAAAAATGGACACAGTCGGCGTCGACCTAGCAAACGGGCCGTCAAGCTCGACTAAGCATGTCTTGACAGTTAGGTACAAAAAAATAAATCTGTGATTGCGATGCAAATGTGGAACATTGTTTCTGCAAGGTTCCTTCCAGCATTATACGTGCTACATAGGTACAACAAAATGCAGTCGCTAATTACGGCTGCTAGGGTACCAGGCCATATGAGTTTTAGGTTGCGATATCGTTCAAAACAGTAATCCTAGACCAATCTACGTGGACACGCACATCCCACCTAGATCTTTAGAATACATTGCAACGTTAAGCCATGCTCTTACTATACTCAGGTGATGAGTCAAGTCCAGACGAAGATGTGGGAGAGCCACTATTTCTCACGCCTCTAATCGAGGCAGAACAATTCGAAGAAGCCCTTGCAGAAAAGTAAAGTAGGCAAGATCGGTGACGTTCCCGATGTGCTCAGCTACTCCGGCTTCATCACTGTCAACAAGGAGCTGGGGCAGTAACCTCTTCTTCTGGTTCTTTCCCGCCAAGGTGGGTGTCAACGGGAAAATTTGCCATACCGCTCTGCTATCTTTAACCCATTTTGATTATTCTCGAGCGTGTCAGCAACCCTTTCTCTTTTTCATATATTGAAAAAAAAGAAATAGAAGCCCATAAATAAAACAATCGCAGGCTTAAGTGAGACAATGATTTCGTAAACTCGTCTCTGTGAATTATCAGGACATTTTGTCGCGGTTCGATTGCTTTTTTATAACCTCCTTCTTTTAATCTGCAGCGTCATTATGAATTTGTTTTTGTCGTGTTTTTTTGAAGGGGGGGGGGGGGTGCAATGCAGGCGGAAGGGAGCAGTTAAGGTAGCGTTCAGCTTCTTAGCGAGGACAGCATTATACTTGCCAATGTAACTCAGCGGTTAATGCGTCATGATGCTGAGATCAAAGGTCGATGGTTCTATAATAGCATGCAAGCTTTGATTCCGTTACTCAATCCACCCGCGTGCCCCTCCTGGCAGACCGCATTACGATGAGCACGGAATGCAAACACGGACCGCGTATTTTGCTTTGTTGCCACACTTCATAGGGAAAGGACGTGAGCTTGGGCATGTTCGGTACTGCCATATTGACACCTATATCGCTCAAACGTTTCATTCATGTATATATTCTCGGCTGCTGACCCGAAGGTCGCGGGTTCGATCCTGGCCGTGGCGGTCACATTTCGATGGAGGCGGAATGGCAGAGGCCTATGTACTGTGCGATGTCACATGTATCATCGGTGTTTTAAATATTCTAATAGCGTACATATGCGCCTGCTTGCGCTGCTACTTGGGTTCTATATTTACTTGTATTGCTTCTTAAAATAAATCGTTTGTTGGAAGTTAGCGCTGTGTCCGCGTCGTACCACTGTGTCTTGTTCCCTATTTTGTGCGCTATTGGCGTTAATTCATCGGGAAACCTAGGGTAGTCAAGATTAATCCGTAGCCGTCCACTGCGACATCCCTCTTGACCCGTTTGACCATTTCGAACGGGAAACACCAATTTTATAGCATTCTGGCACCATGATAATTTGGGTTGCTAATCCGTAATTTAAAAGCATTCACGGTGAGAAATGAAGTTTTTCCGGTGCATTTGATCCACAGATGACAATTGTGAATGACTGAACGCTAATTCAAAGCCGAGAAATGTGACATGGTAACGCTAAGTGTAGTTACATCCGAACAACAGTAGCTTTTATAAAAAATACATCTACAAGAAGTGAGCTCGGGATCTTTCGCTTCTGAAGCTAGAGCCAATTACACAGCCATAAGCGTGTGCACAGAAAAAAAAAGGGGGGAGGGGGGGGTTCCTTCTAATCATCTACGGGGGGGGGCGCCCCTGTCTGTCCTATACCTCAACTCAGCCGAACCTGTCCCTTCGAATGTTTGGCGTGTACGGTTATGACCACACAGCTTTCCAACAATAACGGCGGCTAAGGAACGTTGATATTGCATTTTAAGAACTGTTCACTTCTCTCCTCTATCCCTGGAAAGCAGGCCGCTGTCAGGAGCTTGTCAATTGGTCATTTTCAATTTTGCACTCATTGCGAATCTTGTTTTCTTTTTCCCCACCAACAAGGGGGGGGGGGGGGGGGTGGAACTGGGTTAAAATTTGACCCCCCCCCCCTCCTCTTAATGTAGAGCCCTATACGCACGCTTAGGCACATAGCATTACCAAAGCAATTGATGACGATGTGCAGCAAAACGTTCTGACCACACCGCGATGGAATATATAACGTGCCCAAGCCTGAATGGTATATATGACTATGTCGTCAAATATCCGGGGTTCATAATGAAAAATGGTACGCCGACGGCTTTTGGGAAAAACGGCATGTGCAAAGAATATTAAAGCGTGAGTATCCGTTTCGACAGTTGCCAGCTTCTCTTTCCTAACTGTTTATTTTTTTCCCTATTTTTGCAGGAAAACCCTGAAACTGCTCCAGTGTCCCTGTGGCTACAGGGCGGACCAGGGACGTCCTCATTCGAAGGCCTGTTCGTGGAGCACGGTCCTTACTACCTCGACGAAAATCTCGAACCACGGCTGCGCGACATCACATGGACGCGCACGATTTCGATGTTGTACGTGGACAACCCGGTGGGCACCGGCTTCAGCTTCACGGAAAGCGACGAGGGCTACGCGACCGACCAGGACGACGTCAGCAGAGACATGGTGGAGATGCTGCAGCAGTTCTTCACGCTGTTCAGTGAATACGCCTCAAACGACTTCTACCTGTCCGGAGAATCGTACGCTGGTGAGTGCTGTCTGCAATTTAAAGGGACACTAAAGGGCAAAACGATTTTTCGCGTATTAGTTAAGTACAATTTCACAATCCCGAAAACACCACTCTTACCGCGACACGACGCTTGCTAAGCCAGAAAACACGCGAAAAGAAGAAAATGCGGGTGGAGACGCCACCTTGAGATTCCCGCACCAAACACCGCGACGTCATAGATTCTGAAGGCGTCTACTGAGTCCTACGTAACTTCTAATCGACAAAAATGAGGTGCATTGTCATCTGTGGGTGCCATAGACCTAGCATAGGAAGTTTCAGAAAATTTCATTGAGCCAATGTCGCGAAAATACGAAAAATACATTTGGAATTTCTGACGTCACGCGCGCAGATAACGGCGCGAAATTTAAAAATAAAACTTCAACCTTGATTTTCTCCGCTAATAATGAACTTATTATAGTGAAACATATGACATTAGAGTTCTCAGAGTGCAGTTTGTCAATCTAAACCAAGTCCCAGCGGAAGATGCTGGTTTCAACGTTGGCCGGCATAGGTGTTAACACACTAAGTGAAACTAACATATTGTCCGCAATGTCCGACCAGACAGCATCAAGGACTGCTACAAGGGCACTTATAGATTTTATGAAAAATACTGGACTTGACAGTAGACTTTAAGAAGACCACTGGGTGTGACGTGGTCAATGTACATACGCATCACCTCTTCCTGTCCCCATCATCATCATCACCCTTTTCTTCCCTTTCC